>QVRM01003576.1:0-82798 GCA_003439945.1 Dermanyssus gallinae | reverse complement strand
AAAGTTTTGACATTTAATGTCATCGTCCTAAACGGTGCCTGAAGAGCCCTCAGTCAATCGGCCGACATTCTACCATGTTGACCCGCTTCTTTACGCTGCAAGCAAGCACTCTATCATTTTGTCGACTTACGGTTTCCTGCGGGTCGAAATTTGACGTATAAGACCATAACGTCCCCAGATGGCATCCAGACTGTAAACGATTTAGCAGATTTTTGCACAAACGCAGCCGCCTTTTAAAACGCAGTTTGGCGTTGGCAGAACTCATGTTTGTATGGCCTGAGATGTGGGCTATGCCGTACAATTCTTCTTATTGTCCTGTCGCTCAAGTACGTTACGAGCGAGCTGACGTTGATACACCGTCGGATTTCTAGCAATTTTTTAACGTACACAAACGATGAGTTCTGCTGTGATACAAACTCGTTCGACTAATTTCAAGGCTCATAGCTATCTCAGCGATCAATATAACATGACTGTGCATGCAAATCACCTTTTCACGATCAAGAGTTGTTTTCATCATTTTTCAAAACGGCTCTGCTCTCGCTAAAAGAATTCGAACCTAGCTTGTGTTCTTGTTCTCGTAGATGAACAGATTAGGATTCCTACTGATTCAAATGTCTGAAGAGCGCGAACCTCTGTGGGCACTAACAAGGCTTGCTATTTTATATAATATAGTATAGTTTAAATTGAGTTTTCATCGTGTATTCAATCGCTTATTCTAAAAATATAAAAATAGAACAACACATTTGACAAATGTGTAGTCTCTTCACCGAAACGTTGTGAGAACTGCGCCCTGCTCGTCGATGGGAAGTTATCCACCTTTTGAACAATGTTTTTCGATACAAATAATCATTAATTTAGTAGCGCCGGCCCTACGTCCAGACCAATCTTAAAGTGTCACCGGACAAACATGCTTTCTTAACTAATACAATGGTAATTGTAAACTCGATGAATATGCGTTAACTTACGGGCGCCATATTAAGTGCTGAACGACCTTTACCCAGCAAATCGGCGACAGGTGTCGAGCGGCTATTACCTCTATTCACACAGAGGTGAGAGACCCTCGACGACTGTCTTTGAGTGCGGCCATGCGTCTTTTGAGCTTAAGATTGTGCCAATGCTGAGCTACATGCTTGGCAGGGTGTGAGGCCACCTTTCGGCGGCAAATTTTGCGCAGCTAGAAAGATGCTTCACAATATATATGAAGCGGGTCTTAAGCTTACCCCGGACGGCAAGAAGCCGCTTCGTGTACCTGCTAGGGGGTTGCGGGCCGGCAGTGGAAACAATCAGAGTCAGGCTTAGATCACCTATTACAGGACCACTTTAGGAATGTTTGTTGGAGTGGCAGGAAAAGTGACCGAGGCCTCGGCAGAGGTAGCGCAATTGGATGTGTACCTCGCCAGGGAGCTTTGGGATGGAATGTACTAGCCGGCACGTGTACACAAGATACATTGTGCATGGCTATCATCACTTGGTATGTTCGACCCAAGGATTTCACCAAGTTGGCGATCAATGTCGTTGCCGGTTCTGCTCGCAGATATGCGCTAAATACCACGCAGCGAGCTGCCAGAAGCATCGGCGGTCTTTGCACTTTTTCGCCCGGTGGGACGGTCGCTGAAGTGTTCAGATTGTATAAAACGAATGAATTGTATTGTAATTATGTACTATCTTGAAATGCAATGTTATTGCGAAATCATTGCGAAGTCATGTTCACTGCATGCAAATATAATATGCAAGAAAGAATATCAATCTCCTTGTTTGACCCGTTGTGTTTGTGCACGCTGCGATATGGTTGTGAAGTTCTACGTGGCTCTCCATCACGCCGCTTTTGGTCTGCTCGTATCCGTGTTGCTTGGGCTTGTCGTTGAGAGGCCTGCCATCGCGCTGTTTAAACTCTGCGCCGGAATTCCGCGGCAACATCACAACGGTAAGTTGCAGTAACAGTATGCCAAGTGCAAACCCTACCTTTATATATATATATATATATATATATATATATATATATATATATATATATATATATATATATATGGCGTCCAAGAAAATTGCCGATAGCTATTCTGAAGTTTTTAGAGACCATATAGGAAATAGTAGGGCTTGAACGACCAAATATCTATAGAACATGGTATCGAAGAATAGATCTTGTTTCAGAGTGAGAGTGTGACTGCTCGACACAGGAGTACAAATGTGCGATTGAAATCAGTCCTCATATAGAGGAACTATACAGACCGTCGTTTTAGTGAGAAATTTCTGCTTTCTCTGAAGGACATGCGACGCCGGCTAGAAGGTGCAACATGGTCGTTCAGAAGAGAGCTTTATTATTAGATTTTATGTCTAGAACCTTAAAATCATAATCATACTATTGATTGTTCACAGCGCTCACATATTACATGTTGGTGCAAAATCTTTGCCCATCTGAGCCATGCTCCCGTGTAATTAGAGTTTTTCGGCGGGCATGTCGTGATTGAGTGCATGTACAAATAGGTCAATTTTATGTCTATATATATATATATATATATATATATATATATATATATATATATATATTTAGATCACCGCATACATACTATATACATCATATATATGTTTTAGGTCTGTCTCTGGATGTGGCACCGGCAAAGCCGACGCTGACCCCTATCTTGTTAGTAACGCGAAAGCCATGGGGCGAACAGCAAGGTGACATCAGTGGAGCAGCACAGACCAAGGAGACTTCGCTCGAATTGAAGTAGCCCGGAAGAAGAGCTGCGTTTACCCGCTTTCGAGGAGCCGGCAGTCAACGCTGAAAGCAGTCACTGGGCACTCACTGGGCAGTAGTCACGAACTCTGCTCACTGAGGGCTGTCTTCTTTCAGCACAATTCGCGCGCGAACTCGATCTGCAAGCCCGCATTTGGCCGCCTGTTACGATGGAGGCGTGGGAAGCGTGTCTGGCTTCGATTGTGACAGGACTTTGTGTTTACTTCTCGGCCACGAGTTTTCGAGGCATACGAGCATGCGTTGCCGTCGTTGCAGCTAGCTGGAGCAGCTGCAGAGTGACCAATTCGCTACACAGAGCGCATGTAGTTGCGTCGGCATCGTCTTCAACAAACCCTGGTACCCACGACGTCCGTCAGACCGACATTAAACCGGCGAGGAGGACAACCGAAACCTTGTGACAGCAATAAAACTATATCCTTTAAAAGGGCAACAATTTGTTATCGTGTCGCATGTTTAAACAAAGCGGAGAGTGAGAAGCCTAACTCTAATGCAGTGTGCACATATTTCGACTAACCACTGCTAAGCGTCTCGTAACGAATATCGTAAACGCGATGTCTCGCAAGCTATGACGCCTCACAAGTCTTTGGTACTTCCAACGAGTGGACCGATGGCGGATGGCAATAACTCCCATGATATCTAATCAAAGCTTTGACAGTGCTGCGTACCGTGGCTTGTTGTGCGTGACCGAAATTACTGATTTGTGGGGACTTGATAGTGGGTTCTTAGTAGGGTAGTGAAGAGACGCTGGCGTGTATAATTAATCTATCGCCAAATCGATGCCAGTGGCTCCGTAGTTGAAACTCGGATGGACTTCATTGTTGGAAAGAGCTATAGCAACAGTTTTAAGTACGTTTTTAATTATAAAAAATAGCTCCTTGCGCAACGGGTACTAGAAGCGAATCAGCACCTTTGAACATATGCTAGCCGAGAGCCACTTAAATTAGTGTGACCGCTGCAACAAGCAGTTGAATTCTTCTCTAAACCAGCTATTGTTTTCATTGTTACCTAAAATTTAAAAAAAAAACATTTTTACGGAGTTTTTTTATTGTTTTAGTCCCTCTTCCGTCCCCTACGACGGGCTTGCACCCTGGGGAGCACAGGATGGTCTTATCATCACTAATGCACTAAAAGGTGGGACATGTTAAGATATCTAGGGTTTCCCCAGTGGTTCTTGTGGCAGCATGGCCGGCGGCATTGTTTACTATCTATTCTCAATGTGCATCGCTCAAAGAAGATTCGATCGACAACGAGGATAGAACTGAAGTCACTGATAACTTTCCTGTTGAAGAATAGCTTAGAAAACCCTTCATAAGAACATACAGTTATGCTCAATATGCATTATCATATATAAGACAGACATGCCTTTACTAAAGTTTGTCAGTATTGTTTGGTTGTCACCATGGGCGGAATACGAAAGAGAGAACTCCAGCTCTGTCTCTGTGTCTCTGTATATTGCACTCGGCAGCTATGCAAACCCCACACGCAACTCTCAACTCTCGCGTGCAAATGCCCAGGCTCAGCTAGCCGCGAATTACGCTTCTCTAGGCATTCGACGCGTTAGCTGAGTAGCTTATGTCTATGGCGTTGCTAACATTTCAAGAGAGACGAGGTCTACAAAATGAATGGCACCTTCAACTGCGTTAGCAGAGATACGGCACAATTATCGCCAGCCTCGGAAGATCGGTTGAAATTCGTTAAACGTCTGCTCTGTTAAGAAGAGATCATAAGAGGCCACGCAGATAGGTATGCCTTGCGCCGTCTACCCTTCCCCGGGCCCCTTGGGATTTGATTTTAGTTGTGCTATTTTTAAAACTCGTTCCGTCTCCGCCAGCTGTGATATATATATAGAATGAGAACCCGTCAATGTAGTCTAGTAGATATACTCGGCTGCCTCGTATTGTCCCCATGTATTGCCCTGTATGTCACTGCTGCGACAAATTAATCTGTAGCATCTCACTACTGTCAAGCCGCCGCATCTAGACGCCGGCGTCTGGCCCAATTTCGGAACACTTATCGGAAGTGGAACTGATGTGAGCCGCACTGCAGATGATAGGTGCGTAGGTAGCGCTGGGCATGTACGCTGATGACATAGTATCACGGTATAGTGGCAACTTTGTTCGTCTCAACGTTCTCGTAAGTTTTCTAGGTTGGTTGAAGTGCTAATTAGTGTTCACTAATTAGCACTCGCGGAACGGGTAAATTGTTATTAGTATTATTATTATTATTATTGCGCGCGGATGCGAATTCGAGCTGGTGTGTTCGGGCGTAATGGCGCTATTGTGTGGCTAGGAACAACATCAACGCCGTAGCACCGAGCCGAGTGAAAAACTGCGCACGGTTTGGGTATCTGCTGCTGCGGCAGCGGCGGCTGGTACCAGCATAGCAGCTGCAGCCCCCAGCGCTGGATTGCCTATTTACTTGCTTTGAATGTCGTTGTACACAGCCCCGTAGACTTGGTGTGTGGGTCTCTCCCCCCTCTCTCCCTCTGTCGCTCTCTCCCCCCTTCTCTCCCTCTATCTCTATCCCTCCCTCGTGCGGGGTGTCCTTGTACCGGACGACGCACGAAGACTGGCGTTTGTTTGCCCTGGAGTACGCCTGCAAGAAGGAGCAATACACCACGAGCTGCGACAGAACTCATTAGCGTCTTGCTTCTCGCAGACACAAACACTCCTAAACTACGATTGCTACAACAAGAACAACCTCGAAAACAACAACAGCAACAGCAACAACAGCGACTGCTAGCACTCTTAATACTACTGCTACAAACATTCCTATGCTACTACTACTACTACTAATACTATGCCGTACCGGTGAGGGTTGCAGACAAGGCTGAAAGCGACTCGACGGTTGTACCCACATCGTTTGACTTTTAATTTGACTCGCTTCGCTTTCAAATCGAGCCTGAACAAACAACACAAGATAGCTGGGCTCGAGCAGCCGCTGTGGTTGGTGTTGGCGTTAGCGTTCAACGTTAGTAGTAACTGCTTCGGCCACTTCTTTCGGAGATTTGTTTACGCGACGAACTGCTCTTCTCGTCGGGTAGCTAGCTGGCCATTTCGACCATGCTTAGAATGGCCGGCTGGTCGTCGGGGAACGCCAGTACGGCTGGTCATACTTCGGTTTAAGCCAGATTTATGATTTATGACTATCGAATATATCAATCGACATTACACAGAGATACATATATGGACGACACGTATTTGTAACAAAAAGTCACTGCTGATTCGAAAATAATAATAATAATAATAATAATAATAATAATAATAATAATAATAATAATAATAATAATAATAAATTAAATGTCGCGAAGATCTTCAAGCTTACGACGATATCGCCAGAAGCATTTTAGGTGAGGTATTAAACGTCGGCCTGCATGATAACAGTTGGAAAAGAGCAACCCTTCCAATTGCCGAAGGAGGACTTGGTATTAGATCAGCAGCGGAACTGGCTCCCATGTGCTATGTCGCGTCTCTATTGGAATTTAGTAAACTCGCAAAAACGTTGGTCGCACCAGACATCCGCCAAGGAATCACAAGAGCCAAAGACGCTGCAGAGCTACTAGCTAGACAAGCAATTGGACCAGGCCCCTGGCAAGAACGTCCCACACAGCATACATTGGACTCCTACAGATGCAGCACTGCAGCTAGAGAGCTGTTAGACAGCCTCCAATCTCCAGTGAAAAAAGCTGTCTTTCTGGCAGCACGGGACACATTTAGTGGAGGCTTTCTAAAGTGTCTCCCTTTCCCGCAGCTGGGTACCATGCTGGACAACACCTCATTCCGCATGGTAACAGCTCTTCGAATAGGTGCCCCGGTTTGCAACCCCTACAGTTGCCGCGCATGTGGTACCACCGTAACTGAGGATGGACTTTACCCTCTTAGCTGCATCAAAAGCGATGGTAGAGTCTCTAGACACGCTGAGATCAATGCAATTAATTATAAGAAGAGCCTTACGCAGCGCTGGTATACCAAGCACTGCTCGAGCCCAGATTAGGATTTCATGACGACAAAAGACCTGACGGTGTAACAATCTCGCTATGGGCTAACGGCAGATGCTTGGTATGGGATGCTACAGTATCATGTACAGTGGCTCTCTCATATGTACGCCACAGTTCACTAGAAGCGGGATGGGTTGACGAGCTCGCAGATAATGGAAAAAAACGCAAGTCCCAAGAACTGGAGACAAGTTACATCGTAGTGCCAATATCTATGGAAACAATGGGTCCGGTAAGCAAGGATTACAGATCTTACAGGGAATCGGCGCGAAGGCGAGTTTCTACGGCAACTGCTGTCGCTTGCAGTGTGCCGAGGAAACGTTGGCTGTACTGTCGGTTCCATGGAATGATATTTAGGAGCTAGGAGAAGACAAGGAGTACAAGTTCACACCTCACAATTGTAACATTTAGATAATAATAATAATAATAATAATAATAATAATAATAATAATAACAATAATAATAATAATAATAATAATAATAATAATAATAATAATAATAATAATAATAATAATAATAATAATAATAATAATAATAATAATAATAATAATAATAATAATAATAATAATAATAATGCGACTTCATGACGACAAAAACCCTGACGGTGTAACAATCCAGCTATGAGCTAACGGCAAATGCTTAGTATGGGATGCTACAGGTACCTGCACAGTGGCTCCCTTCTATATACGCCACAGTTCACTAGAAGCGGGACGAGTTGCCAAGCGCGCAAAAAATGGGAAAAACGCAAGTACCAAGAGCTGGAGACCGGTTACACCATAGTGCCAATATCTATGGAAACAATGGGTCCGGTAAGCAAGGGAACCAAGAGATTCATCAGTGAGCTGGGCAAACGGATTACAGAACTCACAGGCAATCGGCGCAAAGGCGAGTTTCTACGGTATTTACTGTCGCTTGCAGTGTGCCGAGGAAACGCCGGTTGTATTGTCGGTTCCATGGAATAATATTTAGGAGCTAGGAGAAGAGAATAATAATAATACGTTGTCATGACTGGTTTAGAGAGAAAAGACACTCAAGAAAACAAGAATGGTTGCAGTTCAAAACGTATAGTTTTGCCTAAATTGTGCTTAGATTGCATGCCATATAAATATTAGACTCATCTAAGTTCACGTTACAACGTATACCGCAGCAACACTCCAGAGCGGTGAATGTAATTTCAGTGTAATAATTTCTGCATTGTAAATATATTCAATGGGTAATATGACTATGCTATTAACATTACCCGATTTTTGAGTGTGAACACTTAATATTGGAGACCTGAATATCCTGAACACAAAACTAACTTTCAGACTTCATTTACAAGCTATTCTTACACAGAGCTGAACTAATTCGATAAATACTTATTCATTTTGAATGTTCTTCTGTGCACGCTACGGCAACTCCATTTATACGCGTATAGCACATCGAAAGCAACTCAAAGCAAATGCACCGGAAATAACTCCTTATATACCTTGACGATGTAGCTTGCTAGCTTGAAACAAATTAATGTGTCTCAGCTTAGTGTACCGTTACCTCAAGCTAACGTGAAACAGCTGCGAACAAATACTGAAATGGACTTACTTTTCCATACGCTACGCTAACGTTATCAATGTGAGACGTCCGAGTACCAATACCTGATATTGCATCTTTCACGTTGCCAGCCAAAATATTACATAGTAGGTCAGCGCTTTGTAACTATGGTATTGATGATATTTGTTTTTGAGAGAAGACTATATAGTGTTATCAAATCTACGTCGCTCCAGCTTGTAAAGCACGTATACTATTTTGTTTCAAGTTAAGATGTTAGGTGAAATTTACCCGACCCGACGATATTAAATACCTAGTCTTACACCCCGTATCACTTTTGCTAACGCGTATTTTGACACCATATAATTATAAGAATCATTTTCTTTATGCCTGCTGCTAGTTTGAGGTTGGTTTTAGCGATTTTAAATAAAGCTCCTCGTCAAGTCAAAAGTTCGTAGCAGCGATCAAGTACACAGGCATATTTTGCACACATAGCACAACAATAGCCGGACATGATGTGCCTGGTAAGTCAACAGCAGCAGAAATAATAACAACAACAGCAACATTAACATCAAGAACAGCAGTAGCGGAAACAATGTTCTATCACCAAGCATGGATGTGTTTCAGGTACTAATTAAACAAAAAACGAGATACAGCTAATTAAAAGCCAACGAGATGACTCACTTAAATGCTAGCTAAGTTTCTAGACGCAGGGAAATGAGGAAAGGAAAGGGTGGCGTATTTACTAACTTGCTCCACAGTAACCTACTTACAACTTTGTTTCAGGCTGACCCTCGGCTAACATTTAACGTCCACGGGGGTGCTTTCGCATTGCTTAGTGAGACGGATCCACAAATACGAACGTGCAACGCTGCAGAATGAACCTGTGCATCTATGTGTCATTCTCCGGCCGCGAGGCGCAAGCAAATGCACCACGTCATCGGGTTTGACACAGTAACCTAGTTTGGCAGCACTCATTAACTCAACTAAACTGCGTCGAAATACTAGGAGCACATCACGCTGTGCATCTGTGCAAAGAGCTGCCAGAGTTCACTAAGCAATCTAGCTTTTCTCAGAATGATAAATGGGGGGCCTAAAAAGTAAGGTGTTGCAATTTCGCACGTAGGAAACTGCCTGCAAGAATGTGAAATCAACGGAGCCTCTCACTTAGTACGGTTTATAATATATATATATATATATATATATATACATATGGTGTTCAAAACGTATCGCGACTTTTGTGTTTTTTTCAAAAATTATTCGTTTATTCATGAATATCTATTTTGTCCCCTTCAGAGTAATCCCCATGAGATATTATACCCTTGTGCCAACGGTTTTTCCAATCTTCGTAAGCACTTCAAAAAACCATTTTTTTATCTTGTTCAGCTCCTCCTTCGATGCCGTCTTTATCTCGTCAAGCGTAGCGTAACGTCGTCCTTTCATGGGCCTCTTCAGTTTAGGGAACAAGAAAAAGTCACAGGGGGCCAGATCTGGGGAATACGGTGGCTGCGGCATCATTAGTGTGTTGTTTTTGGCCAAAAACTCGCGCACAAGCAACGATGTGTGAGCAGGGGCGTTATCGTGGTGCAAAAGCCAATTTTTGTTCTTCCACAAATCCGGGCGTTTCTGGCGGATTGCTTCGCGCAAATTGCGCATAAGTTGCAGGTAATATTCCTTATTAACCGTTCTACCCTGTGGCAAGAACTCATGATGCACCACGCCCCTGCAATCGAAGAAAACTGTCAGCAAAACTTTCACATTCGACCGAACTTGGCGCGCTTTTTTCGGTCTTGGTTCGTGCGGCAGCTTCCATTGAGATGATTGAGCTTTGGTTTCCACGTCATAACCATAAGCCCACGATTCGTCACCAGTTATGACCCTCTGGAGCAAATTTGGGTCGTCGCGGACAGAGTCCAACATCTCATTAGCAATGTTCATGCGATGCTGTTTTTGGTCGCAATTGAGCAATTTTGGTACGAATTTCGCGGCGACCCGTCTCATGCCCAAATCATTGATAAAAATCGAATGACACGAGCCAATCGATATGTTTAGGTCCTCAGCAACTTCTCTAACGGTGATTCGACGATTGGCCAATACCATTTTCTCCACTTCATTAATTTTTTCGTCTGTTGTTGAAGTGCTCGGGCGTCCGGCACGCTCTTCGTCGTTCACATCTTCTCGGCCTTCTGAGAACATTTTGTACCACCGATAAACGTTGCTTCGGTCCAAGGTAGCTTCTCCGTATGCCACAGTCAACATTCGGAATGCATCCGCGCACTTAATTTCGTTTTTCACACAAAATTTGATACAGGTTATTTGATCCATTTTTTTGAATATGTAAAAATCGAAGACGATCCAAAACACGTGCAAGCAAAGCAGCTGTCAACAATTAAGTGAACATTCAAAATGGCCGAGCTTGTCGGCATAAGTGAGAGACATGAGTACCAACATAACGCCACAAAAAATCGAAATTCGAATATACGTAACCCGCGAAAATTCAAAAGTCGCAATACTTTTTGAACACACCTCGTATATATATATATATATATATATATATATATATGGTTTATTAACACCCAGGTTGGGTAAAATTATAAACATATACATCAGGCACAACTAGTGCTTCCTTCACGTCATTGGGTCTTCTCTCATCTTGCTAGCTCAGCTATTGACTGAACTGCAGGACATGCTGCGGCGTGGTATCTATCGCACTGGACAGAGCACCTCGTGCACCTGCAACACTCCTGAGGATCGTGGAATTCTTTCGTGCTACATAACACGTGATGAAACCCGTGGGCTGCAAACGCCGTACTTAAATGTCTGCCCTTATATCCCGCTGCTCGCCAGGCCGTGCTTGTCATCGCTACCGTATTATATATTCCTAAATCGATTCCCTTCAATTTTTCCGTCTACTTTAAAGTTTAAGCCTCAAATGCGTCCCCATCGCTTAAACCCCATCGAAGTTGTAATTCCTGTGTCATTAAACGCCCCCGCCCCTCTAAGATATAAACTATTATATTCTTACTTGAATTGGCTAAACCCAAATCTGGCTCTATCTGGTAACTGCAGTTCTGCTTCTCCCACGGTTTATAATAGAATCGCTGTAATAATGGGCACGGCACAACGTGCAACCCATACTAAGTTTGTTTCGTTCCTTTCTCTCGTCATCTCGTAACTAGATCGGCGGGTGTGGGACGAGCCACAATCCAGTAATGTGCAATGGAGCCGCTGGGTATCTGCCCACAAATTTCGGATGAGGAGTCCTCGCGGTCACGCCTCGTGCGAGTAATAATAATAATAAGATTAATAATAATAATAATATAATAATAATAAGTATTATTATTATTATTATTATTATTATTATTATTACATGTTAAATAATGTTACAATTGTGAGATCTGAACGTATTATTGCAAATTCTTTAAATAATTAATTCACTCCATGGCGCCTAAAATAGATGCCGCGTTTCCTCTGCAAACGGCCAAAGACAACGCTTTGTCTCAAGAATTGACCCTCTCTTCGGTCGCTTGTGACCTCCTGAATTCGCTTACTCAAATCTTTGAGAAATGCTTCGGTTCCCTTGCTGATTGGTCCTAGCGTCTCCATGGCAATAGGCACGAAAGTATATCTTGTTTCCAGTCCAGTGTATTTAACGCGTTTTCTGGCTTCCGCATGCTTTGCCACCCACCCCGGCTCAACTGAGCTGTGGTGTAAATAGGAAGCCGCGGTAGTGCACGAAACCGTTGCATCCCAAGCAAGGGACTTCCCATGAGACTATAATGCAATGGTCACCCCATCAGGTCTTTCTTCGCCAGCGGACACTAAACCTCTTGGTTCGAGTGTAGATGGTATACCGGCTTTCCTAAGAGACCTTATAATCACCTTGTTTAGTTCAGCATGTCTGGAGGATCTACCGGCGCTCTTCGGGCAACTCAATGGGTGTAGGCCACTGGAATCTACCATCTCTCCACACAGTTTGCACTGAAACGGCTCGCAGACGGGGGCGCCGATTCTAAGTAATGACATCATGCGGAAATGGTTGGGATCCAGCATGGTGCCGAGCTGAGATGAGGGTAAAGCTTTAAGCCAACCCCCACTGAAGTTATCTTGTGCCGCTAAGAATACGGCGCGGTCTCTCCGGGAAACAAGCCCCTCTAAGATCTCCCTGCTCTTTTTTTGCTTTTGAGCTCATCGAGGTTATATTGGCTGGGATATTCTTCCAAAGGCCCTGGGTCCAGCATGGTTCTAATAGTGTCCCGTGCTTTACTGATTTTATGTTTTATTTGTGGTTGAACTGCCTCCTCCACTAACGAGGCTGCGACCGGACCAAATCGGATCAGTGAAGCAGCGTAGCAGACAGGAGCTAGGTCAATAGCACTCCGTATTCCCAGACCACCTTCACGTATTGGATGACTTGCTCTCTGCCAGGTGTAGTCTTCCAAATTGACGTTTAGTATTTTTATTATTATTATTATTATTCACTAAGTATATCTCTGCTGACGTCATCACACGCGGTTAATTCTTTAGAGCACACTATAGCAGGGCATGAACGCAGTGTGTAGTTAAACTTTGAAGACCCCAGACTATATCTCCAAATGCACAGCGCGGCCTGAGGATGCAAGCGTGTCGAAAGTCGTGGACGAATTTTTGTAAGGGCTTCTTTCTTCCTAGAGAGTGTATGCGAAATTCCATCTTACTTTACGGGGGCCCCCAAAACTTCTAAGTTAGTTACCTCTACTCGCGTGATGTCAGGAAGTATTTCTGTGATCTCCTGGATTGCTTCCTCTCTCTCTCCTGAAGCGAGCCCCCGACAGCGGTAATCTCACATTTTGAAGCATTCAGTGCCAGTCCCCCGTCTTCTTTAAACTGCAGCACTCTTCTCAGACCTGTCGCGATGATACTCGCGGGGCCGGCAAGCGTGGCGTCATCTAGATACCACACGTTGAAAGGGCTCTGTAGTTGCGATACTAGATCTGGTATACCGAGACTAAATAGAGCTGGACCTAGCGGGTCACCCTGTTGAATGCCTGCTTCCGAACGCAATGTTGAAGTTGTGCCCCAGGTTAAGAGTGAAGGATCTCTGTAACTTTGCCAGACCATGGGCAAAAGCTCTGGGCTTTTCTTCATCACTGCGTCCAGTATCTTGTCTCTTCTTAGCGTATTAAATGCATTGCAGAAGTCTAGTTTAACCAGAACCCTCACTTGGTCCTCAATCTTCAAAAGGGCGCGTGTAGCATGCACCAGTGCTTCTGCGCCGCCTCTAACAGCCACTCCAACTTGATGTGGCAGGATCGCTGTCAAAATTGCCTTTTTATTTCTCGTCATTGCTATCTTTGCAGCAATTCTACGCAAAGTCAATCCACAAGCTATGGGCCTTATAGAGTTGTCTTTTTTCGTAAGAGCTGTAAGATTTGCACCATAAAATAGTGGTAGACAAAACGTAGGTAATGTGCCGTTTAACACTCTGCCAAGGAATATGCTTAGATCATTTAGCAGGCATTCTGACGAGGGAACAGTTTGATCCAACATATCGCGCAGATGACGTGGTCGCAATCCATCCAGTCCGGCTCCGCTTGCAACAGGGAATGAGCGAATTGCCTCTAAGATCGCCGAATTTTCGACGCTCTCGCAGATTCCAACTGTAGGTTGCTCGAAGGTTTCTAAGCGCTCCTGACAGGCGGCCGGTGGTGGCGGGTGTTTGTTTCTTAATTCGCGCTCTGTTTTTCGCACTGTAATTCGCACTTTGATCAGGTGCGTGTACGACTTATTTTTATTAATATTATTATTATTATTTATTTAAAATGTTAAAAGAGCAATACAGTTGTGAGGTGTGAATGTGTATCCTCATTATTTTATAGTTTCTTTTTTGCTGTCGTCAGCCCATCGCACCTAATATCGACGCGGCGTTTCCTCTGCAAACTGCCAATGAAAGCAGCTGCCTCAGAAAGTCGCCTTCGCGTGCATCTCCGGTGTTTGCTTGTATACGATCACTTAGGTCTTTAATAAATGTCCTTGTTCTTCCGCTGACTGGGCCTATTGTCTCCATTGCAATCGGCACGAAATTGTATCTAGACTTTAACTCTGTGTATTTACGCCACTTTTCTTTCTCTGCGTGTTCGGCCACCCATCCCGCCTCGATAGCGTTGTGCGCACATAAGACGGTGCGGTGTCAGGGACTGCCGTCCACCAGGCTTTGCCTTTTTCCACGGGAATAGTGACACCTCGGGCTTGTCATGAAGTCCTAGTCTGGGTTCCCAGCATGCGAGGTATCCCGCCCTCCGGAGAGCTCTTTGAACACTGCTTTATTCTGTGCTGGGAGCCACGACCTGGCTCTTGTGGCAGCAACGGTGAGGCATTCTCTCTACTGTTTCACAGCCTTGCTTATTATATTATTATTTTATTATTATATTATATTATTATATTATTATTATTATTATTATTAATTATTATTCTTATATACGTACCGCTCTCGGCTATCGTGCACTAGCCCAACGCGTGCGTCGGCAACATATCCACCAACGGGAGATGCACAAACGGCCGCCTATACGCGCATCTCCTTGAGGACCACGTTGTTAATGGCGTTCGGCCTCGAGCCATCTGGCGTTTGGGGCAAGGATGCACTCAAACTGACAAAGGAGCTTGGGAAGAAGCTCTTCGAGGCCACAGCGGAGCCAAAATCGACCGCTTTCCTCCGACAGAGAGTGTCATTAGAATTACAGAGAGGCAACGCCAAGATGATGTTGAGTGGTCACCGACACTCAAGCCATAAGAATAATTTAAGCAATATTGTAGATATTATATAAGTAATATATTGATAATTGTGATACATGTACATATTGATAAAATAAACCCTTGTTCCAAAAAAATTATTATTATTATTATTATTATTATTATTATTATTATTATTGTTATTATTATTATTATTATTATTATTAGTATTATTATTATTATTATTATTATTATTATTATTATTATTATTATTATTATTATTATTATTATTAGTATTATTATTATTATTATTATTATTATTATTATTATTATTATTATTATCGAATAATAGTAATAGCAAGGATACCGAAGTATTCCTCAAAGATATAAGTAAGCGTTAGTAAGTTCAGGGGATCACGAGCGACCGAAGGGAAGGACAATTCGTGAGGTAAGTGTTGTCCTGGCCGTTTGCAGAAGGAACGCGGCATCTATTTTAGGCGCCATGGAGTTGCGTAAATCTTTAAAATAATTGCGATAACACGTTCAGACCTCACAACTGTAACATTGTTTATTATGCAATAAATATCCATTTAAAATAATAATAATAACTACATGACGATAAAAGGCCTGACGGTGTGACCATTGCGCCGTCGGAAAAAGGCAAATGCCTGGTTTGGGATGCGACAGTATCCTGCACGGCCGCACCGTATTATTTATGCCACAGCGCGACGGAGGCGGGATGGGTTGCCGAACATGCAGAAAACAGAAAAGAGGCGTAAATACACAGAGTTAGAGCATAGATACAATTTCGTGCCGATCGCAATGGAAACATTGGGCCCGGTCAGCAGAAGTACAAGGAAATTTATAAAAGACTTAGGTGATCGAATACGAGCAAACACCGGGGATATACGCGAAGACGAATTTCTGAGGCAGCTGCTTTCACTGGCAGTTTGCAGAGGAAACGCCGCGTCGATATTAGGTGCGATGGGCTGAGAATAGCTAGATGGTAACCATGAAATAACGAGGATACACATTCACACCTCACAATTGTATTGTCCTAACACATAATAATGATAATAAATATCAAGTATTAATAATAATAATAATAATAATCTTGTTGTTGTTGGTTCTTGTTGTTTTTGCTGTTGTTGTTGTTGTTGTTGCTGGTGCCGCTTTGTAGTCGCTCTTCTCTGTGCTCTCAAGCGTGTACGAAATATTCGGCGTCTGGCCCTTATGAAGAGATGCAGTCGCTCATTAGCGATTAGCCGGCTATCTGCGTAGCTCTTTCGATGCGCCAATCGAATCACCGGGTTCGACCGCGGTCGCGTTGCATATCGCACAAACTATGCTAGGGTAGCCGTAGTGTGTACTTTGATCAGGTACGTGCACGATTTATCGTTCGTGCATAAGAAAGTCTTCAAAGCTTACCCTTCAATGGCTAGAACAGTACCGTTGCTGTGTAGTAGGTCATAGTAGCTATTCCTGTAGAGAGCATGCCTCCTGATATACATAGTGCTGCTATTTAGTTATTATTAAGAGGCCTTTCATCCAATATACGTGCTAGACGTAGACCGTAGTATATATATATATATATATATATATATATTATTTTTGTTTTATTAATGCAGCCATCGTTGGCAATATATAATACTAACTTAACCGCGCTCCATTACCTGCAGTCAATATTCAACAAATAGTGTTGTTACCAAGTAAAGGTTTCCAAAGGTTATCGTATTGTTCGCACTTGATATTGGGCAATATTTCTTGCCGTTTTTACATTCGTTTGCTTTCCCGATCTTGGAAAGATATAAATGCAAGTCTTTTTTAGTCATAAAATCCTACCCATTGAATCAATGGATAACTACATTTGTTGGCCCCTGAAAACTTTGTTTTCTGGCTAAAACGGCGTGGCAGTGAAAAAACCGAAGAAAATCCATAGCAACCGAGAATATTTCGAAAACTAAAGTGCTAACTATGTCTTGTCTACGCCTTGACGATAAACGCTTTATTGCCGATTTTTGGGCATTTTTTAAATGTAGCCGAAAGTATAAAAAAACAGAATGTAGGCAGTCAACATTGTTGGTAACGGCAACTACTTCTATTTCTGTGATTTTCTGTGTGTTTCGTTTCTCTTTGCGCTAGCGTTGTTTTGTGGGGCGCTTCGGTAAGGTAAGTTAGCCTCAAATATTTTTTTAGCTCCATACTAACGACAATTGATACTCGGATAACCCTACTAAAACCGGCTTGTATAAAGCACCGAAATATGATGAAACATTGGTGAAGTTCCATGCGGCAACTGGGAGTCACTCCCGCGTTAGCTCGCGATTGCCAGGCGAATTCTGTATTTCATATATATATATATATATATATATATATTGAGAGATAGAGAAAGGCCTGGCTAGCTATGCATTCGTAGCCATATCAATCCACACAACACACTATCCTATTGTTATACCTTGTGTTGTTGCTCTTTCCTGCCATTTGTTCTTTTCAAGCAAACAGCGCCCAGTGACGCGCCTACGGCTAGAGAAAAAGCGCGGTGACGCGGGATTACGATATCAACTAATCCAGTATTCCAGCTAAAGGCTGCTATGAGCTGCGGGACCCCGACGGGACGGACAGTAGATTTCCGGCTCTGCGCGCGCTCAGGCCGCTCGGTGATGGCGATAGCTCGGCCGATACGAACTCTAGATAGGGTTAAGGTGAAAAAATTACTAGCAGTGCGTAGAACAAAAAGCGCGGCATCTCATTACACGGCTCGTTGGTTCACAATTTTCCATTTGTCTTGGCCTGTTTCGCAACCACCTCTACTTGACTCGCCACGCACGTATCGTTTTTTTTTTCGCGTTTTCCCCCCTTCTCACACCCGTGTTTTCTCTGATGCCGAGATTTTTAGTGGCCAGTCTTTTGTCGTATCTATCAGCGCCGTTCATGTTCGCAGCGATGGCGGCCCTCTTGGGGCAACTAACCGCCTCAGGCGGTCGGCCGGTCCGAGTGCTCTACTACTTGCTAGTGCTCTGAGTTCATTCGAAATCCTATTCTCCTGAAATCTTTCTCCCTGCATCCAGGGTTTTAGAGTTATAGCCGCTCGCTCCTGTTTTTTTTCCTCTTGCTCTCCGCCTCCTCATCTTTCTCGTCCAGGGGAAGCAGTGACCGTTCTCACTAGCCTGCACTCGCCTTGCCGTTAGACTGAGTTGGAATCGATTGATAGGTAAGTGCCACAGTTATGCCCCAATGGAAGGCAAGTTTTTCCTTTCCTTAGAAAACGAAGCAATGTGTGTAAACGTATCGTTCCTATTGCATCATCATGTGTTGAAATTGTAAAAAGAGCTAGCCGACTTAAGGCAGCGCCCGAGGCAAAGGCTGCCATCCGCCGCTACTACTACTACTACTACTACCACTGCTATAGTACTACGTTCTCAGACTGTGATATGGCTCCTCTATTCAGCCAATTTCGCGCGTGCCCGCTCTGCCACTCGCCACGACGAACTCTTGCATAGCGACGCACATTCGTGCAGGACAAGCTTGTCAGGGCCCTACAAGCGGTGTCCATTGCCATCTACATATATCGCTACTTTCGTCGTAGCCGGCGGCTTTAACGCCAGTATTGATCAGTTTAGCATGACGACAAAATACCCTGGCAGACTCGGGCCCAAGTTACACTACCAACTCCAGGTTGGTCTTAACACTTCAAGGACACGCAGTGAGTTCTACAGTTGCACAAGGCATGTGGTCGCAATATGTGCTAATAGAGAGCGTATGCTTTTTGGGAAGAAACCACTAATTAGAAAAGGCCGACGCATATGCGCACCTCCGTAGTGAATAATCTCACGGTATGTAGGCCACTCCTAGGGTACCCTGCCCTATTGGCTCCTGAAATGCTCCTAGAGCGCTTCCGTAAAGCCGAAATGTGCAATATTGTCTTTAAAGGAAGCCCATAACTACATGCTGAATAAGAAGACTAGCTCTATTATAAATAGCATTAGTGATCTCAGCGTTGACAAAAAAAAGACAAAATAACTTCTTTTATAAACGTCGGCACAAGAAAAGCTCTAGTCGAATGCTCGGAACTGAATGTTAGCACTCATATCACACAAGTCATCCGATTAACCAATCTTATATCTAATACCACATCGTTACCATACAGTCGTTGTTCTATAATTATTAAAAAAGGCCTAAAAAGGCTTATTGAGACAAACACATTGAAGTTATGGAAAGTGTGCAGAGGAGATACCTTTGTCGTTACTCCTTAAGGTATACCATTGCCCAAAATTCTATTGTGCTATGCCATATATATATATATATATATATATATATCAAGCTGCAGTCCAGAGCGGTTTATCGCTTGAACAGTTGTATAATAAACTTATCAAATATAAAAAACGATCATTTGTTTAAACAATCTTAGAAGAGGTAACACAATCTCGTCGCCAAGAACATTGCCAAGAAAAAACGTGTAAATAACACGTTTTAGTGGCAAATGGCCTAGGCACTAAGAACTTGAAACGCTAACAACGCAAAGTTCGGCACACAAGTAAACTAACTATTGTGTGTATCTAGGTAACGGTTTGTAAAGTGTAAATAATGTCCTCCTTTGACAAAAATAAATATGCATTTAAATTGAATTGAATTGCAAAGTACTTCGTACAGCCAAGCGTCATTGATATAGAGCGCTACGCAGAGAGCAGTCCATCAAGGTTGTTCACTCAGACGTTTGAGCAGCCTGTTCCAAGAAGCGCCGGCTCTGGCTTGACTACTCCGGCCGCTTCGCTCGAAAAGCGCAAATCGTCTCTAGACTTCTGACGGACGTCAGCCCGCGGCAACTTTATTTTTATCTCTACGGGTGTGTGGTACAGTAGATCATAGTCTATATATGTATTGCTACCAATTGTGCGTGCTCGTGCTGGGAGAACATTACTAACCAACAAATAAGTGAATACAATTTGGATGGATATGCATATGCCGCATTTGGCCGTTCGCCAAGCAAAATTATCATTTCTGGATCATTTCCAAAACTCGAAATAGGCCACTGCAATTGGGCTTATGCATCGCTGGGTATTCGTATGTTATTATATTATAGAATACAAAGTAGTATTCCAGCACGTCGCTTTTTATAAGTTAATTAGATGCCGTTATCATTGCATCGTTTGGCACATTGCTCGAGTTGTACGTCTATACTAGAAAGAATGCCAGCAGTTACGTTCTGAGGACAACCTTAACCACAGGCGCCTTAGCAGCGTATCTTGCATTTCCCCACCTTATTTTGTATATTCAGGCCGACAGGATCTTCGACTGAAGAACAGTGTGTAAAATTGGACATTTGAAATGAGACCGTTGGTTTAGTACTTATGATTATAGTTTATTACCACTCTGTATATATATATATATATATATATATATATATATATGATTATAGTGGGTTTAAATGAAAAGGTGATCACCAAGGCACAAACCCACTAAACCCATACGTACTCCTCTCCACTAGGCTTGGAGCTGCGCGGCAGTTCTCGACACCGTGAGGGTGGCGTCCCACTCTTGCGCTCTATGGATTTAGAGTTTCACGCTAGTCGAGTCCTCTAAGATTGCTATGCTCACAGAAGCTTACGTCTCTAAACTAAAATCTAGCTTCAGCTGAACGCACAGTACCAGAGCATTGCAAAGCGGGTCGGTAGCTCTTAATCCTAGCTCGATTGCATGCCCAGTAATCACAACGGCCCTGACTGAGTCGTTCTAGATAGAGTTTGCAGCATGCACTTCAAGTGCGTTTTTGCCTAAACTCTGGGCTAGACAGCATTACTCTACAAGCGTATAACAGGAAGGAAAGAGAGCTAACCGGCCTCCTGAGATACGATAGAAAGAGACCGGGCGGTCTCATTCCTTATTACCTTTAAATGCTTGGGTGCTTGTTTGGAACGTGACGATTACCGACACTTTTGCTTCCTCGAACCTGGTAGACAATGCATCCACCGCTGGGTTCGTGGCACATAAGACTAAAAATTACAAATATGACCAGCTTGCCAACGAGTTTATTTTCATGTCGCTAGTATTTGAAACACTTGGGGGACTTGGCCCCGAGGTATGGTAGGTCATCTCCCAAGGACCTCTCGTACCACACACGAAGCGGCTATAAGACTTTTTGATCATGCTGATTTTTTCAGGTGTCCGCAACCCGTTTTAAAACATATATCACGTAAGACGTAATGTATGCTTTGAAACGAGCGCCATCTCCTTGCCTCTTAGATCGCCATCTCCTTGCCTTCCATTCAGCCCCCCACCTTCTTTACTGGCCTGGTCTTTAAGCCCTTCCGTTTCCATGCTTTATCCCAATTCTAGGGTCAGTTCGCTTAAATAGTCAGCCACTACCCGCCCAGGGTAGGCCAATACTCACTTAGCGGTCAGTACTAATCGTCAAACACATTCTTCACCCCGACCAAGACCACTCTCTACCTCCAACGTGACAGTGTGGACCGGTCCTGACGAAAACCGTATTGGCGGTCCAATCGGCCGCTATTCTGCAGTTTATTTGTCAGCCGGTGCGTTATTATTATTATTTATTATTACATCACCTTTCGGTATTGTTGATTATATTACATTACACATATTCATTAATCAAGCATCTCAAGAAGATGTCAGCGACCTAACGCCCAGATAGCTGGCGCAGACCGACATGTTTCATGATGATATTTGGTGCATACAAGGCCTCAAAATTTGCAGCAACACTCATCAGAAGGGTTATGGAACCCACTGCGGTGGCACAGTTTGTGGTGGAACCCATGGACGGAGTAGCGGGTGAGAACGTGTCGTTTGCTCGAAGAGCGGTTCCATCCATGTATTGTCTAACATTGCCGGTGTTTTGTAGAAGGCTTCTGGCACTTTCCCTCATTTTCTGCTCGAAGTGCCTACGGAACTCTCGCAGTGAGGCTGTGGTCGGAAGTTGAAAACGGTTTACCAAGTCCTCGATGAACGGCGTGGTCCTCGACAGACTATAAGTTAGCCTGTTTTGAGCATTTCTAGGGAAGCCCAAAACTCTCTTAAGGAACGTTGCCTTCACCGCGTCGAGAGCGCTAAGCTGCTGAGCGGATAGGTGTTCCCAAATTAATGTGATACCATAAGATGCCACCGAGGCCACCTTCAGATTAAACAGTATTAAAGCTGTTTTTATTGAGAGCTTCTGTGGAGCCGAGATTAAGGTCATGGCGACAATGCTGCTATTAGTTCGCTGAGATATGTGAGCTGTGAAAGATGTGCCGTTTGGCGTTAGTTTAACACCCAGGTAAATAAACTCCGAGACAAATTCTACAGAGACACCGCCCAAGCTGAGCCTATCACTTTTCCTCAGGGGTCCCCCGGATCTGAATTGCATAGCTTTTGTCTTCGATACGTTAATTGTTTAACCATTTTGCTTGCTGTATGTCTCCAGCAGCCTCGGGGACTTTTTTAAATCCATGAACACTCTACTATATACCACCAGGTCATCGGCATAGAGAGTTATGCGGACACAGGGGCAGTGGTCATTGATAAGGCCCGGAAGATCACTGAGTAAGACTGAGAATAAGAGAGATCATCACCCGGGCTGAGATTATCACCCTGGGGATAGCCGGTGGTTTGTAGGAAAGGCTGGTATTCCTGAATGCCGTCATCTAGAATGACTGGGTTTGCCTTCAGGACTTTTATTGTAGACATCGTCGCTGGTACCGACAGCTAATAGAATTCAAGAAAATCTTGTTCGCCAAGGAAAGTGAAAATCGTTGTCCAGTTGCCTCCGGCCGTCTGCGCCAACACTTCATCGACGCATTCACAACAACAGATAGCACACCAGGGATCATCCCGTTATCGTGTGAATTATCGGATGAATACGAGAGTCTACTATCCCAGCAGATAGATGCTCCGTTCTCCCTTATGGAAGTTCAAAGTGCAATCGAAAAGTTGAAGAATAAGAAGGCCTTCAGACCCAACCTCGTCCGGAATGAACATATAAGGGCGGCGGTCCTTCTAACGCCGCTTTGGACGGCACTCTTTGACAAGTGCTTGGAAACAGGTGAAATTCCAGCAACCTGGTCGGAATGCTTGCTAAAGGTCATCCCCAAAGGCAAAGGTGACCCGCTTTGTCCATCCTCTTGGCGAGGCATTGCAAAGAAAAGCTGCATCTACAAAATATTGTCATGCCTCCTGGCACGCCGGCTTAGCTTCTATCTCGAAGCAAGGGGAATCATCCCTCCGGAACAGCATGGATTTCGCGCGAGACATTCGACAATGACCGCATCCCAGGAGCTTTTAGACGAGGTGAAGCGCTCGGTCACCGTCAAGCACCAAGCACTGTACGCTGTATTTGTAGACTACAGAGCGGCGTTTGACACTGCCTCCAGGGATATTGTCATGGAGAAGCTAGCCGCCGCGGGTGTGGGCCCACGAGTTTTGGGGATACTGGCATCTATCCTGAAGGTGCGTTATTATTTCCTTAAGAGTCTTACCGACCGTGCTTGATAAGCACATTAGCTAGTCTGACGAGGGTTCACCCGCCGGTTTGTCTGGTTTCAATAATAGCACAACCCTAGCCTGGTTTAAAACTGATGAGTTTCTCCAGCAACATCTTCGGTTCATTGAATCAGATTTCTTTATGAGAGCTTACCGGCGCGCGCTTTGCCATTTTTTTTTATATACACTGCCTTTTCACCTCCTTTACCGTAACTGAGGTCCGTCTCTGCACGGCGAGGGCGTCGGTATAACTAGGCAACACCAGAAAATAATTCCATAACCCGCTGTACTTTCTCTGCCGTAGATCTCAGATGATTCCGCATAACTTTCGGTTTCTTTATCGCAATGTTCCTGCTCCCCAGGGTATTTATTGGGCATCTTCGCATTAGCCTTTTAAGCTGGTATTTTACATTCATACAAGCCTAAGCGCAATCGTCAACAGCTCTTTCCGACCACTGAGACGTTGGTACCGCGCAAACCCGTGTGTAAGCTCTCTGGGCACACAGTCTTAAACAAGAGTTTCTGTAACAAGCTACTCGCTAATCTCCTGATCCGAAGGCTATTATATCTCTGCCTGGAGGTAGTGCATGTCATTCCAAACGAACAGCATGTTTTCTGTCGGAAGCGCTCGACGGCAACAACACGCAGGACTCTACTGTCCAGCAAGATCACTAAGCGCGCTCTATGCGGCAAATGTGAATTCAGTTTAAATCTGCATTCACTCGGGCCCAGAGACCAGTTCCTACAAGCCCTGATGAATATGGGCGTTCTAAAAAACTTACTCGACCTTTCAGCACATATACTAGAAAAATATGAGACTAGTATTGATGGATTTGCGCAGCTTCTTTTTTACCCAAGCATCAGCTGCAGTGCAATGCGACAATCTAAGCCATCTCCGATTCTCTGTTGTGCTGAAGAAAATTTTAATTAAGTAAAATAATACTGGTCAATATTATACTATACGCGAACGATCTAGTCTGCGTACAACTCCAGCAGATTCTGGGTACAGCAAGCTCTAACTAGACTTTATAGGGCGAATCTAAGGACACACTTCTCGACCAGACACGCTGCCCGCAACTCCTCTCCACCTTCGTTCCAAGAGTTCAAGTACTCGACAAAGCGTGCCGCGTCGCAACAGGTCCACCCCGGTGCCACAGAAGAAGGTGCCTTCTTCCAATTCTGGTGGATAACTGATGTGAATGTGAAAAGCCTGCATACGTGCTAAACGATCACTCACCCGGGCACGCTCGTGGCTGGCCCACCAAAGCAGAAACAATCAACAAGAGAACACCCTTCATGTTGTACACGCTCACGAGGAAACCCTTCGCGAGAATGGCTGCAAATCACAGAGGAACCTCCGCAAGGCTGTCCGCAAAGCAAAGCGCGACTGCTGGAGGTAGCTTATTGACCTAATCCAGACTGTCTCCCAGGAACTTTCCGACAAAGATGGGGTAATGCTGGAAACCACCTATCCCCTACACTCATCGCCGCCGTACGTTTTACTGACGGTAGAGCCCTAGGCCCCAATGAAATTTTCCTAGAGGTTGTTCGCATTCTAGCTAGGTAGCATCCTCAGCTTATAGCTGAAGTTGCCACACAACTGCTTCAAGCTGGCACCGTTTCTTTGGTGTGGAGGAGTGCGTATGTCGAGCTGATACACAAGTCCACGCCCGGCTCCTATATGCCGATCTGTCCAGTGGACATAATAGGAAAACTCTTCAAGACTAAGCTGCTCTTTCACCTGCATTTCTAACGCCATAGAAGGTACTGAAACTTTCACACTGAATCACCATAGGTTCCGGATGGGTCACGTTACACTCTACCCCATTGAGACTATTCTGACGACTGCCGGTTGAGATAACATGGCTTCGTGAAGGACCCGATCTTTCATTCTACTCACTCTCTTACTGTTTGTGCCTGGCCAAAAATAATTACAACTAGCAGCAGGGTCACCTACCGCGAAACCTAGTTCGCATCATATAGTCCTACCTAAATGACCTACATATGGTACTAGGGCACCTTTCCAGGTGAGGCCGGTGTGTCACAAGACTTCATACTGGGTCCCTCATAGGGTCCCGCAAAAAAACCCATCCTGAAAAGCGTAGTTAATGACGCTAGGGACCAAGTATCCTGATCGATGAAGAAGACCGGCCTAGCACTAACACCCGAGAAGACAGATTATATACCTAACTAGTCGAAAGCGCACTCGGGTACTCGCTTGTACCTTCGGGGGTCACTTCTTACACATTACCAAGACCGAAAATGCTGCCCCAGTCGGGCGGCGCGGATTATAAAAAGCGTCCCCTTATCTCATTCGCCGCCTTATCCACAGCCCTCTACGCAGCCCCCGTCTGGGCGAGCATCTCGCGTATTTGACAACTCCTAAGGTCGGCCAGCGATCAATAACCTTCATGGTCAGCCGGGCTTATCGAACTGTCAGCACGAAAGCACTGCCCGTCATCATTAAGATAAGACTCTGGGATCTTCTCGCAGCATAACACAGCGCCCTCCGTCTGAATGACGATCAGGACTACAAACGTGCCAAAAATCCGTCGATTTAATTATGGTCTGCAAAGTGGACCCGACTGACGAATATGGCCGTCCGCGGCTTCTGAATCCGCTATTTTATGCATTGTTTTAACACGTGATACAATGACCTTTGGGCGTTTTAGTGTTCGTTAATCTACCCGCTCGCAAGGGTAGATACGAAACCAATTGTTACATCGATGATGGCCTCAGTTCAGGCCTGGGCGGAAGGTGCAACCTTTATTGACCATATTAACAGGGAAAATACCTGCCTGGAAAACGTCCGACACTCAACATTTATTTAATTATCCGGGTCGACAACCGCTCAAGGTTCTCAAGCCATGATGAGTCCTACCCGACATGGCCTCGAGGCATTGGACAACAGTACCAAACCGTGGGGGAAATACTAGAGGAGGTAGGGTTTTTAATGGGTAGCTCTAGATCACTGGTTAGTCCCACACTACTCACGTACTTCACCACGCCCAGAAATTACCATCTTGCCTGGGTATGCATAAAACATTTTCTCCAAACCTCTTTTTTAAAAAGGCTTTACTTGGCAGCTAGACCGCTGGATATGGCCACACTTGGATATGACAAAGATAGTCGACATGGCCTTTTGGCTGTTTGATCTCAAGGTAATAGTAGTGTACGCCGCGTACAGTACAGTTTGAACGCCTTGTCTCGGAATAGAAACATACAGTTGAACAAGTCCGACGAGAGGTCAGAAACCTGGATATATTCAGTGCCTCTCACCTTTGGTCTGGTCTTGCATGGGACAATCGCCACACCTATACTAGCTGCATAGTTCATGGCTACCATCACCTGGTATGTTCGAATATTAACTTTTACGAGGAGAAGACAGGGTGCATCTGTCGATTGTGCACTCAACCGTGTACAAAGTACCATGCGTTTGCCTGCCCGGCCCTTACAAAATCACTGCACTGCCTCTCTGGAATGATATGCCGAGAGCAGCTGAATATGAGTATCAATGTTGTATGCATACTTAATATGAGTGAAATAAATGTGATGATGTGCTCGGGGTACTACTTGGTAATAAGGTCACGACTTCCTCGTTCAAGAGCGCTCTCTAAGCGTGCAACCGACGGGAACTTCTACGGGAACTTGATCATCGCAATCGCCGTATTGCCGTTCATCTGCTGCACGCACCGAGCTGCCATAAATATCAAGTACCAGACGTTTTTATTTTCAGGGTTTACTGCTTGTGTTGAAGGAATCACACCAATACATGATTTCAACCATGCCGTAATGCACGAATTTAGGTTCCCCGGTCTACTTTCGACTGTAAATGTTATGCATTTTGCAAATTTAACAAACATGTTGAAATGTATTGACATCGCATTACTGGAATACTTTGTTATATATAACATACTTTATTTTCTGTATAATATAATATGTATATATTCACATATCACGAAGGATTAGCTAAGCCAAGGTGCCAAACGGGCGTATATTGTGAAACCAGCTCAAGACTAGTTTAGAAGTGTACCTCGAACGTTGTTTGAAAAAGAACAACGACCTGCTATCCCCAGATGACAGGTTTAACAAAGTGCCGATTTTGCAAATCAGCTATCTGGTCCGAACGCCAGAAGCACCCAAGGTTTCAAACGCGAGAGAAAAGAATACGTGGGGATACCCGATTGACAAGCATTTTCTGAACTTGCTGGTCTTTGCAAAATGAGCTGCATAACCAGCTTCGGATGCACCACTACCTATCATAGAAGAGGCTAAGTAGTCGGTTACGATTGCACCTCAAATTAGCATTTTGCCTCGCTCGAAAGGTGTAAGTGTCATTCCGTCTGGACGCCTGCTGTCCTCCGCGCAAAGGCCTGGGGATTGAATGACGCACGGACTACCCAAGGATTCTGCTAAACGTTTTATTAATAGCGACATGTCTCGGGCATTGTCCTGTGCTGATGATACACGATAGGCCGTGATGTTCCAGTTTATTGACGGGGTGGCCACATTAGCACCGATGAGGGCTACCTAGGTCCGCATTTAGCCTACTGCTATTCGAATTGTCTCATCATGAAGAAGGATACTTATGGGACATTGGGAGGCACGTGTAACCAGGCGCCTGAATTCTTGGCGGACACGGCGTTTAGCTCTGGTTGCGTCGTGGGCAGCTTCGTTAAAGAGACGTCGTCGTACCTCATCGTGCAAAGGGGCACTTTAGTCACGTTGGGATAGTACGTCATTAGGCCTACCTCCACACCGGGTTACAAGATTCTTCTGACAGAGGGCTAAGCGGTTTCTAAACTGACTGACCCTACTGTATCTAACAGGGGGATTGCAATGTTGTTTGTGCTCAGCCTTTATAAGACTATGGCAGCCCCGGCCAGGGTCAGTAAGTTTGGTACCCCGAGGCCCTCTCTCTCCTTGAGGAAACTCGTAGTAATGTCTGTTGCCGTGCGCTAGTTGGTAGAGATGCGGGTTCGAGCTTCACGGTTGCACACTTGTAATTATGTGAGTCCGTCTATGAAGCAATGCGAAAAGCAGTCCCATGGACGTTAAATCTTGGCTGAGGGTCAGTCCAAAAACTGTGAGCCCCACGGAGCAAATTGGCACACCTAGTTGCTCCAGATCGTCATTGACGGTCATCTTGCAGCCGGGCAGGAGGTCTCGGAGTGACTGTATATCGGGGGCCTCATAGGTAGGGCCAAAGAAACGTATCTTACGTTTGGCCGGATTTAATTTCAACCCAGATGTTACACCAAAGTTAAGGACTCGCCGAATGTTCTTGGCTACTGTGCGAACGTTTCTTTCTAATAAACGATAGGTACCGGGCGTATAGAGGTTCAGCGGGTTCAGCTCATAAAGGATCCCCCTGCCGCAGTCCGGCGGTGGCCAAAATCACTTGCTCAGGCAGGACCAGATGGAAAGGGTGCCGATATGCCACACACAGCCTTTGCCAGCGTGGAGAGCAGGCTGGCGGCGACGTTTCTGAAGGACAGAACGACCGGGGTTTCGTAAAGCCTAGCCCTGCGGCAGAGCTCTTGGAGAATGTCCGCCGAATGTCTTCTTTTGACGTGACAAGAACTGAACAAAGCGGTTCTGGTCAGTGTCGGCCATTCTAAGTCCTTGGGAGCTAATGGGTGGTGCTCTTGCAAGACCTCTATACGGTCAATGCCCAGCGCTAAAGTTTCTGTAGATACAATAAGGTTGGCAGCGTCATAAACATCTTCTTCCGAGAGTTTAATAACGCACGGTATCATTCCTGAATAGTTTAGGATTTGAGATGCGAGAATAAGAAGTGGCAATCACGTCTGACAGGCGTGTATCTTTAGAGAAATTGCGAAAATTGTTGCGAGTGATAAACTGAGAGAGATAAAGTATCAGTGCGGGCCCGGGGGAGGGTACAAATCATGAGAACCATTTTTTTACATAGCTTCATTAGTAAAGGAAACATTCCAGAATCTATAGTCACCTACTCGCCGTTGTTTACTGAAAAATCCTTTAATGGGTTTCGAATGCTTATTCAATCACACTAAGCTCGTTCTTTGTATATGTTAATCATGGCTCTTCATGGATGTTAATTTAAATCTTTAATACTTTTTATTCAGTGTGTTTTTTCTGCTGCTTCTGGAAGAGTCACGACCGCCTCGATTCAGCTCGGCATGAATTCGTATTGAACCGGCGCATAGTTTTCAAAAACGACATAGGACTGGGCTTAGGTAAAAAGTCCCATCAGCCGTTGTGCAGTGTGTATTTTGAGTGTAAATGTGCTTTTGATTGACTCAATTACATACTAAAATTACCTACATAATATATTGAATCCTAAAATCAGGGAAACTTATATTTCAAAATAAACGTGTGCACTCCCAATACAAACGTGCGCGGTCAAAAATAGGGCAGCATTGGCCCCTCGGCGGAAAATGTTGTTATAAATGCTTATACTTCCAGGTGGCGCAAATCTCATTTACAAAACAGATTTCGTCATTTCGAGTTGGCGACACATTTCGTCACCCTGTTTATGCATCAGCTGGAGTTTTCTTAATCATGTCCCACTAGTACCGAACTCTTTGCATGTTACAGATTTAGTTCAAGCAATATATGCGATCTCAGGTCAAACGCTGATGAAGGCCTCGAACAGGGTGCCCCAGGCGCCAGCCTCCGCACCCTGATCCCAAATATCAGAAGCTGGCTTAACCGGCCGGGGGGGGGAAATTACATTCCACACAACCCAAGTCCTCACAGGCCAAGGCGACTTCCAGTCGTACCTGTTCAGGATTGGAAAGGTCCCCAGCCCCACGTGCGTCCACTGCGGCGATGGACTCGACGACACTCCAGAGCACACGGTGCTTAGGTGTCCGTCATGGACGGAGCAGCGCGCCAGCCTAACGGAGTTTTTAAGTAACAACCCAGCTCTTAACCTACACGACCTCACTATGAAAATGACGGAATCAATTTCAGGATGGAACAAAGTGACCCAAGCTTTTAAGAACATACTGCAAGAGAAGACAAGGGCCTCCCTCCGAGTCCGCTCGCGCCTCCCCGAGGCTCCCGGGAAACACATCCGCCTGGAGCAGTAGACTCGCCCTCCCTGACTGTTTGATGATATGCGCAAGCAGTTCCCAGTCAGCGTGGGGGACGGGGACACGACTGGTTTTTAGTGGGTTGGAGCCCCACACTACCGGCCCGCACTTGCAGGGAGCTCCCTTGCTGCGGTGCCCGCGTGTGCAACCGCATTTTCCAGTTAGTCATCTTAAAAAAAAAAAAAAAAATTGAAATAATAAAAAAAGGTCAAACGCTGATGAGTGTAACGTTTATTGTTCAGTTGAGCTTAGGTTCCGCGTGAGACGTTATGGCAAGTCCCTGGCTTTTAAAACGGCGACGATGTAAGTATGTCTAATCAATGATGATCAATTCAGTGTGCATATCGACGCCAATCGTATGCTTTTTATATGATTTGCAAATTCTCAACATTGGCCATTTTTTTGTTTATTGTAACATTTATCACTTAAGTGTTTACACATTTCGTCGTCACCATTATTTGTTTCTTTTGACTGACAATATACTACAGCCGTTGGGCCCTCCTCCTTTATTTGCCGATTTTATAGGTGAAAAACTCATTCGTTTGACGAAGAACAGATACGTGTAAAACGTCGCCTGATAGATCTTCTGTTTGACCCTGATGCGATAAGCAGTATGACGGGAACTCCACCCTTCAGAGTCTCGGTGAGATCTGCCAGATACTACGGGTACTGCCTAAGGGAAAGCTTCGAATGACAACCGGTCTATTCCAGCACTGGTGTCAGGCGAAGCGGTGGAATTCTAGTGCGGATATTTAGTATTTCCTTTAGTCAGACCTTGAGTGTAGGGCATAGACCCAAGGCTTGTTATATTGTCAGGCTCTTCCTTATGCCCAAGGGGGAGTTAAGCAGCAACGGGAGACGGCTCTAGTTCTAAAGAAGAATTGCATTCGAACGGTTACTCAATGAGCGTTATTGTGTAAGCTGGTTGGCAGGGTCGCTAACGTGGCAAATCAAAGCCAGCCAGCGGAGCGTTTCGAATTTTGGCGAAATTATGTAGCATGTATCCGTGACACGGTCTATGTGCTCCACTTAGAGGTTGAAGGTACTGTGTAGTACAAAGTCATGAGGACATTTGTGCGCAATCTTGCACAAATCCCGTAATTATTCTTGCTGACGCGGCAAACAATACGGTGCAGAGGACAACAAAATAATTGATCTGTATATGTCTATATTAGACCGCATGAAACGCCTACCTTCGGAAAGACACTGTTACGTTCCTCTGGTGTGAAAACCTTGAAACAAATACCCAGACCGCCGATTAACAACGAGCCGATGCATTCTGTAAAGTGGTTAGGCAACACCTACTCCTTTTTTGTGCATCTACAGCTTGGTCAGCGTTGTCTTATAAACAGCGCCCTGCACCAGCAAGTCATTTCCACGCCATGTAACGTAAAAATATCTAGGACGCTACCTTTCATATATTCCTATAAATATTCCATAAATGGATCACATTACCAAAAACAACACAACGGTCAATAGTAATTAGGACATAACTCCAGCTCTTATGAACCGAGCCACAATGCAATGCATTTTTATGACCTAAGTCAACTTTAAAAATGTATTATACATACACGAACGGTTACGCACGAACCGCGCAGCCACTCACATTCCGTATGTAAACAAGGGTGCACTATATTCTAGTGCATTCCTTACGGACCACACATACAGCCTAAACTGTAAGAAATCAAATGTAATCAATAAAATTGCACAGCCCTACCTGTTATAAACACTCTAGGTACATAGTCTCAATTTCGCTAAGGGTGCTCGTGGTTATGTTGTGAACTACTCTATACGCGTCGTATGTAGCGAGAAAGACCCAACTCTGAAGGTGTAATCCAATAGTCTTGTTTACCTCCTTACATTCACAAAACAAGGTCCCGCACGTTCACCGCGTTGGCGGACTCATATTACTCCTAGATTATATATATATATATATATATATACATGGGATGAGCAATATGCTTCCTGTGGGACGAATACAGTGTCGACTCAGGAATGTGTACATCGCTGGTTGAACGCTTCAGGGTCCCTCTTGTATCACCAAAGGCTTGTGTTTTGAGATGTGTCGCGGAAAATCATTTCGTTTTGAAACTCGAAGTATATGACTCCAAAGTTGGCAGTGTTCTCATCGGAATGGCACATCGAGACGCAAAGCTGGTAGCCCAAGGTCGCTAGCTATGTCGCCGATAGCGGGCGCAGCCTTGTCCCTGAGGAGATGGAGGAAGGCCGTTGTCGAACGGGGTTGGTTTACTTGCGCACGGCCGTCCCAAGAAAAATTACGACGTCTACTCGAAGTCTTTAGGAATTGATGCCTTCCAATTGGGACCAAGCTGCTGTGTTTGCAATTGTTTTGGCGGTAAGCGCCGGCGTACGTTAGTTTGGCAATGCTTATGTCCCTTGACGCAGGTATAATATTGTTCGAGTTATAAATAGCCTTCTCGCTGCAATGCTCTCTAACTGAATCTAGGCATGAATGTTCTTGCAGTCTGTTCAGCTGTCGTTGAAACATTTGATGGCGAAATCGGCAGGACTATGTAAACATATATTTAAATTGCATCAAAGCGGCCTTATAGTGCGATCTCTACACCGGACGGAGAATGCCCCTGCCTGGCTCGCAACGCTTTGTCAATACTTTTTATATGCAATAAGAATAAAACAATAACATACAATGTACAATAGAGACACCACTAATGCTGTTATCTAAAGAAGGATAGAGCACACCTCTTACGGATGTAATATTACCTAGGGTTTCGAGCGCAAGGTGGGATTCACGCAGCTGTTTTGATTTTTTTGCATGAATGGTGCAGTCCCAAGAGATCGGCTTTTATTCACTATTCATGAATATCTTAACACTAAAAGCCAAATGTAAAACCTTTTCCAAGATAGCTTAGCCAGCCAACATATCACAATTATAAACAATCATATACAAAAAATTATTAAAAAAGCAATCGCCAAGGAGGTCTCTCAAACGATATGTGAGGTATGATACAGCTAGCCTTCCAATCGCAGACGATTTATTTTTTATGGGAAAGTCGAGACAGCAGCTTTAATTTCACACGAATAACACTGCACGATGGTGTTACAAAAACAAGCGGAGTATAAATTTGTCAAGAACAAACGTAATGAAAATTAGCAGAGAAGAAGCTTCAAACTAACTTTAATATCAACGCACTTGACTTAGTCAACATTTACAGATACTTAAGCGGTGTAGATCAATCTTCGACAAGTTGACCTTAATATTGTATTTAGTATATTAAGGCTCAAAATCGTTGATGCAGTAACACAATGCCTTAGGCTCATATATCTTAAGCTAACAAATGACAAAAGAAGGCCTAGATCACCCCAATTACCAGTTAAACCACGATACAATTTATGCATACGTAGTATGTTCAGCAATAATGGGCACAATGAGGGGCTGCCTCGAGGATAAGCTCGACTGGTAGCGCTCCCCACAAGCCCTAGTGTTGATAGTTAATTACATCTCGCTGTAACACTTAAATGTCATTTTAATTTATGCATACTAACAACACAGAGAAATGATTAATTGAAACATTGTAACTCAAAACTATACATAAGGACCCGCCCGTTTTATCAGCAAATGGAAAGAAGATCTGTACGCATGTGTGTTAATATTGTGTGGTTAAATCGGTATTACGCGATAAAAGCATGTAATTCAACACAAGCTCTTTAATAGCTAGTCGAGGGGCATAACTCGCAATTTTTATGGATCTCTTAAAGCAAAAACGCAATAATTGACCGACAACGACTGCGCAGAGTTATTATTTATTTGTATAAAGGAATAGAAAGTATATTTATAACGTTTATAGAAAACGGACTGTAAACGGCCACGCGAACGATGAATGGCTGACTGAATGATTTTGCTCGACATTCCTATATACAGATACATAAGTGCGACAGCATGACGATAGCAATACATCATTGCAGTTGCTGCACCGGATTAAAACTGGCGCTACATAGCGGATCTCTAGCATAACGAAATGCTTATACGAGCGCTGCTTTCCGTGCTAAAACATTTGTAATCCGCGTATTGCTTAGTTATTGCCAATTACAGTCCTGCACTCACCTGAACTAGTAATGAACACCATACGTTTAAGAATGGATAAGAATACAATAATTGCACATAATGTTTCGATACAGCGCAATGCTCTGAACACTTATCTCCTTTTTTGACTTTAGATTAGCATCCTCTCGTTTTGGAGCAAGGGTAAAACTAGTAAAATGTGTGACACTGTGTTGCTGATTGTTACCTGAAATAGGAACACAAAATATGCGATTGCGAGACAACCAGTCCTTCCATACAGAAACTAAGCATATTGTCGTGTTCGTGAAAATAAAATTGTGCTTCTTCTGAAGATCAACAACGCCGGCTAGAGAATGCGACATGGTCGTTAGAAGAAAATTCGCCAAAAAAATATTAGTTTTACGTCTGATACCTTAAAAGCTTTACTCTACGATCATTCTCAGCGTTCAAAACACAACTATTTCTTATCTTACAGTAGCTACTCGAAGGTGCCTCCGCGAACCACTATGCACAATTGACGGCGCCTGCAGAGATTTCGTTTGTCGTCTTGAAATATGCCAGGCATTGCACGGCTTTAGCAGTGGAGGTTATCCTAGTGACCTGCTCTTCACGTGATTTGACCAGAATCGGGTCGACGAGAGTGGCCCAAATAAAAAAATTAAGACTTTACAACTCAGGCAATCGCGGTGACCAAGCGATCGAGCTGCTCCGGCCAATCCTCCACCCATTCTCGTGGGTTACGTTGAGGAATCGCGCACCACAGAAGTGGTAATGTGTCACTCAGAAATGTGTAGTACGCTTCTCCGTCCAACCTGTTAGAAAGTTTGTATGGGTCTAGAATGTGCTAATGGAGAAATAATTGTGGCTGAGCTTTACACATTTCTTGATTCTAAAGACCTGTTGGACTCTTCACAACATGGTTTTACAAAGGGTCGATCAACGGGTACCCAGTTATTGGAAGTAGCTCACGATTGGGCGCTTGCCCGAAATCGCAACATCCCTCTGCATGTCGTTTACTTTGATTTTTCACGTGCATTTGACCGCGTTGACCATCATCTGCTTCTGACAAAGATGTCAGCGTTAGGTATCGGCCCAAGAATCATAAACTGGTGCAGAGCTTACCTGAGAGACCGTACATTTGTCGTCAAAGTTGAGAATAGCTATTCCGCGGTCGGCAGGTGTGTATCTGGTGTCCCGCAGGGCTCATGCTTAGGCCCCCTAATGTACACTATATTTGTACAGGATCTCGGGGTAATGCTTCGAGATATTGGTGTTACATATAAGCTGTATGCGGACGATCTCAAAATCTACGTTGAGGCAAAAAACGACAGCAACATAGCTATACTACAGAAAGCGATTGATACCGTATCCCTATGGGCAGAAAACAACCACATGCAAATATCTTCTTCCAAATCTGCTGTTCTCAAGACATTGCCAGATACTACTCAGTATATGCTAAACAGCCAACCCATTCCGGAAGTCTCACGCTATAAGGACCTCGGGGTAATCTTCGACCGCCAAATGAAGTTTAGACCTCACATGGCTGAGGTTGTCAAGGCCGCGTCTCGAATATGTAATCTCATAATGCGGTCTTTCATTATACAGGACCATAATGTGTACCTAAAGCTGTATCAAACCTTAGTGGTACCAAAGTGGACTTATTGCTGTCACGTATGGATGCCATTCTATAAACGAGATGTTGACCTTTTGCAGAGCGTGCAGGATAAGTTTGTGAAACGAGTTGCTCGCCGGTGTTGTCTACCACGCGAGCGTATCACATTGCCTAGTGTTAGTGAATACCAATTCCATGCCGATTACCGCATGTTTAAACAACTAGCGCGTCAGACACTTATTACTAGGTATTTTGTTTTAAGACCAAATAATCTCCGGAGCGGCGTTTCCATCCACCCCCACGAGATTGCTCGGGTGGACGTTGTGAACAACACATTTGCCTGGAGGATTGCACGTCGTTCACAGATTCAAAACGACTTTGCTTCTATTGTAATACCCCTTTTTCAATAAAGGTGATATGATATGATATGAATGTAGTTGTTTATGTTATGCCAGCCCACACATTAACGAAGAGACGCTTCTGGCGTCCACGCTGGTGAATCATTTGCAGGTTCTCACTTGCCCAATAGTGCGTGATGTGCCTGTTAAACACATCGTTTTATGCAAAGCAAGCTTTATCAGTGAAAAGCACAACGACAGGGAACTCCGCATTGGCTTGTACTTGCCACAGAAACCAGCTACAGCAGACAATCCGTCGCTCGTAATCTGGATCCAGCAGAGCTTGAACTTGGTGCGGTCAACAAGCAAGGTGATTGACCGTATCAATAAGCAGAGAAAGCCATACAGAGCCAGGCCCGACGAATAGAGAGGCTGCGGAAATATAGAATTCAAATTTGTCTTTCAATAATTCAAAACCAGTAGCGGTGCGAGCGCCGATGCGTTGTCGTGATGAAGGACCTAACAGTTGTCAGGTTGACTGTAGAGCCAGGTGGGAAAAAATCGTTAAAGATAATTTCCTTAAAGTCGAAAAAGAACCTTAGTGTTGGATTTGCTCTGTCTGAGTGTCCTCGATCGACTTCTTGGAAGCACAACTGTGAGAATTGGGCTTTGGTTTTGATGTCGTTACCATATAATCATTATTCGTTTATCTTGTAATCATCCTCTGAAACAGTCCAGGGTCATCTACTATTACCGGGAGGTTTAATTCGAATATATATGCATATATGAATATATATATATATATATATATATATATATATATATATATATATATATATATATAAGGTTGTCAGCAGTGAAAATAATAAGTATACATATCTTCATTCACACTTATTACGATTATCCTACGCTATTCCTGAGTAGCCAATTTATTGCGCGAGCTTACTACTGTCTATTATAACAGCGCAATGCCACGGCCAACTTCTTTGCAAAATAACCGTCACCCTTCGCAGTGCACTTCGTGGAGTTTTGTGTATGACGTGCATATACTGTGACTAATAGGTGTTTAGCGCACTGAATAACCGGGCCGGGTCAGAGACGCAACTGCGATCACAGACACACTGAGAACGTAATTGCCACGCACAGCAATTTTGCGTGGCAATAACGGTTACGACTGTTCTTTGGCAAGCCAGCGATTCTCGCGGAAAGGTGCCGCCGGTCGCGAAACAGCCCCGGAAAATGGAGATCAGGCCTCGTTGGCTTGCATTATTCCATATTATCCTCCCCGTCACCATGCATCCAAACGGTGCCGCCACGCATTAAGCGATATGGTCTCGTTTTCTTGCGTCGTCGAAATAATGCCCCACTGTGGTTAACTAATTGCTAAATATCGGTTTCCCCCGTAATTCGCTCCTACGCGGCCGAGGGCGCCACCTGCTTCTGCGGGGAAGAGGCGCGATTTCCCTCTCCACTTTCGCGGGTGGGATACGCCTCTTGATGGCTAGAATTCTCATTGGCGAAGGCTCACACAGTTCAACTGACAAAGTTTCTAGCCAATCCCGGTATCGGTTTGTGAACAAGTTTTGAATTGTGAAGCAGTACATACTGCCGGCAGCATAAAGTTACTCTCTACAAAACCATCTGCACCTCTGTGTAACGATGTAGTGGTCTTCATCGCATACGAATTGCTAAGGATATTTCTTACGTACCCTAATTCGAAGCGCTCTGGAGAGCATGCCGGCAACGCGCGCAATGTTTCTCGATATAAGAGCACGCTACTATTGCACGAAGTTCGTTGGGCCGATAAACGTCACGAGTCGTATCAGAGGTGCTAAAAATCGTATGTTTTAATCCCCGCGTGGTAAATAATACCTCGTCTCGAGCGGTTATTGCCGTCTGCGAGCAGCTGTGAACATTGTTGGCCTTGCAACCTCAGCAACGACAGTTCCGTCTTTTTTACCTGTTTCCCTTTATCTATTGATTCACACTTGAAGGAGGTAACTAGTCGGCGACACGCGGTGAGTCACGTGTGAGTGAGGCCAAGACTAACGCTATCGTAGAGCTTGGTTTTGTTGTGGATGCAACTTGGTGTGCGACCGGCAAACTTCGAGCAAACACTTCAACTAGTAAGCGTGACCGTCATGTATTGATAAGCACTTACGAATCGTGGATACAGCTCGCGGCGGCGGTGGTGGTACCGGTTTAATGAATGACACACACGCGTGCTCATTATACGCCACCGTCGCGGTGCGTCACGCTGGTCAATCGTCGAATAAAAATTACGCTCGGCCTTTCGCGACCCGCTTCAGATGTGATTTCGGCAGCGGGTCATTACATACCACAATAACGTGTCTGGCTTCAGGATATTGCTCTTGTCCCGCTCTCTTTTTCTCTGTTTCTGAAGATTCACGCTTAACGCATTTTAGCTAGAGTAACAGCAATTAAAAACGATCTCAATTTAATTCGATTACAAACAACAGCCGCAGCAACAGCAGCCGCAGCAATTAGTCCACAATTATAAAATAAATAAAAATAAATAAAAAACGTTCGTCGCTCGTTCGTATCGCTAACTACCACATCGTGTTTGTGGTGTGAATGACGACCAACCCGATCATGGTAACGGCCGCTTTCGCAAATCAGGCGGCCATTCTCACGGGCGGCGCGAGTGCAGTGCGAAAAGCTCTGCTTGCCGCTGCAGCCGCCCCTGGGAGCGCCCCCCCAATCACCAGCGTGCCGCCGTTGAGTGGGACTCTGTTGATTCACCGGTCACGGCCGGACACGGTTTCGCCCGCAGCAATGCACCCGGCGTCGGATCCAAGCAGCTCGCCGATGCCGGCAGTGCTCGCGGCTGAGGCGACCCGATCACCAGTGGCGATCTTCCCAAGCAGCTTCATCACCACGCCTGTGATGAGCCTCGCCGCCAGCACTAATGCTGCCGGAGTTGCTACTGGCGCGGGTAGGGCCGCCGATATATCGGCGGCCGCTGCCGCCGCCACCCTGATGGCGACGCCCAGCAATGTGACGGCTTCGGTGGCGGCCAACGAGACGCAAAGCGCCGCCGCGTTAGCAACACATGCGCGTCTCATTCTCGACGAACTTTTGGTGCCGTTGAACGAGGAGGACTGTCTTCACCACATGAGCGTCGACCCCAACACTGGTAAGTAAAAACATCGAAAATTGACAGTACTCTATGTATAGTAACGTAAAACAACGAACTATTACTTTACTAAGGAAGGAAGGAAGCACAGATATCGTGTCGTACCACATTGCAGCAAACGCTGCCAACTAATGGTTGTTTTTTTTTCGATGAAAGAAACAAGTCATTTACGAATGTCATCGAATCAATCCATCTCGAAGGGGGTTGCCACGTGTAGGAATGGTGTTAATTTGTATTTAGGAGAGGTATGAATAACTTAGCAACGCTAAGCCGGTTGCCTAATTGTCCACGCAACACAGGTGATAAACACACCAGATACTAGAATGTGTCATTGTACAAACAACTCGATTCTGAAATAAGGAAGAACAATACGCTCTGTGCGACTTTACTGGAACAAGAATAATAAAGAAGACAAAATTCAATGCAGCAGGAGAGATCAGGCTGTAACTGTGATACTCGAACTGTTTTTGCTTGCCATATTAATGCCATTATACTCGTTGGTAGAGCCAGCGTTGTATATAGCTCACGTCAATGCCAGCAATACCTCATTAAACACGTATTAAACTTATACGACACAATCTTACCGCTAGACAAAGAGAGAAGCTTTTTTGTTCCTCCTGTATTTTGAATCCCATATTCGCTTTTATGACTACGTTGTGGAGAACAACTGCTCTAATGCTTCAAGGTGTAGTTGAGTTCCTTAAAACATGGTGTGAAACTTTTATGTAACGACGTTTAGAGAAACGCAAGGCAAAAAGAATCCATATTACGCCAAACGGAATTGTTAGTTTTAATCGCCATTCTTTATTGGCACAGTGGTCTGCGCACTTTAAAGAGACCCGTGCATCATGTAATGAATTGGTAAGCTTATGACATAACAACGAAAAAGTGCGACAACTCCTTCATTTGAGACTTGTGTGGACTGGCAAGAACGCCTTCGCTTAGATAATCTATTATGTAGTTTTTTTAAATGTTACCGTTGCAAATAAAGACAACCATATTGTTTTGCTAAAAGCTGCGCATATCATACAAAACCGATGTACCCTTAAAAAAAAAGGAGAACTTTTTGTTTTACCTCGATGTTGCCTACGATGTAGTTTCACGTACTTCTAAACATTAGATGGATATTAAAAACTAAATGAGATCCGCAATCTGAACCAGCTTGTATATACTATCTTTGTGTCGTCTAACAAGGCGGACATAACGCCAGTGTCGCTCCGGTATCTCTTTTGGGAGAGATATTTTTTTGCGGTTTCCAAACAGATAATAGTCGCGCAAGGCCATGTCTGGGGAAACTCGGATGCTCGACAATTTAAAACGGTGACACAATAAAAGTGTGGGCGGGAGCATATTTTTCTTCTACACCCGGGCCGTGGTATTACAATACGCTCCTTCAGCCGGTTCAAAGATACTGCGTAGGAGTACGCTTCGATGTACTTCTTCTCTTGTTGTAGAAAGGTACTGGTCTAACAGAATTCTTGTTTGCATCCCAGGCCAAAACATTTTCGGTCGAGCTGTACTTCCTTACCCTGGTGGAAAACCTTTCATCGCGTACGGTCCACTTCTTGGCCGCATCTTCCGTTCTGAAACGAAGTGGAACGAACGTCAATAGTTACAAAGATCAGCCCAAAATGGATTGCGTGCGGATTTAGTCTCAATTGTTCCAAATTACCCTCCAAAACTGCTACGCTCGGCAGTGCTTGCACCATGGTTAGCCCGAGTGGTGCGTAGCGTGATGATGATGCAAAACTTCATCATGGCTAACTCTTACGGCTTCCATCATTTCGCATCTTTAAGAGGTGGCCAGGAGTTTGTGGACTTCCAAAACAATTTTCTTTTGTAAAGCTGTCTCGGGCCGCCCAGCACGTGGTGCAATTTCAGTGCTCATAAGTGAGACAATCCACTTGACGGTGAAACTGTACGCGGGTGAATTAGCTCCGTGAACTGCATCTAATCTTTATTCGTTTTTATTTGCGTTGCACTTAAGCATTTTAATAAGGAGATTTAATCAGCATACGGTACTTGTTTTGCTCCATCGTATCGAAATGATTCTCGCATACAGTAACGCACGAAGTCAAGTTCCTAAGGCGTGATGCTTGACAGAGGCCGGACAAGCATGGTTCATGTCAACCAAGGCACTACCGAGCCAATGAAAGCCCAGAAAATTCTGCTTCGGGTCATGCCGAGGACCTACAAGGCCAGGGAAAGCTAGAAGGTTGCTGTATAAAGCGGCGAACTCTTTCATTCTCCAGGTTGCCTTCATCCCGCGAATCGCGGAACTGCAGAGTAGGCGAATAAGGAAAAAAACACGCAGTATCCAGCGGATGCTCGCTTTTCTACAGGACTGTGACGATGTACATTAATATAATGCTACCGCGAATACTACCCAGAGAGTACCTGGTGCACGAACCAGCCGGAACCAAACATTTCTCGTAATCACAGCGGAAGCCAGACGGAGGACTTTTAACGAGTACCGGCGAGCCTGGACACATGCAGGTGACAGAAAAGTTGAACACAGATAGCCCAGGCATCTGAGTCTAGATTTTCCAAGCATGAGTAAAACGCGTTACTGAGATAGACCTCGGGTACTTCTACCTGACTCAAATACGTGCGGGGCACTTTGCTTCAACGCCCGCTGGGCTTCTGAGAAAGAGAAAGCAGGCAAAGGTGATGATTTCTTCGATTCTGGAGAGAGAGAGAAAGAAAAAAGAGAATTAGGCAATGAGACCATGATTGTGAAGATCGAAGGGTATCGAATGTTCAAGGGTGTCTGAGTGACATGCAGTAGTCGTAACAAGAAGTACAACAGCCAAGCACAGTACACTACTTGTACTGTAAGTTTGCAAATGCTCGCAAGTGAACAGGCAAGCAACAACAGCTGTTCATCCCGTAGTGGCCGCAGAAAAAAAGAATGCGCATAGTGCAGATAGGAAATTGAATGTTCCCGTAAGATTAAGTTGGCAGCTAGAAATTCAAATCGGTGACGATGCTGATTGCTGCGCACTGATGCGTTGATAATGGCGGTGGACTGCTGTAATTGTCATTGTTGTTGCTGTAGTTATTGTTGCTTCTGTTGTTGCTGTGGGTTTTCTTTTTTGACGGACTAACTGCAAAATTCGGTGGGGGTTGTTTTTGTTGTATCTGCTGCTATTGTTAAACCTAAGTAATATTAACAGCAGCCGCGCCGCGTGAGTCGTTCCGCCGATACTAGGCAAGACCGAGCTGTGGGTGGGCTAAACAATGCTTTGTTAGTCATGCATGTCTGTTCTCTGCTGCACCGTTGTTAAACTGTGTCGCTTCCATTTCGAGACGGAAACAAAGTAAACAAATTGTCTCAAAAAAAGGTACTCTCAGTACGACGGACGGAGCCAGTGCTTGAATACGTTTAGCCATGCTGTAGTCACCAGCAATCACCGCTGCCGTTCCTGAGATGGCATAACGTGCAGCTGTCGCAACTTCAAAACGTGTTTTACTGCGTTCTTACTACCACATCGGCGTACCGAGCGGAAGGAACTCGGAACAACGTCAATAATACAGCAGCAGTAAAACAACAAGATAACAACAACAACAACAACAACACAGACAACAACAACAACAACAACAACAACAAGCAACACAACAACAACAACAACAACAACAAAACAACAACAACAACAAACAACAACAACAACAACAAACGACCAACAACAAAAATATTACGACAGAAACAACAAGGTCATCAACAAGCAGCAGCAAAAATACTTCAACCACAAGCTCTCTGACGCGCAAACAACATAGGCGTAGTGTAACCCAACGATAAGAGGGGCAGCTGCAAAGTGAACATTCTTAAATAACTTACTTGTTATGAGCCTTATCGGCACGCACACATCATTTGCCTTGATTGATTGAATGCCGCCCAGTCGTGCAAGTTAACTGTCTACAGCTACTATACGTGTTACTGTTGTTGCTGGAAAAACCGTGTGAAATACTTTGTGGAGAATAGCGTGGGTTCCGCGTGAGGAGCAGGATCATTTGAAAATCGAGGACTAGAGATGCAGAATAAGAGAGCGGTGTAAGAGGCAACTATACCTATAATTATATATATATATATATATATATATATATATATATTATATACCGAAAATAAACAGATGGAGTTATATAATATATATATATATATATATATATATATAATATACTATAATATATATATATATATATATATATATATATATATATATATATATATATATATAGGCGAGCGCTGCCGAGTGTGCAAATGTATTGTAAATGATTAATACATCATCTCGCTATTTTCTATATATATATATATATATATATATAAATTATTGCAACATTAGTATATTTTAAAAATTCTCAGAAAAATCACTTCGAGAGAGCTTGCGTCGCGTTACAATCGAAACTGCGATTCCTGGTAGCAGAGTCGCAGGACCATCTTGTGCCTTCCACTTGGCCGACACATGCCGTCAAGTGCTGCTGCCATTCAGTAAGGCTGATAGCTAATACAAGATATACTTAGAAAAGGCGTAACCCATTAAACGGGTACGTTTCAAATCCAGCCGTTCACTGTGCACACATAACACGTAACACGCATTGCTATGAATACTGGTCGAAATACAAAACATCAATGGTTGACGTTACACTTCACCACTACGCGTCGACTAACGCGTTATTCTTAGTTAGTTCAGAAGACACGCTTGACAACCTCAAATTTAATATTCGCTGCTCTGTGTTAGGCTCGATATTGAATTTGCGCTAAACTTCGCATCGGTCGTACGAGCGTCGAAGCCGATAATATCTAGAGAAATCCAGACGAAAACGCGTCTGGATTCCTCTATAAGTCAGCCCCTACGGCTGTTAGTCGGTTATCTTTTCCTTTCGTATCTTTGAATCGTGTTTGCTAAAAAAAACACATCGTTGAGATGTACTATACTTACAAAAAACAAATATTGGGTTTCTCCAAGAGTTTGCAGTTTAACCAATATTAAGAAGTTATAGTTGCGATAACTAAGTATGATATTGTGCAGGTCCTCCTGTTCTCTCAGCATAAGCCTGCAGTGGTCTGTGCACTGCAGGCTAAGGCTGAAAATTCTAAACATGGATGCGCAAAATAATAGTATATTTTAGTATAGGATAGTCTAAATAGCCAAATCAATCGCGAATTTTTTTCGTCGACATATGGCACCAGAAACGATCTTCGCGGCTCGCATGTAGATCATATCAATGTTTTCTACATTAGATTGCATTTTATGATATCGTGTGCACACATTTGGTACATGCGACTGTAGACAATCTGTTGCTTGCGTCTCCATGTGTATGTGCTTTATGTGCCAAATATTGTGGAACAAGAGGACATCTGCTTAATGGACCCTGGCGATAGGTTTTCGATATATGGTAGAGGCCATGGAGACGGGAGGGTCCACGCGTGGTTCCACCAGAGACAGTTCTATATCGACTGGAAATCGTTCTGTTATGTAAGCGAGGTCAGAACAGAGCGTTTCCGCCGGAAACCCTTTTCCATCGGGAAGAGAAAGAACAGAATGGTAAAAAGCAGGAACATCGGCACGCCACTACTGGATTTAGCGAGCCGTTAAGTTCAAATAACCCCTTTTCAGCGTTACTTAGCGATAAGACGGCCCCAACGGGCAACTCCGACTGGATCGGGGCGAATTTCGAAGCTTCGCTTCGTCATAACATAGACGTAAAGGATGTGCCATTAGTTTTCGTCAGTGCCGACTTTTCAGGCATCTGCAGGGTGTTAGATGCCGTTGCGAAACTATAATTAAGGATACGTATGAAGGCCGTATGAGTCACGTATCATCTTCTTCCAAACATCCGCATCCTTTCCTGCCATGCCTGGAACGAACCTATTTTCCCTGGAGCTTGCAAGCCTTCGATTGAGGCTGCCTGTCCGACGTTACGTTGTAGGCAGCAGACTGGGTACCGACGATGCTATGAAACACTAAGAAATCACTGTGCCTACTAGAGAGCAATCGAGTGAGCACGTCGTCTAGTGTGCACCCGCGCACATTTACAAAACATCCCACCGCAAGCTTGGGAACGAATAATCTGTGCTTTAACTTAAGCAGTGCCATCTAACTGTCGTGCTCGTTAATTATATGCGTCTTTAAATTTGCACGAAAAAAACAAACAAGACATGACATATATCAGCCGGGTGGAGAGCGGCGGCGGGCGAGAGAGAAACCCCCGAGAGAGAGAGAGAGAGAGTGCTCATCTGCGTAACCTAACATCTTGATTAGGCGAAGGGACGCGTTTCGTCTTCTGTTTCTTCTACGTTCTGCAGCCGTCGTCGCATCCCCATCGTGTTCATCCTCTTCACATTTCCTTGCCGTCTAATTAGCACGGCGCGACACAGGACGACCGACAAGAATGCGCCGTGCCAATTCAGTGTCACGCTCTTATTAGCTGCGACATCGCTCTTGTCGTCTAGCCGTAAATACGTGTAATGACTGAATTAATGTAGTAGAAGTTTGCACGCAACTGACGTCACTCGCTTTCTTCTGTTTAATGCCGCCGTTTAGTGGCACCCGACAGCCCCGCAGGCAACTACCCCCCCGTCGACAGGTAGGTAGTATCGGGTAGATAACAGTCGAATGCTGTAGATGCTGCTAGAATTCAATGAATGGCCTATTCGACGGTGCCCAATCATCCTTCCCCCTCATCCGTCCTCCTGTTCCCTATGCTCTTCATCCCAGTAGACGAGACAACGTTGCGTTTGTACGATTGACTGCGCCCCCGAAGGTACTTCGTGGCCAATTCAGCGTGCAGATGATGCGGCAATAGGTGAGACGTGTCAGTTCGTGTTAAAGGCTGTTCTTGTTATAGCTGATACTATAATTGTCATTTGTGTATACAAACAAGAACCTTGTTACCATCACATGTAGTTCACTCATATTAAGATTGCATATAACATTGAAACTTCTATAGTTGTCAGCTGCTATTCGGCATGCTATTCGAGAGAGGCAGTGCAGTTCATCGACGAGACAGTGCGCCCAGCCCTAGTCTCTCTTTATGCAAAGGTAGGCAACGGCCGGCGACTTTCCGTCTCGATGGCAGTGGCACTCTTCTACCTCAAGAACATTCCAAAGCGGATGTGTGGTCTTGGCAGAGCATGGGGACACCTTACTCGGGCAAACTTTGGTTTGCTTGAAATGTGTTTCGCAATGTACGTAAAGCGAGTACTTAGCGCTTGTCAATGCATGTAAGGAGCCGATTTGAGTATTAAATGTTAGGCTGTGCACCGGTTGTTGAGATAAATCGATGAAAAACGCCCCGTACAGTACCATTTGAAATTTATATCTCGCATGGGGAAAATCAAGTTGAGCAGGTTCAATAAGAGATTAAATATATGGATATTTTCAGTGTGCCTTATACCCTCTAAGCTGGCCTTGCATGTGACGATCGCCACGTCTGTACCAGATACATAGTTCGTGATTATTATCACTTAGTCCGTACAAATACGAACATCCGCAAGGACTATACAGAGTGCATAAGCCGACTATGCTCTCAAACGTGTAGGCAGTATCATGCGTCTGCTTACCTAGCCCCTACTAGAAATCACTCCCCAATAGCCTAATTATGACGTGGGTAAACCCGCTTATAATTTATTAATTAGGAATTGTAGGAGAACACGTGCTTCCTATGAATATGTGCACCTGTTACACGTCAACCCTCTGACCCGGCTTAAGTCCCGCTTTGCGGGGCACCTTAATCTACCGCGGCATTGTTGCGTTGAGCGGAGAGGAGAAAGAATTTGTTCTAGATGTTCCTTACACTTTTTCTCGCCCCAAGATCTTTAATCATCGAGCTTCATCACTATTACCAGTGATGAAACTCGATCCCTCTAATGTGTTAAATGCAAATAGGAGGAAATTGTGCTGTTAGCCGATATTGTATACACAAAAGGCTATAGTGGCCGAGTGAACCGACTTGCTTTCCGCAACCACACCTATGTGGACGCTCGCCCTTTTTAACAAGATTCAAGATTGAAGCTGTGATTGCAGGGCCCACCATCAGAGTAGCATTTGGTAGATCTAAACCTACTTTTGGCATAAGCAATAGGGCCCACTTGACCTCGCTCGGCTGCAGCTTTAGCTTAGTGTAACTGTCCGGGAATGCAGAGCAGGGTCTGACAAAAATACATCACATTTCTGAAGGTTAAGGGTCAGCCCGCGCGTGCCAGCGAAGTCTTTTCTTTCTATCTAAGCCCTCTGTCACCGTATAAGGGTCACCTGCCACCTCGTTACTCAACTACCACATGTTGAGCGGGCTGCTTAGCGATGCGACCAATCGACCAACGCACAGGCAAAATAGTGGACGGCCCAGCCGGTCGGCTTTCTGAACCCCCGACAAAAACAAAATGGCACCGTCTTGTAAGAGCAAGTGGGATAGGGTAGAATAGGCAAGCTTGACGTGATCGTAGATATTCTGCAACTTGTCTACAACCTACCTCAGCAATTGGTTTCTATGGTTTCATGTTGCTGAAGGCATTTTAGAAATTAGGTTTACGACCGTCGAATAGCGCGGCGACTGGGTAAAAGATCGAGCAGTGCGGATTACGGCTTCAGCTCCGGCGAGCGTCGCAAAGCTTAACTAGTGGTCGCCGATGGCTTCGCTGCTAGCTTTTGTGCTGTTCCTGCATTCTATCTTCGCCGCGACCTCACGGAAAGTGGAAACGGATGCAGTGGGTCTGATACACCTGTCCTTCGTTCTCAAAGCAAACAGTCGATTGCCAAATATAAATGTAGTAAAACGATCAAGGCTAGCAGGGACTATGACACCGCCTATGGCTACTCAGGGCTCTGAACTAGGAGCGCCAGCTAACTAAGGTTAACTGAACAGGGGCCTAAAGATGTTTGTCCCGTGGAGAACTGAGGACATCAGTGCCGATTGCTGTGGTGTCAGCGGAGGCCACGCGCTCTGCCGCGGATAACGGCGATAAAACAGCCAGCTCGGTTGAGATTTCGGCTTCAAGATCACTGGGCTAACACCAAAGGTTCGGACCTCGAAGGATGTTATATGATATGATGACAATATTGCTGGGCATACGCCTCCACAGCCATTCTGTCCAATTTGACAAAAACTCAAAACATTCTTCGCCAACATTCTTTGTCGGATGCCCACAGTACCTTAGCGTCTGCGTCACCAGAGGGTTTGCAGTTGGGGAAGAGACTATGCAGGTACTTAAATTGCTGTACAAGCAAGTCCTTTGGCCTGGTGCCGGTCGACGCACCATCACTTTAAAAGTGCCCCGCTTTGGATACCTTGTTTTCATTTGACTATATGCCGTCACTCGTGTGTAGCTGTTGTTTTTCGGAACAGTCAGTTATTGGTAGTTAGGACTGACAAATGCCTTAGGCTTAATGTAGTGAATTGTGTGTTAAACAACCTCAACAATCCTTACAGGACCGCGTTTCTCAGGCGTAAACAAAGGCGTTGGTTTCATATGACATGGGACCTGAATCAGCGCCTGTAACAATTTGGAATCCGCTTACTTTGCGGCCAGCATAGTGCTGCTTCACGTTACAGCAAAACGATAACTCGATTTGGAAACAAAGGCCCTCGGGCCTCAGAGGACCGAATCGCACACTCATTCGAAGAAAACTGCACATCTCGGATTTGATTGACAAGTTGCGCGATTTAGACGCTATTATGAGTGTAACGTTTACAGTGAAAGGAAACCACAATGATGACAATGATGAAATCATTGCCATTATATGTATATATAAATATATATATATATATATATATATCGCTTTCTTGGCAGAATATTCACCGTCGCTTTCATTTAAGCGTAGGCCTTCTATAAATAAAGTCTCTAGCTTTATTCGACCTATACGGTTAGGCCCAAGAGCAATAAAGCCTTCACCCTTATTGCTTATATGACGACCTTAAAATGGCCCTGGGTCCTTGTACCATAAGTCAAAATCTAACTCAATTTCGTACCCTGAATGGCCGTACAAGAGAAAAGTCCTTTTTGGTTCCACTTTGAATCGGCTTGCGTGAGAACGTCAAAGAACCAGATACCCTATTTTCAGTCAGTCACAAGCTTTGATGTCATTTGTATTTATGCTTGCCCCCTTCCCCTTTGACAGCATATAGATGCATTTGCATTTAGTAATGATTCTGCATATTAACCTAGTTCGAGTAGCACACAACGTATGCCTACATTTTGAGGGGTAGAAAGGTTTCCTAGCCACCACACATCCATGTGCCCATACGACAAATCTGTATAGGAGAGAATTGTAACAATAAGTGCGTTCTTGCATATTGGAAACGGTATAATGTATATTTCTTTTGTGAAACAAAGCAGCTTCTCTTGTATGACACGTTTTCTAAGCGGCTGCAACAAGTAAAGCAATATACAAGCTCTGCTCACGAAGCAATCTGAATGTGGTGGTACATATTGCTAGTAGACTGTTCTTCACAGTATGGTGGGATAAAACGCGAGCAATATATATACGTTAATGAACTTATTTATTTACAAGTTAAGGAATCACGCTACGAGTGACTACTAATCACGCTCGTATATGGCATGATATCAAGAGACTAGGCTTTCCAGCGCTTCGCAAATATATACAAATGGAATATAAGACGAGAGACTTACTGTCGTTTATTTGCTAAGGCGATACGTTTGGAGAGGGATAGCGTCCCTGAGACAGGTTGATATAAATACTTGCCGAGCCGGGTGCGTGGTACATTCGCGCGCGCCTTGCGACCGGAGGAGACATATCGGTGCACGGGTTCGAGCTTCACCGTTGCACAGTTGTATTTATGGCGTCGTTCGTCTTACAAAGCAATGCGAAAGCGGTCCCGTGGACGTTAAACATTGACTGAGGGTCAGCCCGTTAAGTTGAAAGTTAAGTTGATATAAAGATACTTAACTAGCTTGTCATGTAGTTAGACCTAACTACGCGTTCCCAACACTTGAGTACGTACGAATTTCCTCTTCTCAGCGTTCACTGCTATACAACCGCTTTGAACGCGCTGCGCCGGACCATGCAGGGTGTGATTGACTCCGACACATTGTTTGTACATGCCATATTAGGCGCTTCCCTGATTCGAAGGGGATCATCGCAATGCCGATAGGACGTTTTCTGTGTTTAAGAAACAGCTTCGTTCAAATAACGTGCTTGATTTTGATGTGTGCATCCGTTGGTGAGCATCAACCCGTTGTTTCTTTATACCTCAAGCGCCATCGGCATGAGGTCGTAGGCCCTGTCAAGTGGCTGTAGGCATTTTTTTTTTATAGAAAGGGAGATAAGTTGCTTGTCGACCATTCTAAGGCGACGGCTATAAAGACGTGGTAGTGAACAGCGTATGTCTTGTCATATATATATTTATATATATATATATATATATATATATATATATATATATATATATATATATATATATGTATATTTATATATATATAACAAAAAATATTCCAGCCATCTGTTTGTTAAAAAGCCTTCTTTCCTTCGTTTGATATAAAGACACCTCGCGTCCTCACAACCCTTATATACATGGTCGAACAGATTGCAGTTTGTCGGATGAAGTTGCAGTCCACTCGACTGCTGAAAGGCACGTAGGCCACTTGTGTCACGCAAGCTGGCTTCTTTCTTGCTTTTGAACAGTGTCGCCCAGTCAGAAAATCAGAACTGCTAACACCGTTTGCTTGGCATACTGGCAGAGCAGGAGGAAACTGGAAACCAGATGCGCTACTCTGGAAGAATCTCTTCGTCCTCATTCGGTAAAAGAGCGCGTTTACTGAGCACGAAAGCGTTTTGAAGTCTAGCCACACCATGCAGTATTCTTTGTTACTTTAGAGGAATATATGAGCTGTATGGTCAATGATTTCTGTTCCATCATTTGTAGCATATAGATGCTCTGTCAGAGCTGAAAAGGAAGCATAGAAGCACATGACGTCAATGCTGGGTAGTAGCGACAGCATTTGCGTACAGTCTCCTTAGAGTACAGCTCATAGCCTCATAGGCCTCTAACCGGCAGTCTTGTTTTTCAGCGCAAATTCCAGATCACCTACGTACAAATGCCACGCTTCGCGCGACCTAGAGAACTCCACCGTTGACTAAATATTGCATACATCTGCGACATCGGTGTAATCTCTCGGAGCCTTTTAAGATAATTTGATAATAATTAGTTCAGCTGCCCCCGGCTTCTAGCCGTGCCAAAATGAAAGCTACGATACAGCAGGAGTTGATGGCATCTCATCACCTGCTCGGTGCAGAATCTTCTTTTGCTGCTTTCTTTCGTGGACTGTTCCGCAACTGCGGTATCCTTGTTAACAGATAACTAAATCTTGATTTCACCGTACTACTATTAAAGCCCATGAGACGTTTGGCATACATGCACGCTTGACCCTGCACACTATCTCTTTGCGGCGTTACACATTAGATGATTACTGCGACGTTACATATTAGATGAGTACTGCCATTGAATTCATTTAGGGCCGCTAGTTGTTAATACTGCAGGTTACGTTTGTGCTTATGTAGGGGCTGAATCACTCAGTATGTACCGAAGCGACTTGCTAACGAACAAAATCTGGCACTGTTTAGGTCTATTTCGAAGCATTCTATGTGCTTGCCTAAAGCAATGTTTATAGTTTAGTGTTGGTATGTCTGCAAGTAACGACGATTTTCCCGTGTGTTGGTTCCCTCATCTACGTCGTGGCTTTGACTACTGTAGCAGGCGACTATCTGCAGCTGTAGCCAAAATGCTGGACTAGTACAAGCTAGTAGTACAGCGGCCATGCTGCCACAAGGACTGTTGGGAAAACCCTAGATATCGTGACTGTCCGGCTCTCGGTGCATTGATGATATACCTCAGGTTCAGTTCTAAGCCCGTAGGGGACGGAGGATGGTCCAGAATTAAAAACCACCTCCTTAAAAAAGGTTTTTAATTCTAGTACAAGCTAGGAAAGGGTGGCGAACTTGTGCCAGCGCCTGTTTGAAAGCTTGTCCCTCTGGGTACTGTGGCTGTACACCAAAGTCGATTGTCTTCGTATAAGTAACCATCTTTAATTGCCTCGACCACCACAGCTACATATATATATATATATATATATACACATATATATCAACAATCGATATATTCGCTTACTCCGGTCCTAAAGAACGCGCCGAACATGGCAAGATTGGCCGTGTAACATCTTATCGGATTTAAAGAGCATGTACAAGTTTATTTAACATTAAATGACGGAAATGAGAGCACTAGTGCGCCGAGGCGCCAGGGGCTCGGCAATTGCATCGACATAACTAAGTTACACACGGAGATTTGCGCGTGGAAACCCAATCACCTGCTGGAAATGTCGCCATGCTCTCCGACATGTTGACACGAGCAATGTGTTCGTCCGCATATTGGCATACACTGAGGAGAAGTTGGCCACTCGAGTGGTTTGGCTCATATTGCTATCGTGCAAGAGCGTATGTTATTCAAGCCGAATCCTCTCCCGAGGACACCCGGAGATGAGAGACGTTTACTGCAGATACCGCCGCTTGTACCGACAGCTGATAGATTTAAAGAAAATATTGTTCGGCGTAAAAAGGTGAAAATCGCTTGGTTATCAGGGCTAGGCATGAGAATTACTACGCCCTCAGAAAGAACTTTACGTTATCTAGTTGTCCAGTTGTCTCCGACCGTCTGCGCCAATTTTTTATTGACGCACTTACAACGACAACAAGCATTTAGAATCAGGTAAAATTTTAGTAACATATTTCACTGCTTGCTCAGGATCATCCCCAAAGGCAAACGTGACCCGCTCTGACCATCCTCTTGGCGAGATCTTGCACAGAAGAACGCTGTATCTACAAGATTTAATCCAGCCTCCTGGCGCGCCGTCTTAGCTTCTATGTTTCGGCACGATGCATCATACCTCGGGAACAGCAAGACGTTTGACAATAACCGCATCCCAGGAGCTTTTAGACGACGTGCAGTATTCGATCATCCTTTAGTACCAAGCATTGTACACAGTACTTTTTTTGCTAGATTTTTTCCTAAGGCTATTGCCCGTGAACGTTTTTTTCATGTCTTGGTTAATTTTTAATCTACTCGGCATTTACCTTGTCTAAATTGGAAACCATGCAAACCAATATAAGAGTGGTCGGTCTGGGTATCGAACCCAGTCCTCCCGAATGCAAGGCAAGGCTTTGCCAGTAAGCTACTTTGCTCGGTTGTAGACTTGTAGACTATAAGGCGGCGTTTGACATTGCCCCCAGCAAGATTGTCAGGAAGAGCGCAATCGCTGTGGGCGGCGTGGGCCCACAAGTGTTGCGAACACTGGTACCGATCCTGAAAGCAAACTCGACCAGCCTGGATGGCGGTATTCAGGAATCCCATGCCTTCTTGCAAACCACCGGCTGTCCTCGGAGCGATAATCTCTGCCCGTTTCTATTCTCAGTCTTACTCAGCGGTCTACCTGGCCCGATCAATGACACCTACCCCTGTGTTCGCATAACTCGTTTTGCCGATGACCCCATAGTATATAGTAGAGTAATCAGGGATTTAAAAAGGTCTCTGGGAATGCTGGAAACACACAGCGGGACACAACGGCTTAACGATTAACGTGTCAAAGACAAAGGCTATGAAGTACAAATCTGAAAGGCCTCTGAAGAAAAAAAGATACGCTTAGCTTACTTGTTCGGGCGTTTACTTATCTGAAATCTCGACTACTATATCTTTGCGAATGAATAACAGCATCATCCCCAGGAGCTCTATCCGGGCTCCACGAAAGCACTCAGTAAAGACACCTCTAATACTGTGCACCTTGAAGGTCGCCTCGTGAGCATCATATGGTATCACACTAATCTAGGAATACATATCCGCTCAGTAGGTTAGCGATCTCGATACGGTAAAGGTAACGTTCCTTAAGAAAGTTTTCGGCCTACCTAAAAGGCATAAAATAGGCTAACTTATTGTCTTTGTAGTTCATCGAGCAGTTGGCAAATTGTTTTTAACTTCTGCCTACAACGTCACCGCAAAGTCTAAACCGCCTACGACGCCCGTAGGAGCAGATGACAGAAGTGCCAAATGTGTTCTACAAAACACCGACAATGTTGGATGTAAACCCTCTTTGAGCAGTGTCACGTTTTCACTGGCTTTTCCGGCCATGGGTTTCACCACATACTATGTCATCGAATTGGGTTCCTAAACACTTGCGATGAGTGTCTCATTTTGCCAAGTATCATCATAAAGCATGTCGGTCCGGGCCGGCTTTTTGTGTATTGGGTCGGCGATATTTTCTGGAGATGCATATATGACATGCTCTATATGTGTTCAAGATTAACGGAAACGAATGCCGTTTTCAATGATTTAATGACGCGTGTAATATAGTGTAATTGTAACAATATCGAAAGGTAATATATATATATATATATATATATATATATATATATATATATATATACATGACAACTTGCACGCTAGCAATGCTTGTTTCAGGACTGAAACATATAAATCTAATAGTGCCACCTGCTTGCTTTGCTTGAACGTCACTTAGCTCCTTGTTTAATAAATTTGTTTTTGTCTGTATCAATATAAGCGCCGTTCGCTTCATCTACGCCAGGATACTGCTTTCCATAGCCATTCTGATTCTGATGACATGCATCTTTGCAGACTTTATTTATATGTAGAAAAAACATCGTTTTTAAGTGTGTTTGCTCGTTGCCACGTAGTCGCAAAGTGAGTCATCTTTCTCGAGGTGGTATATAAGCTTGGTTGCTGGTGTTTCGACAACCCCCCTGGTCGACAAGGTCCGATCTGTTCTGTCTGCGCTAAAGGTGAGCCTAATCTCTTAGAGCCGGAAAGGGTAGGCTAGAGCTTTATTGTTATTACAACTATCCTTAGCAGATTATGTTTCACGCACGCAAAGTACCGTTTCTGGCCGACCTAGGCAAACCAAATGGCGATAAACGCAAGCGGTGCCTGCAATAAATGTCCACTAACCACTGACACTAATGTAGCCATATACATGTTCTTTATGATGATCGCCCCAAGTGACACAACTATATAATGCCAAGCTACGGTTGCTACTCTCCTCCCTGTTTATTTACGTAGTTGCAACACGAGCGTCTGTTTCTTGCTTGAGCAGAATGTGCCAAGGGCTCGCTGGCCTCGAAACCATTTCCTCTGTGCAAACAGTCGTTTCCCTTTTTCACTTTGTGTTTAGGTACAGGTGTAAATGTAGTCATAACTTTCCGAATTATTATTTACAGCATGAAATGCGTAACGTTTTCATGTGTGAGTTTTCTTCAAACTATATACAATTGTCTAACTTGTGTTAATTGCTCATGTGTTAACGCATGCAGGTTGGTTATATATATATATATATATATATATATATATATATATATATATACAGCGCAACGTGTAGTACATTCGTTCCAGCCGTATGAAAGGCTATAATCATGGCTGATCCACAAGTGTTGCTGTTGCTCAAACAAAAACACGCGCTCTGTGTATACGGAATATGCCCCTTTGTGTGGCCGAAACTAACGTAACGTCAGAGCATTAAAGTCAAGTATTCACCTGATGTCTATAATGCGGGTAAAACCAACATCGTCCATGAGAAATATGCCATGGGTAAATACGTTACAAGGAAAATAACTCACATCACGCCGGGAACAAGTACTTGGATAGGACTCGTTTAGAGCCAAATGCCAAAAAAAAACTGCCTCTGAATCCCACTAGCTCAGTGTCAGAATTGTATAGCATTGCTTTGACATGCTGCTGTATGCACGTGTAGCTTTGAATGCGTCCACTCTTTTCAGCGACAGCTCAATTCCGACGGCCGCCTGCGCTCTCAGTTTGGGAGTATCTCCCCCCCTCCCAAGGGTTTCGAAATTGCGTTGCCGTTCGGCAGCTGGCGCCAGTTCTAATTTTCGCTTTTTGCCGGATAGCTCAGCGGCCGTTTCAAGTTTCCTGCTTGTGTTGCCTTAGCAACAATTACTCTTATTTGATTTTCGTTTGGGCGTTTGGTGTTGCAACGCTGTGCAACGAGGACATGATCCGCATTGTATGTCGTTGAACTTTTATCCACACAATTTTTTTTAGTGCGTCGTTCATTGTCTGCATGTGTGCTTGTGCCTCGAGCTAGCAGCCTGGCAGATCGACACCTTCACGCCAGCGTGCCAGAAGTAGTGACGACAGTTGCGAGTTGACCAGGTAGTTTCGCTTTGGTAACGTACTCGCCCTTGAGTCGGAACAGGGAGATGGCGTGTATTAAACTAGGGTTCCGAATAAATACATCTAGACTGCTGGTTGCTTTTTTACTACTACTACTACTACTACTACTACTGCCTACTACTCTATTTACCATATTATTTATCTACATATTTTTCCGAGTAGTTGTCTTACTACTCATCTGACTTAAATTTTGTTTGTGGTCTGTGTCTAACAGCGAAATCGCGTTTGCGAATTTTAGTGATGGCTTGGTCAGAGAATATTTTTCAACGGAGAACACCAACATCTCGCTTTGGCTTAATTCAGGTCGTTTTTTTTCAGGCTGCTAGATATGCAGCTCATACTCTCCGCCACTGTAGAGTTTCTGTTCATATTCAACATTGGTACAATTCTTTTTTGAATTTAGGGCTTTTCTAGTCGCCCACAATGAGCGCCCATTCACGAGCACGTATGTAAATTTCCGGCAAAGTGAACTTGGATTTCAGCAACGGGCTCTTCTTGCCTCACTGCTCGTTGCCTTGCAACGATTGAAAATGAGTGTCGAATTAGGTCGCGACCTCAAACCCGGCTTACTAATGTCGAAAAACGGGTAACGCAAAGGTCGCACGTTGTCATCAGGTTGCGTGTGGGTCAGAAAGCCTTTCAGGTCTGCTCGCTGTTTCTTGGACAGAACAGAAAGCCGCGTAGCCACGTATAAATGTAAATGCAATTAGGTGATTTAATGGGCCATTAGGCTTAAGGGCAGAGAAACAGATAGCTTACGGATCTAGCTGGGCGGAAGGTAATCTAGCTGCGCTAGATCAGACGGCCCTTGTTCTAGGTGATTCCTCTTTCGTCTCACATATAAATATGTATATATATATATATATATATATATATATATATATATATATATATATATATATATATTTAAAAATTTGTCTTGTTGCCAACAGAACCATATGCGCATTTATTGCAATCCCTCGTTGCAGTGGCAAAAGCATATAGCGTAACTGCTATCCACCGTATACGCTCTGTTATCGATACAATGGATTTCTGTTCAGCAGCGTGTTACAGGACTATCGTACTGGGTACTTTTTCGGTCCCTTCACCCTTGCACAACGATAATAAATGGCCATGTCTTTTAGACCTCGATGAAAACGGAGCGGCAGAGCTTGTAAGTCCAGGGCGAAAATGTTACCGCCCTGGAGAGAGAGAGAAGGGAGCCGTCTCGCTAAAAGTACGAAACAAACCGGCGACCGAAACAACGAGATCGGCACCATCGCTGCGCTCAACGGGCTCTAACTGCCGATAGAAACCAGGATAAACAATTGGCGATTAGATCGGCCTTTTTGGCCAACCCAAAAACGCTCTGCATGTGTGTAACCAGGCTCGGTCGCGAGGGTTCGAGGCATAAGTATAGCATATCGTCTTGTGGAGGAGAGTCTTTGTTCTGGTCTGGGACTGCCTCTTTCTCTGTCTCTCTGTCGAGCCCGGTGGCGTGGTGGCATTCGTCTGCGCCTCGCGACCGGAGGTAACACATAGGTGCGCGGGTTCGAGCCCCACCGTTGCACATTTGTATTTATGGGGGTCCGTCTATAAAGCAATGCGGAAAGCAGTCCCATGGACGTTAACTCTTGGCTGAGAGTCAGCCCCGAAAGGATTTTTTTTTCTTTTTCTCTCTCTCTCTTTCTCTCTTACATTGCGTGTTGTAGCTGAATAGTAGTGCTTAAAATAGGATAATTGTCCTAGTAGTTAATAAAGTGAGGTATTTAATACAGTGAGGTCAAAGGCGCTTTTTTCTTTTCTGCGAGTACAGTAATAAAACAGAGAATGCAATCTATGTCTATCTAAGACAATCTATATGTGTGTCCTGCCGCTTACACTAGATAGTGAGAGATCATACATTTGCTAACAAGGGAAATAACAAAATGACGACAACATTAACAGCAGCAGCCATAGCAACAACAACCACAACAACAACACATCCAAGTTGTTAGCGACACGTGGCACTCTTTCGATCTACCCAGAACGTAGTCGTTTCACGCGGCTAGACAGCAGGACAAAGTTTCTTTTTCCTGCAAACAGACCGATACTACGGCGCGGGATAGAAAGTGTGAGTCGCCTAAGCAAATCCTAATGGTCAGAGGATACACGCACTCACGTTTGAGCGCTAGCGCCCGTCCAGACATAGTATAACATGCCTGCTGTTGCGGGAATCTGAGCTTTCAAACTTTTTCTACCCCTAACGTCGCTCTGTCATTCAGAGAACCGCAAAACCTCATAGTTTATGTATATATATACATATGTATATATATATATATATATATATATACATATACATATACATATGTATATATATATATATATATATATATATATATATATATATATATATATATATATATATATATATACGATATTACAACCATGCGCAGCAACCAAGCTAACACGCACCTATAATATAATGCGTTCCAAAAAAAAACAAAGAACGTTACATGAGACCAAAGGAGTTGTACAGCAGTCTTCAAATTCGAGGTCCAGATCAGATGACCAATTTTGATCTTCGCACCATCTGTTGTTGTTCGCCTGGCGAGAGAACGGCGTAAGTCTGTTGCTTCGCTACGGTGGAAAGGGCCTCTCGCATACAAAATGGCGAACCTTGTGATGGTGAGCTGTCAATTCTATCAGATGGCGAAACTTTGAAACAGCAGAACACAAATTAGTTGGGGAGCAGAGGACACGTGAGGGCCCCCGCCCTTGTCTCCTTTTTGTGTTTTTGTTTTTTAGGAGATTTAGGGCTTAAAATACATCTACGTACGACTGAGTAAAAGTATACGGGAATTGGTCGTCCCCTTAGCATGTTCACACTCAAACAGTGTGGGACTGTGCCACCAAACAGCAAGTCTCACCAGCAAGCCTTGGCGCTTGGCAAGAGTCAAGCCGTAGGCTTGAGGCAATACTCACTAAAACCCTACATATCTGCACGACAGTGCCTACATGTATGAGACCCGCTCTCTAAAGATGACCATCCGGCCTGCATGATCCTTGGCGCAGAAGAGTAACTCCGCACAGCCGCTCTTGTTCCTCACTGTCACAAAGTATATACTACCTCACCACAATGTGACATATCCACACGCGTCTGCTAGGACTGTGTAATATTCGAACTGCTATAATAGTGATAGTAGAAGCAGGCGACAGAATCCACCATAGCCTCAGCCTATTTACCAATTTCAATTTAAACCGCTAATATGAACGGCTCGTTTTTGCCGGCTCTGTCCCTTGCGGGCTTTGTGAGCAAGGCGCGACCACACGACGCTTGGTGCGGCAGCTGCATTTTCGCACGACTAATAGGCAATATAGACCCATAGAAGTCATAGACATCTGATCTAGCCAGATAGATGTCACGCAGATGAACATCTGTGTAGCATCTAACAGTCTGAATATTCTCCCCCCGGGTTATTTGTTTGAATCTGAACGCTTTGTCTGACGTATCGTCAACGTTAGTATGCTGAGCAAGTTGCGGGCAGTGACAGTGTTGTTACTGTACGGCCTTATCGTTGTGCTGCTGAGCAGTAATTAAGGGCGTAGACGACGAATGTTGTCGCTACATTTGTGCTTTGCATTTACTGCCCACGTTGCCGCTTCTACAACACGCCACGGTAAAATTATCCCTGTCTTGCAGATTCTTTATTTGTAGCCATATATAATCATATACCTATAATTTGGCTTGTCTGGAGTTTCGTACGGCCAACTCCTCGTACATACGAGGAAGAGACGGCTACGACCGCTGCTAATTTACAAGAAAGCACACGTAGGAAACAGGCATGTTGTGCGTTAACTGCTTCCAAAACGTGTCAAAAAAAGAGACTGGATGACAATCACGGCCGCAACCCCACCGCCGATGATGAGATCCAGCGAGCGACAATCGGGCACCATATGGCACAGAGACACTAGAAGAGGCCTGCCTTTAGAAGGTCGGTATTCTCGAGGCCTACTTACTACATGCCATCATGTTCTTCTCCTTTTGGCTTCCGCAGCGGAGTACCGCAGCATACTTTACGCTCTGTACGAGTTACGGGCCAAATGACACGGGTCGGTCGGAGACCAGCTGTTGCCATTCCATTCCCTGCCACAACCGGGGCGTTCTTATTCAGAATATCATATATATATATATATATATATATATATATATATATTATATATATATATATATATATATAGAAAGAGAGAGAGATGGAGAGAGAGAGGGAGGAAGGGGGAAAGAGAGAGAGGGCGTTCTACTGGTACTACTCTTCACTTGTCTCACTGCAACTCCATCTACACATATAGTACTGCTTTCTTTTCGGTAAATATGATTTTAGTAGAAGTAAATCACTGCCTTACGGTTCCTATTCGATCAGTTTTGTCAAGCTGTCCTGCGTGATTTACCGCATCGCACGATTTTCTTAATTCACAACATAATTGCAATCACAAAAAAATAATTTTCTAATAGATCTACGACCTTTTTATTCCCATACTGGTTATTGCTGATTTAACTGTGTTCTCGGAGAAAAGTAATTACATTTTGGACAGTATTTTGTGGAAAGTGGAAAACACTGTGGAAAGGAGAGAGAGAAAACATGTTTAATTTTCGATTATAAATATTTTTGTAAAAAAGGGTGTAGGAGAGACTTCTCTTCATATTCAGGGATTCGGAGGTACTGATTATTTTTGAGAGTACCGAGTGAAAAGTGTCGGTCAAAGCTATATACTATTTTGCCTTTGATCAATAGTTTTTCAGGTTTTCCATCTAGCCCAGACGGTGCGCGCGTCTAACTCTTCAATTATTGAACTATTGAACTATTTTAAATTCCTTCACGAACGCAAAACGTTTCAGGTCAGGCCTTTGATTTTGCAGGAAGTTTTGATAATATGAAAACGTTTTTAATCTGGTTATGGTAAATGTTACGTGTTAATGGTATTTCACGTCTTGCATAGGTTTGCAGCGTTGGAAAATCAATGCTGCATATACAATTTTGTTGCTTTCTTTAATAGCATATTTTATATCTGGGTTGTGTCGTGTTCAGTCAGAGGTTTTTAGATATAGATTTTTTTCATTTGATACTATTGTGAAGTATGTCCCTCGTTCTGACGGACTTTACAAAGCTTGGTGTAACCCATTATTTTAATGGCACGTGTTTTTTTTTTCAAAAAATGCACGAGATGAAATGACGCTTAGTGAGCGGCTGTTCAATTTCGGAGCGCTACTCCCGTTTTCAATATATTGCAATCCACTTTGCTTGCTTCGTGGTGCCTTGCTTTTTCCTGGTGTGAACCCTTCAGACCCTTAAAATGTGGGATCATTAACACCTTCAGAATCATCTACATTAATATTATGGCCAAAACCAGTACGCTGTGTTTAAAAACGGGATCGTACACGATTTCTCCGGTGTTTCTAACCTGTGTCAACCTGTGTGCGATCTGTATATTGGGCTACATACTTTGACTTCAACTATCAGTTATATAAAGCAACTACACTAATAATAGGTAAATGCAAAATTTCTTGCCGTCTTGGTATCGACCCGTTTTGGGGATTTGCAGCACCCTCTAAGCACTTTGTCGACTGTGCGCTCTTAAGCCTGTTCGAAGTATCATGCGTCCGCGAGTATGGCTCTTACAAAGATGTCGCTGCACTGCCTTTCTAGAATGACATGCTGCAGAAGAACAACTGACAACAGAATTTTTAGATTAAATACAGATAATGATAATCTCTTTTTAGCCTGTAGTATATGCAGATGTTAAGTTTGGCAAATTAATTAGGTACTCTAAAACACTGTTTGCCCGTAACCAAAAACACGGTCTCGACTTCAGCTAATGTCAAGTGTTTCGCTTGTTAGCCGATCGACAGCGCTTCTGAGTGTCGCTGACGCTTCGACGCGCTATATATATATATATATATATATATATATATATATATATACACATAAAGGGTTCGCTGCTGTTTGTGTCCACTGAATACTTGAAAAATGTGAACCAAAATAAACCTGTATTTGCAGCGCGAATGTCGGCTCGATCATTCGTGGATGATTAGGCATCTCACGCAGACGCAACTCTGTCGACAAGTGGGACGAGGTGTTTGGAGATCAATGAGAGCAGCACCAGCTTCTAAAGGACTCTGCTCTCATTGACATGCGCATATGGAAAATGTGCCGCTTTGTGCATATTTACCGCGTGGCTGCATCGCATGCGTATGTGTATACACGCGCTACTGGCTATTTGCAGTCGGACTGCTCTGCTGAGCAATTCTAGCATTTTTTGTTTGTTTGTTTGTTTTTCCTATTTAATTCCATCCGCCGAACAAACATCATTCATCAGCTCCTACAAACAAATCTACTTAACGACTCAAAATAACCCGTTCTAGTTCTACAAAGTCACAACCGCCTTGTTGTTTAGCGTTTAGTTATGGTGTCTCTGTTTGAAACGCGCGACAGCGGATTGCGGCATGAATGCTCAAAGAATCTAGAGCATCGTTACCCTCCGTCGGGCGTCGTTCGCAGACGCGCCAGCAAACGTCTGAAGAGCACAGAAAACTAAACTTGCCTTGCAGACGTATATGTGAATAGCCGAGAGTTTTAGTAAATGCAACGCATATACGTACAAATGCATATGCACCACTACTACCGACGAGAAGCCTGCGGCGCGTAAGAAACAGTAACTATATATATATATATATATATATTTGTTTTATTAACACCCAAACTGGGTAAATGTGTTTATGTTACATCAAAATGTTTCGAGACGCCAACAATCTAGCGTTTTGCTAGTTCTGCTATAGACCTAACCCCCGGGCATACCGCGGCGTGGTATCGATCACGTTTGCTCCAGCATTGTTTGCATTGACATTCATCTTGTGGTTCATGAAAACCCTCCACGTTGCCCAGAACGTGATGAAATCCGTGAGCTGCAAAGGCCGTCGTTAGATGACGATCTATTACACCGCTACCCCGCCATTCAGTGCTCGTCATTGCTGCTGTTCCATAAATACCTATGTCCACCTCACTAATTTTGGTTTCCCAGTTTCGCATATAAACTTCAAAGGCGCACGTTTTCTTTAGATTAAATCGTTTTTGTAGTTCTTCCGTCAGCCATGAATCGACTAGTTACATTCATGGATGAGAAGGGCTTGAAGGTTAACTGGGGAAAGACAGTAGCTATGAAATTCCGAAGGGGCGGCCGTATGGCCAGGAGCGACGTGATCCAAGTGAGGGGGACAGAAATTAAATTTGTAAACAAATGTACACGCCTAGGCATAATCTTGTCAACAAGCGGTAGCAGTTTTCGATTACACATCCAGGAGAGGGTCAGGAAGGCCACCATCGCAGCTGTGGCAATTAAATGGCTACATATGCTTTCAGTTCACGCAAGAATTGCTCTTTTCGGGATACAGATAGCACCCATAGCCACATACGGCATTCCACTAATATGGGATAAGTTGGGAGTAGGCGAATTGCGTTTAATTGATGGGTGAGGTTTTTCTTTTTAAAAAGGGTTTTTGCGCTTTCGAATACATGCAGGAATAGAATTGTTCACGTCTTGGAGGGTGGCCCGCTACCCTCCAAGACATGAACAATTCTATTCCTGACTTGGATCACGTCGCTCCTGGCCATACGGCCGCCCCTTCGGAATTTCATAGCTACTGTCTTTCCCCAGTTAACCTTCAAGCCCTTCTCATCCATGAATGTAACTAGTCGATTCATGGCTTGTTTCACCCTGAAAAGGCTGCCACCAAAGATGACCACATCATCAGCGTACAGTAAGATTCGGGCCTACTCTTGGGTCCAGCCCGCCCTTATCCACTCTGGCAGTCCACCCAAAAGTACGGAAAACAGCAATGGGCTCAGTCCATCGCCCTGTGCGACCCCTGTGGTTTGAGCCACTTCTCCCGCAATACCGACCCCGTTATCAATCTGCACCGTGTTCTGCTTTAACATATTAATAAGTAAACTCAGAACTGCTCCCGGCACTCCCGATTTTGGCAGCTCTTCAACTATTTTATCCCTTGGTGCTCTGTGTCGTCTGCTACCGTGATGTTCGAATGTGCAAAGTGTTCGCTCCCGTTTAAAACGGGAGAACAACTGGTTATTTGTAACCAAGGCTGCTCTACTGTGTTTCACGGGGGGTGCCTAAACCCCGTGCCCCCCGAGGGCACACAGTTCGTGACGTGCGGGTCCTGTGAATCAGTGGAACCCAACTTGGTCCTTATGAAGGAACGTTTGTGTGTGCTACAGTGGAACTTAGTGAAGCTGTGGGCATCACACACGGAGCTCCAGCGACAAGTCGCCAGCAATGAAGCGGCTCCCCTGAAGCAACTTGCGCACCCCGAAACCAACGAGGGGTGTTTAAACTCCACGCTAAATGAAAAAGTTAGCGTGAAGAAAACGGACGGAACACGGAAAGCGCGGAAGAACAAGAAGTCACGGTTGACGGAAGGCGGAGATCTGCTTGTACCAACAAAGCCGATCGACGACAGCGCCACCGGAGAGAACGGCAAGGCCGGTCTCTGCGGCGCCAAGCGCAGTGCTACAGCAGCTGGTCTTAACAGCAGCGGTAGCAGTAGCGGCGGCAACAACAACACCGCCACTACCCTCGAAGAAAATGAGCCGATGGATGACAACACGCCAACGGCAAGGGAAGCGGCAGCGGCCGCAACGTCGCCAACGGAGACAACCGCAGAGGCGAGGAAAGACGAGGAAGACAACGATGGTTTTGTCACCGTCCAACGGAGGAGGAGCGGCAAAACAAAGCATCGTATGCAGAAAGGCAGTGCAGCTGATGGTGTAGGAGATCTTGAAGTGTATGCTGGGCCAGGCAGGTTCAGCGCGCTGAGAGTAGCACGGCTGGCGGCGAAAACGTCAGCTGTCAACCTACACACATGGCTCGTTAACAGGAGCATTTGTGTAAAGGCAGTATTCAAAATGCGAACGCAGGGAAATGATGCCGTGTTCTGTGTAGTGCTGGGTGACGGCGAGTACGCAAAGTGCAGCAAGAGTGAGTTCTGGCCAAAAGGTATCCTATTTCGTCGTTGGGCTGGTGGTGCTCCCTACGAGAAAATGGTTATGGAAAGCTTTATCGCGCCTGGCGGTCCGGCTCTTCGCAAGTGACTGAACAGATCTAGAGATGCTACCGTGGAGACTACTAGGTCTCTGCGGCTGCTTCTTTGGAACTGTGAGGGACTAAGAGGAGCAATAGACCTAGCGCCAGTTGACATGCTTACGTCGGTGGACATTGCACTCCTTACGGAGACCTACCAGCGGGAGGAACTGCATATCAATAATATGCGAGGGTTCCATCAGCTGGCAGTTCTACCTGCTGGAGGCCGTGGTAGACCAGTGGGTGGATTATCAATCTACCTACATAAACGTTTACCGCCGGCGCAATGTGTGAGGAAGAACGATTTCTATGTGGGTCTCTCGTCTATGAGGGTGAACATAGCCGTCTTCTACCTCCCCCCACATCTTGACTCGGCAGAGGTCGCTGACACGGTGAGTTCCGGTATATCAGGTTTCGACCTGTCTATGCCAACCATCGTCGGTGGCGACTTCAATGCCCGTATTGATGGTGGGGCTACTAACGATAAAGGAGAGGTGCTGCTCCAGTTGATGGAATACTTTGGTCTGAGATGTGCAAATGCACGCGAAGACCACACGTATATAAGTCATAACGGAAGCAGCACCATTGACCTACTGTTTCACAACCTTGTCGATGGCGAAGTTGAAAGCTTCGATGTTCTCGAGGTGGCTGCAAGGAAGCACCTACCGGTGTCAGCAGTCGCAAATATTCCAGATATCTGGTTTAAGCAGCAAGGCGACCCACACCTGGTCCCCACGAGGCGTGTTGACCTTTCACTATTAGAGGTTGATAGCCTCGAGGTGGGCTGTGATGTGGATACTTGTTGTGAACTGCTAGAGAGAACCATGAGAAGTGCAGTCAGGTGGAAGAGACCGGGGCAGAGGAGATCACGACAGTGGTTTTCTCAGGCTTGCTATCTCGCCCACCGTGGGGTGCTCGAGCTTTTGCGCCAAGCGAGGGTAAAGGCACCACCACAGCTGCTAGCCAGACGCAGGCTTGACTACTTCAATAGTAGAAAAGCTTACATAAAGCTATGCCTTGACCACAAGCGTGAATACGCTAGGCGGGAGGAAATCCGACTGCTCGAAAGAGCGGAGCGCAAGCCCTCAGCCTACGTCGTACGGCCTCGTAGGGGGGCGAACCACCTGCTCAGCGACGAACAGGTAACGAGTCACCTGACCGGTCTTCTATATAACCGCGAGACGGTACGCCTGGCTCCAATGATTGAGCACCCGCTCACATTGGATCAGGATACTATGAATCTGCCCTTTGAGGTAGAAGAAGTACGTCAGGTTCTGCACTCTCTTCCGAGAGGAAAGAGTGCGGGGCCAGACCAAGTGTACTATGAGCACTGGGTGCAGTCTGAGCCACTTTTGGCAAACCATCTTTGTGATTTCTTCAACGAGATCATGAAGAGGGGACAAATGCCAGGAGCCTGGCATATCGCCAGGCTTTCTCTTTTATTTAAGGGTAAGCATGATGATGACAGACGAGACCCAAACTTATACCGCGGTATAGCGTCTGAAAGGACGCTGAAGAAGATCTTCTGCAAATTGGTTATAAAACGGATCGAGTACGTTGTCGACCAGACCCTTCCACCGGAGCAATTCGGCTTTCGAAGAGGTCGAGGAACGCGTGATGCAATCCATGTGCTTCAGTCAGAGATAGAGCGAGCTGTGGCAAAGCCCGGAGGCCATTTGTATGCAGTCTTTATAGACTGCGTCAAGGCTTTCTACAAAGCACCTCGAGATCTCCTGGTGAAGTCATTCCGATACGCAGGGGTCGGTGGCTCTCTTCTTGGCGTAATTTCCAGTTTCTTTGATGAGGACACCTTACTGGTACAAGGTGAGCAGGAAGTGTTGCAGGTAAGGCAAAATGTGGGAACCCCGCAAGGCGACCCATTGAGCTGCGTCTCCTTCACTCTTCTGCTTGCCGATTTTGTTGATTATATTCGACAAGAGTTCCAGAAGGCCACAGTTGTGATGTACGCAGATGACATAGTGGTCGCTCATCACGACCTGGGTGCCATCAAGCGCATCACTTCTCTGGCGGAGGTGTTCCTTGTCTCAGGAGGGCTGGAAATAAACGCCATGAAGACCAAGGCTATGAAATTCAGAAGAGGAGGTCGATTGGCTGCTAAAGACGTTATACGTTGCGGCGGCCAATCCTTGGAATTCGTTAACTCTTTCCGGTATCTGGGGCTTCGGCTTCATTATACTGGGACGACCTTCACTGCTCACATCGTCGAGAGAGCGCGCACAGCCCTAATTTCTCTTTATGGAGAAATAGGCGATGTCCGGCGACTGTCCGTCCCGACGGCAGTGGCGCTTTTCTACCTCAAGGTTGTTCCGGCGCTGATGTATGGTCTTGACAGAGTATGGGAACACCTCACTCGGGCAAACTTTGGTTTGCTTGAAAGGTGTTTTACAATGTGCATGAAGCGAGTACTTTGCCTGTCAATGCGGGCAAGGAGCCGCTTTGTGTACCTAATGTCAGGCTGTGCACCAGTTGTTGAGATCATTCGATTAAGGTTGAAGACACCGCGTACAGTACCATTCGAGAGCTTTATCTCGGAATGGGAAAATAAAGTTGAACAAGTCCGACGAGAGGTCGGAGACCTGGATGTTTTCAGGGCCTTTCACCTCTGGTCTGGTCTTGCGTGTGACAATCGCCACGTCTATACCAGATACATAGTTCATGGCTATCATCACCTGGTTTGTTCGAATACGAGCTTCCACGAAGAGTACACCGAGTGCGTCTGTCGACTGTGCTCTCAGGCGTGTACGAAGTTTCATGCATCTGCCTGCCTGGCCCTTGCGAAGAGATCACTGCACTGCCTCTCTCGTATAACATGCCGCGAGGAGCTGAGTGTATAATTGTATAATATGTATAATTGTTCATGTTATATGCATACTCAATATGAGTGAAATAAATACGATACATTATCCCTTGGTGCTATGTCAAACGCTGCCTTTAAATCTACAAACACCGCATATATACAACTTCTTGGCCTAGACAGCGTTTCCCAGATTGCTCCTAGCAGCTCCCGAATTGCTGAGTAAGTTGATTTTCCTTACCTAAATCCATGCTGCTCCTCCGGTATTACCCCCCGCTCCTCCAAGAATGACCCCAGTCTTCTAGCTATTATTCCCGAGAATATTTTATACGGACAGCTTTTTATTGCTATTCCCCTCCAAGCTTCTGGTTCAGTACTCCCTTTCCTTTTGGAATGACTATTAAAGTCGCTTTCCTCCAGGCCTCTGGAATTTGCCCCTTGTTTAAACATTCATTGAATAAGGCTTGCCAGCAAGGTGCGACAATTAGGGTATCTTTCATGTGTTCATTTCTTATCAAAACTTTCCCGTGCGCTTTGCCCCGTGGTGCTCTGTCTATTGCTTCTATCACTTCCCTAAGTGAGATTTCCCTCCCTATCCAAACCCTCGCTTCTTCCGTTATCTGATCGCACGGGCCTTCGTATTCTAGCGGCGCTTTCGAAGTTGCGTCCGTCCCGGCCAATATTCGCCTAAAATGTTCGACTAACCTACCCGTCTCTACGGAACAATGTTTTCTCCCCTTTCGTTTCAGCCATGTATGTGGACGTTCGTCAGCCTCCCTTATTGCTACCCACTCTATTTTTTTCCAGTGCTTTTCTTCTCCTCATTATACGCTTTCTTAACCAGCCGTTTAACCAACGCTGCCAACGGCCTCATTACCGGAACGGTCTTTACATATTCTCGCGTCAGCTTACCAGCTTGCTTGGCTGCCCTGCACCTTTCATTAAACCAGGGTCTTCCGCTTCTCTCCTGTGGCGGCAGCATCGCAAACCTCAATAAGCCTACTAGACTGCGTTCATAGGAATCTACCTGGATTAGCCCTGGCACCGGAAGTACCCCGCTAAGTCCTTGTAAAAGGACGTTGCCGCTAAGCTTTCTCCCTGATCCTTCCCTCTTCCCTCGTTCTTGAACGCTGCCCCTATTTTTTACCCGGATATCTATAGGTATATGTTTTCTGAGTCCCGCACCTTCCTGTAAAGGATTATCGTCCCCTGTAAATAGTATGTCCTTTCTGTCTATATCGGTTGCAAATATATCAATAACTGATGTGCACATTCATATGTGCACACATTTGCCCTGTTAACTACCCAACAGCCGATCTCCTCCAGTACGTCTAGCAAGGCCACCGTTTGTTCCGAGTCAATCCTGTCTAATCTCGCGTTAAAATCCCCTCCTATGATCCTCGGAGCCTTCCGCGGTAGCGCTTCTATCCCCAGCAAGAGGCGCTCGACCATCGTCTCTGTGGACTCCGTCCCCGCCGGTTGTACATAGGTAGCCACTAGTTCTAGTTTAGGTGACATGACTGCGATTAGATTTTCTGCTACTATCCCCACGCTCATTTCTCCCACCGTCGGTCTAACAAAAATCGATACCCCCCGCTCGGCCTACCCGGACCCTTTTTACACGATGCCAGCGCATGGTATCCATAGAATCCCCGAATATCAAACTGCTCTCGTGCCCAGGTCTCCGTCAAAATTAGAACGTCTACCCCTTTGTATGCATCGTCCCCGAGCAAATCTAACACCCCCCTCCCCTCGCAATTCAACATCACTATCTGAATACCTGCAATCACTACGTCTCCGAACTTATTATTATCTTGCTGTATCTGCTGGTTTTCGCACGCGTGCGGCCTGCTCACTGTTGTCTTCAGAAGTCAGGTCGATTTGGGACGTGATGAAGATGACAATGCATGATCTGCGCTTCTGTTCGCCCGTGTAGGTTGGGTGCTATCAGCGTTAATGGTCGTGGATTGTTGCAGCATAGGTGAGGGAACTAACGGGGCAGTCCTCCCAGAATGCTCGGAATAGCTTCCTGAATGGCCCTTGCCACCGTCTGCACGATGATATCCTTTAACCTCGGCATAATCGTCGCAATCACCTGTTGCACTATATCCTCCACTCTCGGTATCGGCACTTGCTGGTCACTCAGTTTATGTCCGGTCATTTTAAGTGGGGCACTTGTTGCTGCTGGGTTGCACTGTTTATATATATATATATATATATACATATATAAACAGTCACTATTTATATCTTCAGCACATAAAGCAGTGAATGCGTTCATGGAGATGAGATAAACCTGTGCAGTAGTCTGTAGTAGGGTGGCGGATGCAGTCTCGAGGGACAGACAGCGCTTTTCCTAATTGGTAGGGATTGACCCCCCCCCCTTCAGGACGTCCCGCTAGCTCAGTTGTGATCATGTCAAACAGTCGGCCAGTATCAGTCGGAGTCATCTGCCTTATATATGCATGCATATATAGGGCAGCTGACTCGGGCAGTTTGACTGGCTTATCGTCTGTCTGCGAGCGAGGAGCACATGGCGGCCCCATTGGCTTGACCGCATCACCGGCCCGGAGCCAATGGACACGGACCAGCTGTTGCAAACAGATAACAAGCACCGCCTTCCAGCGGCCAACCCGTCGTCTGCGTCTTCCTTCCTTCGTTCCTGGTGCGCAGTGAAAGTGCAGCCAGTCGGATCAAGCGGTCGACGCTGCTGACGTTTCCCAGCAAGGATCAATAACAAATTGAAAGTCAAGATAGTTTACAAGGCCATAAACCGCCGGGATGAGCTCCCTTTATGCGTTTCGCTCCGAAAAGTCTGAACGCCGCTTGCAGGTGCATCGGCAATTGGTTCAGCGGGATTTGGCGGGATTTTGTTTCTGTAGATGTTCCTGCTAACAATGGCGACTGTGGTGGCTGAATAGCACTGTCCTGTGTTGTGGTTTTGTATTTACGCTGTGACGTATATTTACGCTGTACGTTTGTCACTAGGTCGCCTGTTGTCTGGTGTTTATTGTCACAATAAAATAGGATGTGTTTTACGCGTCGAGTTTTGAAGCAATTTTTGACGGCACGCTGTTCTGCTGAGTAAATAGGAGCGCAATAATGCAGGGTGATTCAAAATGTATTTATAGCAATGTTTTGGTAATGGAACATTATAATTTTGAGTTTTTATAAAAAGTTTTTACGAAGATGGCGGCAGTAGCCAGTCCTCCTTTTTCGATGAAGCCAACTTTCACCTTAATATATGGTATGTAAGCAGGCAAAACGTTCGCATTTGGATTTCGAAAAAGGAGTGATCCTTTAAACAAACTTATTATCCACTGAAAGTTTATGTGTGAAACGGTGGTGTTACCGGTTACATTACTTCTTCAACCGTGGAGACACTGTAACCACCAACAACGAGTGATACCCAGATATGATCGAGAACATTTTTCGGCCAGAATTGGGCGGTTTGGATGTGGACGACATGTGGTTTCAACAGGATGGGTCCACAAGTCACACAGCGGGCGCGATCGAGCTGTTCCGCATAAAACTTGTGGGCTGTGTTATCTCCTCAAACAAATGTTTTAACTGGCCAGCGAAATCTCCGGAATTGAATCTCTTGGACCTCTTCTTGTGGGGTTTTGTAAAAGACCCCGCTCACAGTGATGCCCCCAAATTAATGTCTGATCGAACGACCGTATTTGCAAAGTTACTGTTAAAATAGACCACGGAATACGTTATATTGTTGAAAACTGTTTGAAAAATTATAAGCTACTGACTGCATGCGGCGGAAGGCCATTCTCCAGGTATTATATTCCATACATAATCTTGAACCCTTAGCTTTACTTTGAAATAACAATCAACTTGAAAAAAGACCTTCACACACACAGACACACACACACACATATATATATATATATATAAGTGTGTGTGTTGTGTATCATCTAAATTGGCGCGTAGCTTACTGCCCCTTTCTATGTGTCCTTGTATCTAAATGAAAACATATATTTAGATAACATTTTTTACACAAATCGACAAGGACACTCCTGACGAAAATGTTTATTCAATAAGTTCCCCGCTTACGCAAATTACCTTTTCAATGCGGGGTACGACGGCATACAAACCCGCGTGTCAAAGCGTCCTTATCTAATGTTTCAACGCTTCCTTAATGGCGACTGAGTGCGAATCTACGAGACTTTCACATCCAGTACAGGGTAGACCAACGGACTCAAATCTGGTTGGCTCAAAAAGGTCTGTTCGTCAAGAAGTAATGAAGACAATAAACTGCTTGTGAGAGGAGAAAAGTAAGTGGCTTCGGGCTGAGGGATTCAAAGGCTGATCGAGATAGAAAAATTCGAAAAATCAGAAATTTGTGATTGGACTGTATCGATCAGTTCTTGCATTTTGCTGAAGAACCTCATACTGTTTTATTCTACAAGCGTATAATCGGCTGCATCTGCTGAACGGTCCGTTAACCTACACACAGGTAATCTGCAATCTAGACGCGAGTCCGGTCGGCGAGGAGGACACGGACTATAGCTGTTGTTCGCTCATACTTTGAGGATGACACATTATCCCCTGCCATGGTTAACACGTATTAGTGTTCTATTGAACATGAGCTTTTGCCTGCTATCCATCAAACCACCCTTTTGAATAAGGGGGTGCTTAGAGCAGCAGAATGAGCAGAGATGTTGAGATTAGGGTTTTTTTTTTCCAACAGTCCTTGTAGGAGCACGGTCGCTGACTCTCCGCAGAGTACTTCAAATACATGTTTATTTAATAATTCATATATAATTTTTCTAATTATTAGCTCGATGAACTGTGGGGATCAAATCGTTAGAGCATGCCGTCACTTTATATATATATATATATATATATATATATATACACACGTAAGTCCGTAAATATGTACATATTCTATCTAAAGGCTTAGAACTCTAGCCAGCTTGAGTCATCTCAGAGTGACACTCGTCTTACGAGATGCGCGTCATGCGTTTTCCGAAGCTGGCTCTGCACCTCGACGGGAGATACGTGACAGATTCCTGATGATGGGGAGGGGGGAGACAAGCACCGCCTTCCAGCATCAGCCATCTGCCTGTCAGCGTCCTCCTAATTACGTGTCTTCCCTTCTATGTCGAAGGCTGTTTTGCTGTTGTTGTTGTTGCTGTTGTTGTTGCTGTCGTTGTCGTCGCCGTTCCCCACCCGTGTGCGCGCTGCAGTTCTTGTCGACCTTCCCGCCACCGTCTATGTGGCAAGAATGTCCATAGACCACGGCCATCGCTACTAACCGAGAGTCAGTCTGAGACTTACTACCACCACAGGGCTTAACGGTGCTGGATCAATTCACGTTATACGACGTCGATACGTGCGCCGTATTCGGCTATTTCTCCCCTGTGGTTGTGTAAGTAAGTCCCATGTTGTCGCTGCACTGCCTCCCTCGGCGGCAGCAGCTGCAGCAGGTGTTGTTGCTGTTCCTGCTCCCGCTAGTCCTCCGCGTCGCTGGCAGGCCCAGGCGGAACACACGCGCACACACACACAGGCGGGCCGATGGGTTGGGGAATTGGGGCAATGTGCATTGGATTACACTGTGCGGGACGACGTCAGGTGCAGCAGGTGAAACCGGGACAGGATTAGAGCCAGCGACCAGCAAGCGACCAGGACTCTAGGTTCTCTATCGATCTATCTTGAATTTGCCGACGAAGCCGATCGAACAGCAGCAGCTGCTGCGGCCGTTGGTAGATACAGCAGTCGTAGTAAAGGCCGACGTTGTTGTTGTCGTTGTTGTTGTTGTTGTTGTTGTTGTTGCTGTTATTGTTGTTGTTATTGTTGTTGTTGTTGTTGTCGTTGTCGCCCATGGCGTGCTCAGCGTAATAGGTAGAGAAGCGGTGCGTCTAATCGCTCCCTAACTTATTACCATGGAGGGAGCAGAACAATTAACGTCGATCGACACTCAGCAAGGCGTGCAAGATTTCCGTTATTAGCGGCGATGTGTCCAAATTTCGATCGGCCTGGTTCCGGCCGTTTCGTCCATGGACGTCCATACCATCAGTAGGTGGAATTGATGGTAGTTGCGGTAATAATGGTGGTGGTGGTGGTGATGATGATGATGATGATGACACGAACACGGAGGACGATGTGGATGATGATTTAAGCGACGTTATGCGACGTTTTTCATAAGCAAGCTTCGAGCTTCAATGTTAGAAAGTCTTACTTCGTCAAGCGGGCCGAAGATTTTACGGTTTGCTCATGAGGCGCGCATCGTTAGCCAGTCTCGCATATGTCTACATATAGCTCTTATCGATCGAACGTTCAAAGTTCCCGTACTGGGTCGGTTTCGAAATGCAAATTGGTCGCTGTGCGTTGGAGACGTGGACGAGTGGAATGGACGAGAGTATCTTGCCAAACTTCCTTAATATTTGCACTTCGACGGACTAAGCCGATGATTGCAAAGGGAAGAGGAGGCAAAGAAGAAGGCAAACAGAACCCAATCGTCGCTACGTACATTGAGTGGTAGAGAGGTACTGCTGTCATAGTCGAAATGCACTTCGTAGGGATCTAAAGCATATATATATATAATATATATATATATATATATATATATATATATATATATATATATATATATATATATATATATATATATATATATATATAATATATATATATATATATATATATATATATATATATATATATATATATATACGTGTTTTGTTCCTTTAACAATTGCTTCCCTCCCGCTACAATGTACTGTATGCTACTCTTCCTTTCACCTTTCAAAACATTTTTTAACTCGTCTTCCGGAATCGAGTTGAATTGCTTCGACGAATTTTTCTTTACCTTAGATGTAGTCTTGGAGCGTTATCCCTTCAAGTTATTTTTTTATCCGTGGGAACAGGAAAAGTCACATGAAGCCACGTGCGGCGAATAAGAAGGTTATAGAAGTATATAAATCGAACTTTTCATAAAACAATCAGAAATCAGCAACGTCGTGTCTGCCATTAGGTTGTTGTGATGGAGGATCCAAGGCTTGTTTGCCTAGAGTTCAGGCCTTTTGCGTCGGCCGTTCTCGCAAAATCTTCTTAAAGTTAAAATGGTGATACTGTTCCTTATTGACCGTAGAACCTGAAGACAAAAGTTCATGAAAAATGATTTCCTTGTAATCGAAAAGAACAGTTCAAGGAAGCTTGCTGTTGAATCTGCTCTGTCTGAATTTGAATGACTCGTTTCCTGGAATCACTCTCTAAAGCAAATCAGGATCCTCTGTTTACGTCTAAATGTTCAGTTTGGACGTTTTCTGGCGGGCGTTATCTGGAAATACACCATTTGCTGTAAATTCAACATTTGTAAAACTTTGCTACCAGTAATTATGTAATACTATATTTATATGTTACATTTAAAAACTTGAAACGTGAATTTGTATAAAAGCTAAGTCTTACCTAAATGCATTTACTGCAGCCAGGTTTGGGCTTCTCATATGGTTAAAGATATTAATGCAATTGGAAAGATAAATGCAAGTGTCAACAAATGTAATGTATAGTACCTCGTGAAAATGTATCTCTTGTGCCAATATAAAGTTGACATGAACGAGGTGGTCTATCGTAGTATAAAAAGTTATGATGTCTTGGCAGTGGCCAGGTTATGCTGAATCATGTAGATAATGGATTACGGAGTGGAGTAAATATTAGATCACTGAAGTTTATATTATTGACGTCAAAGGCCTTTCCGAACAGGGGTCATCTTCAATCTCTTCACGTCCGTCGCGAAATTGACGTATTATCACGGATACACTGTGTTTTGCTATACAGGAAACATTGCTTGATCACTAAAAGCAGTTTGCAAGATTTCCATCACTTTAAAATATGTGATTTGTTTTTAACACAAGTTTATGCATATTCTTTGCTTCTCAATTTCGGCTCCTTAAAAATCGCCGAACCGTGTTTTCTTCGCTTCTTTAACCCAAACTTAAACAATAAACGCCGCCACCGATTGGCGCAAAAATCGGCCTATTCCATTTTTAAAACTCAAACTACTAGAACTTGCCGATCTGCTTTGTATATTTCTAAAGAGTCAGCCACGAAATGTCGCCGATTTCTTAAAGCAAATTCATAAATTGATTTCATATGTACGGTACCTCTAGTCAGCGATGTGTACACCACCAATATTTTTTGTATTTTTGTCTAGCGCCTTCTTCTTAAACAAATTGCTTTCTACAAAAATGTCTCGGTTCTCATTTGAAAAGTATTCAATGTGGACTTTGAAACCCTACGCACCTTTAGTTTGTTGCTAGTTAAATGATTATTCTAAGGCATCGTGTGATTATGAAGTGGAAAAGAATGAATTACACAATGTAGAACATCCCATACGAAATATAGCTACTAACGGCAGGTCACCACCGATGTTTTACTTGAGGTACTTTGCACTTCTATTTGGTTCTTTTCTCTGCCCAATATCGCGACAATGTACACGCCCATGCCATGCGTCAAACATAACTGAATTGCCTGCAGTAGAAAATCAATGTTTTCAACACAAATATGTTATTAAGTGCTCTTTATGTGGCCAACATACGTGTACATCAGTGTTTCCTACTTCGGCACTTCGTTATATGTTATCCGCCATGGCTTGCAATGCCTGCAGGCCCGGCTCAGTGGCTTTACGCATTGTTCCTAGAACTGCTGCTGCGTTACCGCGCTGGTGATTGATGGGAACATGTTCTATCAGGAAGGCCCATGTCCGGAGATCACCCATAGTTTAGGTCAAGCGGTGACCAACTACATTGAGTATCTGTGATGTCAGGGGCCCGTACTCGCCAGGACGTCTAAGGCGAGGAAATTGCGCGCCCTGTCTTGGCACAGTGGCCCACCACAGAGGGTATTAGGTTGTGGGCAAAGGTCTAATCCTAGACCATGACCTGACCCGTGGTGAGGTCCTGACATAAGCCAACGGTATGAGTGCCATACAGTCCGTTCGGCGGCCATCTCTTCGAAGTGTGCCGGGGGTTTCCTGAATACACGGAAGCCTGGCAGTCTGGAGTGCTGCCGCAAGGCGTTGATAATCAAACAGAATGGGCCCCGCCCAAACAATTCAATTACACATGCCGGTAATCAAGCTTCTCAGGAAAATGCTGCTTGTCCTTTTCAAAGGAAACAGGGTAGGTGAATGTCAGGCAATGAAGTATGTCATTTTCGGTGGATTTATACACGGGTAGCATACGTCGGCACGTTTTCATGTTGCCACAGCGTGTTAGCTGCGAATTAAATTACCCATGCAGCAAAATTGTTCTATGTGATGTGGTCGACTATAAAACGCATATTACAATACTCAGGCTAAATGATTTATTTCGTATCTGCCCTGAAAGCCTGGTTTATCCTTGGTTGCAGTTGCGACATCAACGTCTTTGCTATCGGCTATTAGGCGATCAACCACCGAAATGCTATACGATCAAAGGCGGTTTAGGCGCGTACACAGCGCAAATACTCGCACCGAGGCAGTCGCATTCACTGCCTCGGGGGTAGTGATAAAGAGTGATTTTACGCGAATAAGACGTGCAGAGGCTATTTTTATTTTACTCGCGAAAAGCCACACGGCGTTGCCTAATCAAGATACGCTCAGTAGACTTTAATTCCCTGAATTACAGGCTACAACATTAAAGAACGGTTGCTGCTCACAACATGTCCTAGTCCGTAGCAAGATCCCCTGAATAGAGCTAGCTCACCAACCGACTAAAGGATCGAACGGATCCCTATATACACATGCGCTATACACAGCCGCCACTATTAGTAGATCTAGCCCGACTATAGCTGCACTCTCGAGTCCATCGTATTGCATACGGCTAAGAAAAACGCCCGGGCTAGATGCGCCCGCGCCCTCCAGGTCTAGGCGAGCATCACGCATGCTTTTAAACGCCACCTAAAACTATTTAAATTTATGACTAATAAAATGCTTAGCAGCGACGGAGACTATCCTAAGCCTTAAAAAAGCGGCACGCTTAACCTCTACACCAAAACCCGATAAACCACAAGGAGATCCCTCGGCATACCGCCTATAGGTATGCTCTCGTGTCTATTAAAAGCAGCTGACACATGCACAATATTAACTATCGACTTGTAGCAGAACTAGAGGTCAAAGAAGCGCTGTAAAAGAAACAGCACGGACTTTCCGAGCTTGACACTCCACATATTTGGCTAGCAGCAAAGTTTATAGCTGAAATACAACGAAATGCGTCGAGAGCAAACCGGTCGCATTGTCTGGCCATCATTTTACATGTCAAAAACACGTTCATTGAGCTTTCGTGAAATGGCATAAATAAAACTTTTGCAAACAAAATAATCTCCCGCTACTTACGACATATCCCGGCGTCGTGTCTTGACGAGGACCGCGCTTTATGGAACATAACCTACGTTGGAGTACTTAGACTCCCAAATCCCTGGAAAATATATTCCGACACTAACGATCTGGCACTGATTGTTACTGCCTGTGACGAGGATCTGCTCAGAGGAACAGCTAACGGAACTCTAACGGGTATTCGACAATACTTTTACACGCTTGACCTCGAATTGGCTTCACAAAGAATGAAAGCAATTATTTTAAGCGGCCCGAAGCGCCCCTGACAGAGTCGAAACTTACGCCTGGAAGAGCGCCCAGTAACGCCCAAGCCCATGGCCAAGTCCCTGCGCGTAATCCGGAATAAAGCTTTCACGGAAACAACTCATGTGCACTATGCAACAAACAAGCTGCCAAAGCCTCAACAAAGCTACGAAAAATTCTCGTGCGGACTAGAGGGCAACCGATTTTCGTCTTTTTGCATCAGTAGTAGATTGCATCTAGCATCAGGCGGCATATAGCATAGCATGCTAAGCAAATTAAGCTAACATGAGCAAGCAATCCAGTCGGGCCAACATGGATACTGGACAAGATCTACACTCTCATGTATCATGGAAAACGGTACAGTTTTAAACACGGCTCGCTCGTCTACCAACTCGCGCAACTACTCACGGGGGAACAGTGGCTGCTTTCAGCGATACCTAGACTGCATTGATGAATTGATGATTGACTGAAGCGGACTCTTCCGTATGCTGTGTGTGCAACTTAAGAGGGGCTTGCGATTTGAGACACTACTACGAATGCTGCCCATTTTGTTTAATACCGCGCGAGCGCTACTGTTGTGAAACCCAAAGCTGGGAAGTCCCCTCACGTGCCGACAGAGGCAAAAAATACGACTAAATTTCTGGGGGTTTGTGAGTCTTATACTACCGTGGCTTTAATAACTTTTATTAAGACTTTAATGACGACGGCCCGTGTATATCATATCATGCATTTCCAGTGATTCTCAATTTTCGAAAAAATATACATATATCATGTTTAGTGCGATAAAGCAACAATAGGATTGACTCAGTGAATTGATCTATGGCTGAGTGGGCGCCCTATTTTCCGGCAGACTGCTCTGTATTCTGTGCTGGATCGCAAATGAATTTACTATTCCTTGGGCAATCCTACCGGCATCATTTGTTATTTACTGAGATAGAACACTCGCCTACGGTGTTTGGTGGCCTTGGTTGATGACAGTGCTGTGAACGACGTTGTCTGCCACGATCTCATTTACACATCGCAGCTCATCTACATAATGGCTGGTCCGATCGTCGCAAATTAACACAATAGAGCACATAATCACGACGATGAGCTATGCTGTTATTGTTTGGCTAGCTGAGGTTTTGTGGGCTCGCAAAAACCGCTAGCAAAAACAAGACATACTGTTATATAGGGGCTAGTGCGCTAGTTATGGTTGTCATCTACGGGAATTAGTTTCTTTTAGTTGTGTTTGGTCCTGCTTACTGGTAGTGCTAATATTGCTGGTTAGGAATATACACACATATACATCCATATATGGCCAGCACGTACTATAAAGTCACAAGGGACCTTTGAACCAAACTTCTTCACGTTTCCGATGTTTTCCTAACACCGCTCTCAATTGGCTAAATTTGCACAAACCGTTATGAAAACTGTGTTTAGTGGAAGCCCGGGTTGTCTTTGACTGCAGCTATGACAACTAAATCCTCGCTAAAAAGGCAAATAAATAATAATAAATTGCAGTATAATCACACTCGATTATAGGCCTGCATATAGCACACATTTTCGTCTCTGAGGCAGTGACATTCGCTCATAAGATCGGAGAAACATAATTTTCATTATTTATTAAATGTGTTTTGTTGTGCCGCTAAACAGATACCTTAGTTGACCCTAAATAGAAAAATCTGAGAAATTAATCATGGATGCACAAACACGATGTCTACAAAGCGTTCGATGGAGCTGCAGACTGCCTAATCAACTCAGCATGCCACTAACGTTTTAAACTATTTTGACATGAATGCCCCCAATGCACTTTCCCAACAAACTGTATGCGCTTCGTGACGTAAATTTAAATCTTATTTGCAGCAGAGAAGTATTTTAACGATGTGCTTTCCTGTAGCATATAGTGTCAACTTTGTTCTGAACGAGTACGCGACTACATCAACGGCTAGGACCATTTCCTATGCTGATATCTAGAAACAATACTTGGAAAGCTTGTTATTTTAAGACTCCGACAACTACTTTTTAGACGCTCGCAAAAGGCTAAGATGCTTATGGTACAATAGCGTCTAAATGCAACCATCGTTATTGCGTTCCTGTTGTTGGACTTGCACGGGCTCTCGCCAGCTGAGGAGCGTAGCAGCTGGACAATGTACAATTCTTGCAGTTCGGTATGGGCTCTAAACGATAAAGCATGCAGAAAAAAAAGATCTGAAGCTACGAGATAAAATGGCCACAAGAAAAGAGAGACATAGAAATTACGCTGATCAGAGGAGGGCAGCCAAACGAATGACACTAAGCTCCAGACATTCGGGACGAGTGAAGAAAGAATTAGTGTGGAATACTAAGGAAAAGTACAGATCCCCGTTATCTGACCCCAAATAGGTGAAGACAGTTTCGAGCGGACCAATGAAAGACGATGGCACAAAAACGTAGTTACTACAATGATAGTAGTGGTCGCAAAAAAAAAGGCAATCTGTTATGGCCGATAAGGTTAAACGAGGGCTCCTGCTCGAGGGGAACAGAAATGCGTTAGAAGGGCAAACCCAGCGTAGCGAGAATGACTAAAATGAGTAGAATGAGAAAAATATCAATAACAACGGACGACATATAAAACCGTAATTACGTCGACTTTTTACATGCAATTATAACAGTCGATACCGAAAGGAACGGACCGGAGGACGGTAAACGCCAATGCGGGCTAGATCGAACTCTCCAGTTAGAGCTTCTGGAGAGAGTTGGAGAAATCTCGTTTTTATGCCATATCAAACTGCCAAGCACTTTCATCCGTGAGACCTGTTTTCGTATTTGTATAGAGTTTTTAAAGCCACACACACATATGTGCACGTAATCAGGCCAAAACTATGCAGCATTGCTAGTAGCGTGTTTTTTCTTTGTTTTTAATGTGAAATTTGTTATTGTGGGATTAATAAGATCTAAGCGATGCTCGCAGCGTGTTACACAGCCAGTAGTTAACTGCCCCACAATTTGTTTAGACCCCATTAAGATGTGCAGTTTTAGTCAGCTCTGCAAAGATTATAATGGTATTATTATAGACATAGAACACAAGCAATATACGGACAAATGCCACGTACCTTGTAGAGCTCATATATAGCCCCGCCGGAGCTCAACACATCTAATCCAACAATCCTCAATAGCCTTTAATGAATGACAAAAAATATTAGTATATAATGTTTACTTCGCTACGTGGCATTTAATGCACCTCTGCGAGCAGAACCGGCGACGACAGTGATCGCCAACTTGGTCTTAAAAATCAACTTAAAACTATTGGGTCAGACACCCCAAATGGTGATAGCCATGCACAATGTACCTTGTGTGCACATGCCCACTAATGCATGTCATTCCATCCCAAAGTTCCCTGGCGAGGTACACATTAAACTGCGCTATTTCATGTCAAAGCCTCGGTCACTTTTCCCTGCCACGCCA
>QVRM01003575.1:202500-478628 GCA_003439945.1 Dermanyssus gallinae | reverse complement strand
AGCAATGAGTTGTAGCAATCGCGTGGTTTTTCATTGATCAAGATCGCATCTCTTCAAAACCGCGTGTCAACGTTAGTGTTCGGGTTGTTGAGACAGTTGTATGCCATCGGTGCTGTAAAACACCTAGCCATATAATATGAAGGCAACGACCTATTAGATACAAGAACGTGCTTACAAACTCGATAAACTTACAGCAAGAAATGATGCCTAGTCGCAGTCGCGCTGAAGCTTGATGACATTGGTCGTTTCGGGAGTTTTATCCAGCCAGTTTCTATTCCAGGGCTAGAATGAACCCTATGTGGCTTTGGGCAACAGCGACGCCATACGTGTACATCGCGACCATGAACCCGTGCTATAGATCACGAAATCAGAATGGGAAGTGTACACGAGATATAGATTAATGGATCTCCTTGAGTCGTCCTCGAGTTTTGTTTTACCGCAAAAACACTCTTCAATGCCATCAACTAGTTTCGCTCGCCCCAATTGTTTAAGCGGTAGAGCATGCTTAGCGCGGACTTCACTCTTACTACAACTTCTTAAACTCCGTCCTGACGCGACTTCACGGTATAGATTTTGGTTTAGTTTGACCCTCCAGTGTGTCCCGTTAGAAATGAACGAGAGCCTGGCAATAGGTCAAATTCTGGGTATTTGCCCTTAGCAGAATCTCGTTGGAAATCATAAAGGACGATTACAGGAGTAGGCTCAATCTGTACGCAGTGCTCATAGTAGACACCAGGCACTACTCCCTCCCTTGGAAGAGTTTGAGGAACGACACGCCCTCCGTGTTCTGATTTTGGCATAGTTGTATATAGAACTTTCTACGACTAGTGTAATTTGCCCGCCTTTTCGCTTCCAATTTTCAGAGCTTGTACTTATGCCTATTAGCATATGACCAAGATGGTTTTGTTTTGTCTTTTTGATTTCTACTACTAAAAGGTTACGTTGACTAGGTAATAAACATAATTTCATACAACTCATATAAGTAATAAATGTGACAACGAAAAGTTACTTTATAATAACACTGCTATATTAAATGAATACTTATGACTAACCGGAGATACGTTACACGCTTACGGGAGTAACTATACGACTGAAGTCAACGGGGCACGACAAAAGTCCATAAAGCTGTGGGTAAAAGCCTCTCATTGTGGTTTAAGGTATGCTGTTTTGTGAGCAGAGAGGAGTTCGTGCATAAATTTATGGCACGAACAGGTTTTGAAGATACGTTTACTAAGGCCGCACTCACTAGCGCTGATGCATAATTGTGCTCTAGTTCACAAAACTATGCGATTTAATAGGTTGACTACAATTTTTAGCGTTTGTGTATTGCGTTATACAGTAGGGTTATATTAATAATAAATAATTTATATATATATCTATAATATATATATATATATATCTATATATATATATATAAATATATTATATTATATATATCTACATATCATATATATATATATTATATATATATAAATAAATATATATATATATATATATTTACTCATGTGTGCGTGTACGGACGTGGTATTACTTTAAAGCATGGCTATAGTAAATGTGAAAGAGGGCAGCTACGGTGATCGCCTCTCTTTTGTATGCAGAATCAGGCATTCAGCGCGGATCGTCCACGATATAAAACGATGCATCTACCTTTATGATCTAGGCAGACAACGCTCTATGACCGCAGCTTCCGCCGCCAGTGCCCGCACTACTACTGCTGCTTCTGCTGCTGTTTGTTGCCTCTGCTGCGACTGTTGTTACAACAAGTACTTGTACTCAGTTTTGATTGCATGTAGAAATTCGTATGTCATGACCCGTCTGTGGTTCCGTAGCCCTATGCTTCCTCTCACTCTCTCTCGCTGTCTCTCCCTCCCCCCCCCCCCTCTCTCTGCTGTGTCTGACACACACAGTTTTCCAAGAATCCTTCTCTAAAGGCTTCTTGGAAAACTAGAAGCCAGGAGGAACTGAGACCGGGCGGACCAACCGGGAATGTCGAGATGGTAGAAATTCAAACACAAACAGACAGAACATGGATGATGGCCGGCGAATGTTTTGAGCGTCCTGTTTCGAACGGCAATGACACAAACCTGCCGGTGAGTGCGGTTTCATCTGTGGTGAGCGCTGCTGCATTCGGCAACCCAGCAAAAGCAGCGTTCCGTCCTCAGAGAGCTAAAATCCCTACAAAAAATAACCTTAAAGAAAAAAAAACGTACAAAGAGAAACAAATAGGAAGATGGATGGAGAAAGAATGTGTGTAGGCACAACAAGGTTTAATTAAAAGAGCCAATAAAGTAATCATAAAGATTACTATGAAGACTACTAGAAAGAACGACGCAAAAGGAAAAGGAGTCCGGAGGAAGGACGCTTCATGTCATAAAGCAGCAGAACAGACAACGCGCCGGAAGAGGCGGACTATAGAAGATAATCTAAGAGAAAAGATATATTGATAGATAGATGAGGAGATGCAGATAAACAGAAAACGAGCGAAGGTGCCTGAAAACGGAGTCGTATTTAAAAGCCGCAGCGTTAGGCAAAATGGTGAGGATAAGAACCACAGTAGAACCGAAAGGAGTTTCGGCACCACTGGGGCGGCCCAAGAGATTCTTGTTTAAGCATCTACCGGCTTTAATGTCGTAGCTGTAGTTCGTGTGGTGGCAGACGACACAATTTGTATTTAGAGGTGTGATCGTCGTGTTCGAAACTTGCTGACCACGTGCACATTCTGTGGAGGGCAGATAACGGTATAACAACATCACGCAGCCGTGCCGGATCCTTGCACAAGATGGGGTTTGTCCCTCCCTTCCCCCCACCCTGTGAAGGCGGGGTTCTGCGATTGGTCGTTAAAGGAACGTTGCAAGCGTTAGCTAAAACGCGTCCTGTATGGCCTACAACACTTACCGAAACGTTGCCCGTCTCTTCCCTCATTCACCGAAATACCTACCTCACACATAAACAAGCACACTCCACACACCAACAAGCACACTCCACACAAACCCCAGCTAGCACTCGCGAGAGACCAGACGTTGCGTCTCTACCACCCCCGGTAAAGGTTGCTGTCTGCGCCTCATTATTGTTGTTTGCAGATGGGGGGGGGGGGGGGAGCTCGGCAGCAAAAACTCGTCGGGTCAAGCACTTTACGAAATAACGAAGCAATAAAACCAGAGAGAGAGAGATGGAGTAAGGCGAGCAAGCGGTGACACAAGCTAAGCCAAACGACCAAATAGCCGGATGGTCAGAATCTGCTATGCACTAGAAGAAATAGAAACTTTGCTGCGGGCTGTTGCCGTCTATGCCGTCTTAGTCTTTAGCCAGGGAGGTTTCGGCGGGCTGGGAAGTTTTTCGCTAAATTACACCTCGCAGTGCAGGACAGCGTCAGGGCAGCATGCACCTCGCTCGAACCGCACGCAAACGAAACTGGCTAACGGCTACAGAGGAGTAAGTGCCACTGCTTGTTCCGTTGCAACTCTACGACAATATATCAGCAGTGAAGACATAATTCGTTTTCTTCAGCGCATACTTGACCGGTGGACATTGGCTAGGTACTCCAATCAAGCAGCATTCAACGGCTATCACTTAGAATCATCATTGCTTTAGATTGTCGGGCTGCAGTGCTGGCAACGTAAGCGATACGATAAACTTAAAACGTATGAGGGAAAATCTGTTCAATAGTACGAACGCGTTCATTTCTGTAAACAGAGCTTTGCATAAAGCATTTTTCCGTACACTTCGCCGGCGGCAAATAAGACGTCAGCGCATCTTATGTGTATATTCATTATTTGCCCGTATTTGTGTTTTCGAGAAACGCAGGAAGACGGACTCTAACACAAGTGTTACGTAATACATCGTAATACAAAGCCATTTAGTTGCACGCAAATATATTTACTTACCTGCTGATAAAGTTTAATGTCTTTATAACAGACAATGGCTTTAATTGTTTTGTCTATATACACCTTATATATATGGGGTACAGGATATTCAGTACTCGTATGTACTTATTTTTAAGTTCGGTAAAACTCGAAAAGGACATTATTTTTTCCAATGGAATGAGGGGCGGACACGGTCCTGGCTAGGAGTGAGGATGAAATTGATAAAAGTGGCTATTTTGTCATTTTTATTTTACATATTTTGAAAAATCTACGTTTGCTGAAGAACCATTCCAACGCTTAATGGAACCGATCATGGCGTGTTCGGCGGAACGTTTTGCATAGTCCCGAATAATATCTGACGCAGAGTAGTAAAAAACGAACGTAAGCGGAATTAAGGAAAGTCATAAAAAAGTCCGATATGTTGTTATGTCGCACGTTGAAGCTTTCATGTTCAGAACCGTAATTTTTTTTTTCATTACGACCAAAAATGCTCTTTTTAAAAACTATTCTCAGGCATAGCAAATTTAATGTCCATCATTTTCGTACAAAAGTGATGTTGCTGCCTTGTGTAGTTGCTAAGTAACTAAGCTTCTCAACAGCTATAGTTGTTGTATTTACGTTGAAAGTTTTCACGTTCAGAACAGTAAACTTCCCAAGACATTTTCGAGCCCTCTTTCCATTGGGAAAGCATAATTTTTTGCCGAGTTCTACCAAACATCAAAATATTTACCTAACGTTCTGATACACCCTTGCTGAAGCAGGGCAAAATACTAGCAAGTATAACAGCATATAGTATAACGCAGCACCAATCAATTGGTACGAAAATCATGGGCATTAAATTTGCTATTGCTTTAGAATAGTTTACTGGGCGTACATTTTTGGTCGTTATGACAATATTTTAAGCTTCTGAACGTAAACGCTTTAACGTAAGGCATACCAACGTCTTGACTTTTTATGATTTTTCTTAACCCCGCTATTCGACATTCGCCAGCTTACGTCTGGCGTCATTCAAATTATGCAGTATATTTTGACTGGTTTTCTCGCAAACGTAGCTTTACACAACTATGTAGCAGAAAAATGCAAAATAACTACAAAACGATTCTGTCCCCTCCTTCCATTAGGAAAAATTATTTTCTTTCCGAATTCTACCAACCTTAAAATAATAGGTACGGTTTAATACGGTAAAATTCGGAAAGAAAATAATTTTTCCTAATGGAAGGGGGGGCGGAATCGTTTTGTAGCTATTTTGCAGTTATATATATATATATACAGGGTGTTGCAGGAATATTTGAAGCCCGATATACAGAATTGTAGAGCTCGTTAAAGCTCGTTAAAGACCATGGAACATGGTCTCTGAGAAGTCTTGTTTCGGAGTGAGAGCGAAATTACTACAATTTGTGACACTGGTGTTTTTGCCCGACATAGGAGCACAAAATGTGCTGTTGCGAGACAACCAGTCTTCCTAGACAGAAACTAAGCACACCATCGTGTTCGTGATAAAATTCTGCTCCATCTGATGAATATGCAAGGCCGGTCAGAAGACGCGACATGGTCGCTTAGAAGAAAATTCGCCAAACATGAAGTTCTTTATTAGCGTTCACGCTAAATACTTTAGAATCATAACCCTATAACCATTCACAGCGCTCAAAACGGACACATTCAGCCAATGCAATGATCATTTTGGTACCAAACATATGTCCATGCGAGCTGTGGTTGCGGAGTAATTACGATTTTTCGGAGGGCATGTCCAGATTAAGTGCATGTAAAATGACTGTGTGGCGACGTTCACTACCGCCGATGTGTCGCGCGACAGCCGCAGCGCGTTATTTTTCATGTACTTAATCTGGACATGCCCTCCGAAAAATCGTAATTACTCCGCAACCACAGCTCGCATTGCCATAGGTTTGGTACCAAAATGATCGCCATGAATTGCGCATTGGCTGAATATGTCCGTTTTGACCGCTGTAAGTGGTTTGTAGGGTTATGATTCTAAAGTATTTGGCGTGAACGCTAATAAAGAACTTTATTTTTTGGCGAATTCACTTTTAAGCGACCATGTCGCGTTTTCTGACCGGCCTTGCACCGTGTTGGCTCGCAACAGCACATTTTGTGCTCCTATGTCGGCAAAAACACCAGTGTCACAAATTGTAGTAATTTCACTGTAACTCCGAAACAAGACTTCTCAGAGCACATGTTCCATTGGAAAAAATATTTGCTTTAACGAGCTCTACAATTCTGTATATCGCGCTTCAAATATTCCTGCAACACCCTGTATATATATAACCCGCGTAGCCTTCAAAAAGGATCATGATCCTTAATTGTCTGTGGTCGAATTGGGACGGAATCGATGCGAACGAACTCTGAACCCAACAAGGTGGTGCCACAGCCCGCACAGACCGGCGAGACAATTAAACTTTTGAGGCTGAAGTGTTCCGGACAGGTAATCTCGCGTAACGAGGACATTCACTAACTATTAACATTTTGCGATTTAACGTCGTTAGACGTTTCCTGTGGCCTTTTTAAAGAGTAAAATTTACGCTAATAATCCCACGACCATAAGCAAACTAAGCTACCATTGAAGTGTGCAGTAATGTAATAGAGGTCAATTAGTCACTCATGTAGGTTATTATGTGCTCACAAAATGGGTGTCATGTATAGAGCTTGTATAAACACAAAAAAAGGCCATTACCTCACCGATGCAACATTTCCTTAGAAATTGCATTATGGGTGCTGCAATAATGAAATAATATCGTTATATTTTATGACCGTGCTCAACCGCTACAACTTTTCAAAAAACGTGTCGAAGCGTCACCCTTTAGCTGTATTTTCTGACGCTTTCGTGAGGTCTCAACAGTTCTATGTATGTTCATTGTTTGTCAGTTCCTTCAACAACGCTGTTGTCGACCGATCTACGCTGGTGACGTGAAAATCTGCGAGAACAGAAAAATGCCTGATGAACGTTCAGTGCTGCACTAGATAATACGTTGCTTTATGGAAAAGAACAGACACTCTGTCTATTTGTGAAAAAGCACGTCAAACTTTGGTCAAAACTGTGTACCTAATGAGTATACCATCTATGGCCAAGCAGTTGTATTACAAACGAATAGCGCAAATAGGATAGCACTTTATCGCAATTGGATTACACTTTATTGTACAAATGTTACCGCCGAAAGGGTAGCAAACATATATATTGCAAAGCTTGAATCCTACGTTTATCCATGCTCAGAGATGTATTGATTCATTCAGTGATCCAATCTGTTGTAATGTATATATATATATATATATATATATATATATATATATATATATATATATATATATATATATCTATATATATATATCTAAATATGTATTGTGTCCACACCCAGTTTGATTAGACTTGAGAAGTTGTAAAATTTCTTTAAACAATAATTTCTTTTTCAATGGAATATAAAGGGGTGCTGGCCCACGATCGATTTAGTACTGCAATTATTTCCATTGAATTGTAAAATTTTCTGAATTTTAATAATAAACGCAATTGCTAACAAATATGTTACAAGATCAAAATATTTGCGAACTTATTCGACGACTCTTGACATTCGATTATTTGCGCTCCGCTAGCTAATTTTGAATGTTCTTAGACAATGGGTAAAGCAGGTTTTTAGATACGCCCACATATTCAGTTTTTCCATAAACAGCTCATTATATCACGACCACACCTTTTGTAAAGTGATATTCGGCCAGCCATATCAATATAACCCTCATGTTATTGAAATAGGGAATATAGAAAATTATAAAGATTTTTATAATAATGCTTAAATGATCAAAATCTACAACCCTCTTAAATCTGGCCAGGGTTTGGACAGCCTGTATATATATATATATATATATATATATTATATATATATATATATATATATATATATACATAGAAGCAAGTTATGGATCATGTCTGAGGGGATGCACAATATCAAAGTAATCTTTCGGCACGAAGTTACCTTATGCAGCCGAATGATCTCCCAAATGCGCAAACAGAAATGTTTGAATCTCTCTGCACTACCAATAAGTTGATCTCATTTTGGATGCTACACTAATTTTAAAAATGATTTAACAATAATTGTGGAAAGACGCTTTGTACAACATTTCAATAAAGCTGCTAAACGCTTCATCACCGGAAAACTCTGTACGTGCATTCGTGTCAGCGTGCCAGCTTCTTTGGCTACCCTGCACCGCTCGTAAATGACGGTCTTTCGGTTCTCTTTTGTTTTTCGGCAGCATAACGGTTTTTATCAAGCTTATCGGGCTGCTTTAAAAAGTAAAACAAAGTTGCCTCGCTGAGAACTTTTAAAAGAAGTCTGAGTTAGATGAAATGCTGGCAGGAAACTTTCCTCGTGTAACCCTTTAATCTGCTCAGAGTATGTGCATTTTCAATCAATTAATCAGTCAAGTAGTTGAAACATTGAAATAACAATTAATGCAGATTTGTTGTGAGATAGAAACTGGGCACTGTACTTACCTATGTAAATTCTATATTATGCTGGCTCGACTCTGACGGAAGAAAAGTGTGTAGTGGCTTTGTAGTGGCGGTGGCTTAGGCGGCTAACGCACCGTTCGAAGCGGGGCATTGCCATGGCAACGCCCCGCTTAGCAAAACATCGATAGTTCGAGCCCTGGCCGTGCTGGTTGAATTTGTTGGACGTGATTGTCATTGCCTTGCTGCTACATACCTCTGCTGGAGAAAGCCTATATAATTCCAGTACGAGAACGCGATGACGATAGATGCATTTAGCTGATATCGTGCCACAGGCAACTTGGCCCATTACGAGCGTCTAAAATGTGGTTGTCAGAGCGTTAAAAAAAGAAAAAAAAAGAAAGAAAGAAGTAGTGTCTGCTAAAACTGAACGCCACTATTAGTCAATTTCGGCCCGCATGCATATGCGCTAAACAAGTCGGGAAAGCAAACGACAATCACAAGTGAGAACAGCAACCGACAAAAAGAATATGAGGCAAAAAACGACAACAACAACAACAACAAAAAACAGGCGGAGCGCGGCCGGCCAAGAACGGCGGCAATTTTAACGTGTACTTGATTTCCTTCCTGTCGAAACGTCGCCGCTTTTCGTTAGGGCGTTACGCGAATGCTACTGCTGCAGCAGCACGGGCGCGTCGTGCAAGATTGCATCCAGCCATGGTGGTTTGTCGGTCGTCGGTTTGTGTTCGACGAGGCCACACTGCTTTACGCCACATTAGCATTTCATTAGAATACTCTGTACGATTGAGTACGAGAATATTTAAAGGGAAAATGATACGCAGGAACATTACGTGTAAGCATGTGAATTTGCGCTTCGACCGCGAGAAGAGACAAAAAAAAAGAGGGAGGCAGGCAAGAAAGAGAAAGCGATCGAGAGAGATAGGGGAAGAGGGTAAGAGAGAGAGAAAGAAATAGGGATACCGATACAGTGAGAGAGAGAGAGAGAGAGAGAAGTGCGCTGTGTACGCGGATAGACGCGCTTTTCGACGCCTTTCTGCTGCAACGCAGACTTCGAGTATTTTCAAAGCCTTTTCTCACCTGTAGCCTGTTTGTTGATGGAAAGCGACCAGCGGGCTACGGAGGCGGCGGCGGTGGCGGCGGCGTCGACGACCACTGCGCTGACAGGTTCCAATCGGCTTAGCTTGGATGAGACAGGAGCGGCGGTGGGGGTAAAGGCGGGAATGGCGGGGGCGCGTCTGGGCTGGTGGGGGCGCGTCTGGGCTGGTGGGGGCGGGGCTGGGCTGGTGGGGGCGGGGCTGGGCTGGTGGGGGCGGGGCTGGGCTGGTGGGGGCGGGGCTGGGCTGGTGGGGGCGAGGCTGGGCTGGTGGGGGCTGGGCTGGTGGGGGCGGGAGGTAGGAGGAGCAGAAGGAGGATCACGCTGCAGCTGAACGAAGAGAACACAAGGAAGAGGGAAAACGAGATTAGTATTTTCATACGAGTTCTGCCTGGTTATTATCGCTCCGATGATTTACCACTCGTGTGTCGTACCGCCCTGCGTGCGGCTACAATCGCAAGACGGCGGTCTGTCTGCTTCCTCTTCCTCTCTCCCGTACTCTTTTCTGATGTCTCTCCTCCTTATTCTTCTTTGCTTTTACTCGCTCTCTCTTTCTCTCTGTATTCTTGTTTTTTTTTCTGTGCCAGGAGAACTCGGTATGCGCTCACAAACCGCAGTGCCAGCCACGACGGCAAGGCAATAACCGATCGCTGGTGGAGTTCAACGAATGCATAAAGCTTGCGACTAACTTGCGACTGTATGTCTGCTACTGCTCGCGTGCGGAGACCCGAGCGAGTGGCCGTGGATGCGATCTTGTTGACGCGTCTTTGTTGCGTCCCCGACTCGCTGTGTAAATTGGTGGCGTTTTTGTTGTTATTGCTTAACAGGTAGAGACAGGATACACTGTTTTCCTATTGCGCAACTTTATACATTCGTGCATGGATTGTTTGGAGCTTACGATACGCTACGATGAAATTCCGCTTGCACGTTCGTCGGCATGCAGAACTGCGCCGTTAAGCCGTTGCCGATATTTACCTGAAACACCTGTTAAAGCACGTGTGAAAAAGAAACACTAACCAAAAGACAAACCACGACGTGCTGTTCATCTAACATGGCTAAGATCTTTCTATTTTATATTATTTCACGTGGCGTACGCATACGACTCTTTTAAACAAACTGTCACAGAACAAATTGCGAGTCTGAGCTAAATTCTGATTGCATGATTGGGCAAAATGGTCCAATAAACCTAAGAACTCTTGCCACTTATAAGTTTACTTTTGTCTGCTACGTTTTGATCTTAGTCTGCGCATTCTCTCCAATGCGAGTGAATTCCTCCTGCCCAGGTTATTTGTGTTAAATACATTACGGCCAGACACGTCTGGCGCGTTCTCGACGAAACGAGCCCACATCTGACGGAAATGAAAAGAGCATTCAAAATAATGGCTGCCTCTAACAGGTGTTCAGCGCAAAAAGCGTGAGATCCAGGCTGCTGTTTTGTAACAAGATATACGACTTGCTTTTGCAAGTTTTGACTAAATCAGAAAGGCGTTTACAAAGTACAGCAGACGTAATCGCGCTTAGCTGTTACGTGGCTTCATTCAATTTCTACAGAATAAACTTGAACTGAGGCCCATTATTCCTTTGGCGCGTGTAAAGAGTGGTAGTACTAAAATGCATGCTTGCATGCCCGGTCGGCCTAGTACGACAGGTTGATAACGGATATCCAATCGCCAAAAGAACCGTATAGAACGAGCGTATACCCTTCTTGTAACTGCTTTTGGTTCTAATTGGATTCTTGCTAGTTTGTGCACGAATCGTTATACGGACGTATTCTTTTTCTAGGTAGCGGCATCTTATTTTTCGCTGAGCAAGCAGCCACTTGTTTGTTTGGCAGTAGTTAGCACCGCTGGATTAGTTTTGCGGACGACCTGGAATTGCCCAGCGGTATCTCAGGCACTAACTCAGGCAAATGAGAAAATTGTCAGTAGAATCAACTGTTGCAAACTGTGGCTTCTAGAGAGCTCCGGACAGGACGAGGGAGTCTCGCTGTGTACAATAGCAGCTTTTCACAGGTCCGGCTAATCGTTGCTGTTTGTGCAGAGATGCCGTATGGAACTCAAACGCAGAACGAGGCTTGAAGAACCTTGGTTGTCGCCACCGCGTCGTTAGTAAAATAAGCTTAACTGGTGTCAACCCGGAGAAGACACCTCTTCTTTCGATTCAGAGGTCACTCCCGTATGGCCTCTTCAAGTCAAACAAATGTCATCTGGCACAAGGTGATAACCGCATTCCTGAAATGTTGTTGGTTAGCGGGCACACTTGTATTTACAGTAAACTTGTTTCGTAAAACCTAATTCGCCGCTGTGATTATTTTGCATCATTATCTTATATAAAGCAGTTCTTTACTGCACTGTGAACGAACGCGTTTATTCTGGACTATCCGACTAGTCGGCTAGTTTTTTGCGTCTATAACGGTTTACCTCGGTGTTTCCGTTATGCGACCGAGCTATGTGGTTCACTTGCTTCTCACTTCTTTCAAGTTCCAAGGCAGTTCGTTCTGAACTCTGGTTCTGTGACTGGTTTTCGTGCTTGTACTTGCTGTGTTTACTCTCCACCGTCTTCGTAGCCGGCTACTATTTTTGACGTACCATGGACTTCGTGGCATGTGTGCTCTGTAATGAAATGGCCCGGATTAAAATCGGTTTCTGCTCACCCAGATGCAGTGCGGCGGGTCATAAAAAATGTTTCCCAAATTCTGCTGCGGTACTGGAGTCGTTTGTGTGTCTGAAGCAAAACCCTCCCTCTGGGTCGCAGGCCAATGTACTTCGTCGTGTTGCTGATTTGACAAACACTGTTTTTTTCCCAACAGCAAAAACTAACTGCTGTTCGTGAGGACCTTCACCGGTGCCAACTGGATCTATCCGGTCGGCCGGTGATGAGATCAAACAATTGAAGTTCAATGCCGTCAGGCCGACGGACCGGTCCTTTTGAGTCTCGCAGATCCTTCACCATGACGCGGCAAGGCTGTCGGTCGAAACCAGCTGTGCTGTCGCTTCCCTCCACCGTCTTCGCTACTGTCCCTTTACGTCATGTCTTCAACAGTGGCATGTCCGAAAACGTGCAGGGGAGACAGAGGGAGATCTCGCTCGGCCGAGTGTTGGAGAAGCACCAGCACGCGACGTGTAGCCATCATTGGCACAGCTGATTCCCACGGTCTTGTTTTGTCAGTCGCACGAGTGATAACCGAGTGCCACCGAGATGTACATCACTATCACTTCAACCTAAACTCAGATCACCTCTTGCACTATGGCAGCTTCACACTGCTCACGGGTCTTATTTATTGTTTTGTCTGTTCGTCACTGCGGGTGATGAGCAAACTTAGCCCGAAAGCTTTGATCGCACGACACGGTGATAAAGCCGTACCTTGGTCGTTTTGCACCAGGCATGAGAAGATTAAATCGCAGTTCGACGCTGATGTTGTGCTCAAAGCTCAGCCGTTTTCAGTTTCCCAGTCAGTCTCCCATATCAGCTGATATGGCACCGGCGGGGGAAGGTATGGGCAATCAGTTATTCTGCCTACTACCTGAATTCCAGGTCAGCTGTCAAACCAGGTGCAATTGATGCACTAAGAAGTTGATGTTTGCTATGTGATACTGACGTTGTTCTCATATGTGAGGCGTGGTTTAACAAAAGCATACGTGACGCTGAAATAAGCTTCGGAAATGAATGTTGAGTGTTTCGTAAAGATAGAGATTTACATGGCGGAGGCGTCTGTGTACTCGTCACAAATTACATATGTGTTGTACACGCATATCGGGTGAATATGTTTCTGTTAACTTAGTCTCTAAACAAGACAGCTTTCGTCTTGTTTGCTGCTATGCACCTCCCTTGGGTGACAGTCCTCAGATGATGAGACGCATAGATTATATGCATACCATTATAATAAGCTATTGTCGAATAGACTGTCCCGTTATATTAGTCGTTGACTCCAATTTCCTGAAAATTGACTGGCAATCTCAAATTACGTTCAATGACTCTATGGAATCAAAAGTTAGAGCCTGTTGTTGGCAAATGGACTCTCCCAGCTAAATTATACGCCTACTCATGCATTCGATAATCGTGCCATATGTTTTGATATTGTACTTGTTTTTAGAAACCAGGCAAGCGCGCTTCGTAGAAACTAGGCAAACGCGCTTCGTAGAAACCAGGCAAGCGCACTTCGTAGGAACCAGGCAAGAGCGCTTCGTAGGAACCAGGCAAGCGCGCTTCGTAGGAACCAGGCAAGCGCGCTTCGTAGAAACCAGGCAAGCGCGCTTTGTAGGAACCAGGCAAGCGCGCTTCGTAGAAACCAGGCAAGCGCGCTTCGTAGGAACCAGGCAAGCGCGCTTCGTAGAAACCAGGCAAGCGCGCTTTGTAGGAACCAGGCAAGCGCGCTTCGTAGAAACCAGGCAAGCGCGCTTCGTAGGAACCAGGCAAGCGCGCTTCGTAGAAACCAGGCAAGAGCGCTTCGTAGGAACCAGGCAAGCGCGCTTCGTAGGAACCAGGCAAGCGCGCTTCGTAGAAACCAGGCAAGCGCGCTTCGTAGGAACCAGGCAAGCGCGCTTCGTAGAAACCAGGCAAGCGCGCTTTGTAGGAACCAGGCAAGCGCGCTTCGTAGAAACCAGGCAAGCGCGCTTCGTAGAAACCAGGCAAGCGCGCTTCGTAGAAACCAGGCAAGCACGCTTTGTAGGAACCAGGCAAGCACGCTTCGTAAGAACCAGGCAAGCACGCTTCGTAGGAACCAGGCAAGCACGCTTCGTAGAAACCAGGCAAGCGCGCTTCGTAGAAACCAGGCAAGCGCGCTTCGTAGAAACCAGGCAAACGCGTTTCTTTCAGAAATTAAGCAAGCGCGTTTCTTAGAAACCAAGCAAGCGCGTTTCTCTTAGAAACCAAGCAAGTTCGTTTCTTAGGAACCAAGCGAACGCGTTTCTCTTGGAAACTAAGCAAGCGCGTTTCTTGGAAACTAAGCAAGCGCATTTCTTAGAGACCAAGCGAGCGCGTTTCTCTTAGAAACCAAGCAAGTTCGTTTCTTAGAAACCAAGTTAGTTTCTTAGAAACCAAGTTCGTTTCTTAGAAACCAAGTTCGTTTCTTAAAAAGCAAGCTCGTTTGTTAGAAACCAAACTCGTTTCTTAGAAACCCAGTTCGTTTGTTAGAAACCAAACTCGTTTCTTAGAAACCAAGCTCGTTTCTTAGAAACCAAGTTTGTTTCTTAGAAACCAAGTTTGTTTCTTAGAAACCAAGCTCGTTTTTTAGAAACCAAGCTCGCATTTTAGAAACCAAGTTCGTTTCATAGAACCAAGTTCGTTTCTTAGAAACCAAGCTCGTTTTTTAGAAACCAAGCTTGTTTCTTAGAAACCGAGTTCGTTTCTTAGAAACCAAGCTCGTTTCTTAGAAACCAAGTTCGCTTTTCAGAAACCAGGCTCGTTTTTTTTAGAAACCAAGTTTGTTTCTTAGAAACCAGGCTTGTTTTTTAGAAACCAAGTTCGTTTCTTAGAAACCAAGTTCGTTTCTTAGAAACCAAGTTTGTTTCTTAGAAACCAAGTTCGTTTCTTAGGAACCACGCAAGCGCGTTTCTTAGAAACTAAGCGCGTTTCTTAGAAACCAAGCTCCTTTTTTGAAAACCAAGCAAGCGCGTTTCTTAGAAACCAATCAAGCGCGTTTCTTAGAAACCAATCAACCACGTTTCTCTTAGAAACCAAGCAAGTTCATTTCTCTTAGAAACCAAGCTCGTTTCTTAGAAACCAAGCTCGTTTCTCAGAAACCAAGCTCGTTTCTTAGAAACCAAGCTCGTTTCTCAGAAACCAAGCTCGTTTCTCAGAAACCAAGCTCGTTTCTCAGAAACCAAGCTTGTTTCTTAGAAACCAAGTAAGCGCGTTTCTTAGAAACCAAGCACGCGCGTTTCTTAGAAACTAAGCAAGCGCGTTTCTTAGAAACCAAGCGAACGCGTTTCTCTTAGAAATTAAGCAAGCGCGTTTCTTAGAAACCAAGCGAACGCGTTTCTTTTAGAATCTAAGCAAGCGCGTTTCTTAGAAACCAAGCAAGCGCGTTTCTTAGAAACCAAGCAAGCGCGTTTCTTAGAAACCAAGCAAGCGCGTTTCTCTTAGAAGCCAAGCAAGTTCGTTTCTTAGAGATCAAATTCGTTTCTTAGGAATCAAGCTCGTTTCTTCGAAACCAAGCAAACGCGTTTCTCTTCGAAACCAAGCGAACGCGTTTCTCTTAAAATCTAAGCAAGCGCGTTTCTTAGAAACCAAGCAAGCGCGTTTCTTTAGAAACCAAGCAAGCGCGTTTCTTAGAAACCAAGCAAGCGCGTTTCTCTTAAAAGCCAAGCAAGTTCGTTTCTTAGAGATCAAATTCGTTTCTTAGGAATCAAGCTCGTTTCTTCGAAACCAAGCAAACGCGTTTCTCTTCGAAACCAAGCGAACGCGTTTCTCTTAAAATCTAAGCAAGCGCGCTTTGTAGAAACCAGGCAAACGCGTTTCTTTTAGAAATTAAGCAAGCGCGTTTCTTAGAAACCAAGCAAGCGCGTTTCTTAGAAACCAAGCAAGCGCGTTTCTCTTATAAACCAAGCAAGTTCGTTTTTTAGGAACCGAGCAAACGCGTTTCTCTTAGGAACTAAGCAAGCGCGTTTCTTAGAAACCAAGCGAGCGCGTTTCTCTTAGAAACCAAGCAAGTTCGTTTCTTAGGAACCGAGCTCTTTTTTTCGAAACCAAGCGAACGCGTTTCTCTTAGAAGCCAAGCAAGTTCGTTTCTCAGAGACTAAGTTTGTTTCTTAGGAACCAAGCTCGTTTTTTCGAAACCAAGCAAACGCGTTTCTCTTAAAAACTAAGCAAGCGCGCTTTGTAGAAACCAGGCAAGCGCGCTTTGTAGGCAAACGCGTTTCTTTCAGAAATTAAGCAAGCGCGTTTCTTAGAAACCAAGCAAGCGCGTTTCTCTTAGAAACCAAGCAAGTTCGTTTCGTAGGAACCGAGCGAACGCGTTTCTCTTAGGAACTAAGCAAGCGCGTTTCTTAGAAACCAAGCGAGCGCGTTTCTCTTACAAACCAAGCAAGTTCGTTTCTTAGGAACCAAGCTCTTTTCTTCGAAACCAAGCGAACGCGTTTCTCTTGAAAGCCAAGCAAGTTCGCTTCCTAGAGACCAAGTTCGTTTCTTAGGAACCAAGCTCGTTTCTTCGAAACTAAGCAAATGCGTTTCTCTTCGAAACCAAGCAAACGCGTTTCGTTTCGAAACCAAGCAAACGCGTTTCTCTTAAAAACTAAGCAAGCGCGCTTTGTAGAAGCCAGGCAAGCGCGCTTTGTAGGCAAACGCGTTTCTTTCAGAAATTAAGCAAGCGCGTTTCTTAGAAACCAAGCAAGCGCGTTTCTCTTAGAAACCAAGCAAGTTCGTTTCTTAAGAACCGAGCAAACGCGTTTCTCTTAGGAACTAAGCAAGCGCGTTTCTTAGAAACCAAGCGAGCGCGTTTCTCTTAGAAACCAAGCAAGTTCGTTTCTTAGGAACCGAGCTCGTTTCTTCGAAACCAAGCGAACGCGTTTCTCTTGGAAGCCAAGCAAGTGTGTTTCTTAGAGACCAAGTTCGTTTCTTAGGAACCAAGCTCGTTTCTTAGGAACCAAGCTCGTTTCTTCGAAACCAAGCAAACGCGTTTCTCTTAAAAACTAAGCAAGCGCGCTTTGAAGAAACCAGGCAAGCGCGCTTTGTAGGCAAACGAGTTTCTTTTAGAAATTAAGCAAGCGCATTTTTTATAAATTAAGCAAGCGCATTTCTTAGAAACCAAGCAAGCGCGTTTCTCTTAGAAACCAAGCAAGTTCGTTTCTTCGGAACCGAGCAAACGCGTTTCTCTTAGGAACTAAGCAAGCGCGTTTCTTAGAAACCAAGCAAGCGCGTTTCTCTTAGAAACCAAGCAAGCGCGTTTCTCTTAGAAACCAAGCAAGTTCGTTTCTCTTAAAAACTAAGCAAGCGCGCTTTGTAGAAACCAGGCGAGCGCGCTTTGTAGGCAAACGCGTTTCTTTTAGAAATTAAGCAAGCGCATTTCTTAGAAATTAAGCAAGCGCATTTCTTAGAAACCAAGCAAGCGCGTTTTTCTTAGAAACCAAGCAAGTTCGTTTCTTAGGAACCGAGCGAACGCGTTTCTCTTAGGCACTAAGCAAGCGCGTTTCTTAGAAACCAAGCGAGCGCGTTTCTCTTAGAAACCAAGCAAGTTCGTTTCTCTTAGGAACCAAGCAAGCGCGTTTCTTAGAAACCAAGCAAGCGCGTTTCTTAGAAACCAAGCAAGCGCGTTTCTCTTAGAAACCGAGCTCGTTTCTTTGAAACCAAGCGAACGCGTTTCTCTTGGAAACTAAGCAAGCGCGTTTCTTGGAAACTAAGCAAGCGCGTTTCTTAGAGACCAAGCGAGCGCGTTTCTTAGAGACCAAGCAAGCTCGTTTCTCTTAGAAACCAAGTTCGTTTCTTAAAAACCAAGTTCGTTTCTTAGAAACCAAGTTTGTTTCTTAGAAACCAAGTTTGTTTCTTAGAAACCAAGTTTGTTTCTTAGAAACCAAGTTCGTTTCTTAGAAACCAAGTTCGTTTCTTAGAAAGCAAGCTCGTTTCTTAGAAACCAAGCTCGTTTCTTAGAAACCAAGTTCGTTTCTTAGAAATCAAACTCGTTTCTTAGAAACCAAGCTCGTTTCTTAGAAACCAAGCTCGTGTCATTGAACCAAGTTCGTTTCTTAGAAACCAAGCTCGTTTCTTAGAAACCAAGTTCGTTTCTTAGAAACCAAGTTCGTTTCTTAGAAACGCGCTTTGTAGAAACCAGGCAAGCGCGCTTTGTAGAAACCAGGCAAACGCGTTTCTTAGAAACCAAGCAAGCGCGTTTCTCTTAGAAACCAAGCAAGTTCGTTTCTTAAGAACCGAGCAAACGCGTTTCTCTTAGGAACTAAGCAAGCGCGTTTCTTCGAAACCAAGCGAACGCGTTTCTCTTGGAAACTAAGCAAGCGCGTTTTTTGGAAACTAAGCAAGCGCGTTTCTCAGAGACCAAGCAAGCGCGTTTCTCTTAGAAACCAAACCAGTTCGTTTCTTAGAAACCAAACCAGTTCGTTTCTTAGAAACCAAGTTCGTTTCTTAGAAACCAAGCTCGTTTCTTAGAAACCAAGTTTGATTCTTAGAAACCAAGCTCGTTTTTTATAAACCAAGTTCGCTTCTTAGGAACTACGCAAGCGCGTTTCTTAGAAACCAAGCTCGTTTTTTTTAAACCAAGCGAGCGCGTTTCTTAGAAACCAAGCGTGTTTCTTAGAAACCAATCAAGCGCGTTTCTTAGAAACCAAGCGCGTTTCTTAGAAACCAAGCGCGTTTCTTAGAAACCAATCAAGCGCGTTTCTTAGAAACCAATCAAGCGCGTTTCTCTTAGAAAACAAGCAAGTTTGTTTCTTAGAAACCAAGCTCGTTTCTCAGAAACCAAGTGAGTTTCTTAAAAACCAAGTAAGCGCGTTTCTTAGAAACCAAGCAAGCGCGTTTCTTAGAAACCAAGCACGCGCGTTTCTTAGAAACTAAGTTCGTTTCTTAAAAAGCAAGCTCGTTTCTTAGAAACCAAGCTCGTTTCGTAGAAACCAAGTTCGTTTCTTAGAAACCAAACTCGTTTCTTAGAAACCAAACTCGTTTCTTAGAAACCAAACTCGTTTCTTAGAAACCAAGCTCGTTTCTTAGAAACCAAGCTTGTTTCATAGAACCAAGTTCGTTTCTTAGAAACCAAGCTCGTTTTGTAGAAACCAAGCTCGTTTCTTAGAAACAAAGTTCGTTTCTTAGAAACCAAGTTCGTTTCTTAAAAACCAAGCTCGTTTTTTAGAAACCAAGTTCGTTTCTTAGAAACCAAGTTCGTTTCTTAGAAACCACACTGGTTTTTTAGAAACCAAACTCGTTTTTTAGAAACCAAGCTCGTCTCATAGAACCAAGTTCGTTTCTTAGAAACCAAGCTCGTTTTTTAGAAACCAAGCTCGTTTCTTAGAAACCAAGTTCGTTTCTTAGAAACGCGCTTTGTAAAAACCAGGCAAGCGCGCTTTGTAGAAACCAGGCAAACGCGTTTCTTAGAAACCAAGCAAGCGCGTTTCTCTTAGAAACCAAGCAAGTTCGTTTCTTAGGAACCGAGCAAACGCGTTTCTCTTAGGAACTAAGCAAGCGCGTTTCTTAGAAACCAAGCGAGCGCGTTTCTCTTAGAAACCAAGCAAGTTCGTTTCTTAGGAACCGAGCTCGTTTCTTCGAAACCAAGCAAACGCGTTTCTCTTGGAAGCCAAGCAAGTTCGTTTCTTAGAGACCAAGTTCGTTTCTTCGGAACCAAGCTTGTTTCTTCGAAACCAAGCAAACGCGTTTCTCTTAAAAACAAAGCAAGCGCGCTTTGTAGAAACCAGGCAAGCGCGCTTTGTAGGCAAACGCGTTTCGTTTAGAAACCAAGTTCGTTTCTTAAAAACCAAGCTCGTTTCTTAGAAACCAAGTTTGTTTCTTAGAAACCAAGTTCGTTTTTTAGAAACTAAGTTCGTTTCTTAGAAACCAAACTCGTTTCTTAGAGACCAAACTCGTTTTTTAAAAACCAAGCTTGTTTTTTAGAAACCAAGCTCGTTTCATAGAACCAAGTTCGTTTTTTAGAAACCAAGCTCGTTTCTTAGAAACCAAGTTCGTTTCTTAGAAACCAAGCTCGTTTCTTAGAAACCAAGTTCGCTTTTTAGAAACCAGGCTCGTTTTTTTAGAAACCAAGTTCGTTTCTTAGAAACCAGGCTCGTTTTTTAGAAAGCAAGTTCGTTTCTTAGAAACCAAGTTCGTTACTTAGAAACCAAGTTCGTTTCTTAGGAACCACGCAAGCGCGTTTCTTAGAAACCAAGCTCGTTTTTTGAAAACCAAGCAAGCGCGTTTCTTAGAAACCAATCAAGCGCGTTTCTTAGAAACCAATCAACCACGTTTCTCTTAGGAACCAAGCAAGTTAATTTCTCTTAGAAACCAAGCTCGTTTCTTAGAAACCAAGCAAGTTAATTTCTCTTAGAAACCAAGCTCGTTTCTTAGAAACCAAGCTCATTTCTCAGAAACCAAGCTCGTTTCTCAGAAACCAAGCTTGTTTCTCAGAAACCAAGTAAGCGCGTTTCTTAGAAACCAAGCACGCGTGTTTCTTAGAAACCAAGCAAGCGCGTTTCTTAGAAGCCAAGTTTGTTTCTTAGAAACCAACAAGCGCGCTTCTTAGAAGCCAAGCAAGCGCGCTTCTTAGAAGCCAAGCGAGCGCGTTTCTTAGAAACCAAGCAAACGCGTTTCTCTTAGAAACCAAGCAAAGCGCGTTTCTCTTAGAAACCAAGCAAGCGCGTTTCTTAGAAACCAAGCAAACGCGTTTCTCTTAGAAATTAAGCAAGCGCGTTTCTTAGAAACCAAGCGAACGCGTTTCTCTTAGAAACCAAGCAAGTTCGTTTCTTAGAGACCAAGCGAACGCGTTTCTTTTAGAATCTAAGCAAGCGCGTTTCTTAGAAACCAAGCAAGCGCGTTTCTCTTAGAAGCCAAGCAAGTTCGTTTCTTAGAGACCAAGTTTGTTTCTTAGGAACCACGCTCGTTTCTTCGAAACCAAGCAAACGCGTTTCTCTTAAAAACTAAGTAAGCGCGCTTTGTAGAAACCAGGCAAGCGAGCTTTGTAGAAACCAGGCAAACGCGTTTCTTAGAAATCAAGCAAGCGCGTTTCTCTAAGAAACCAAGCAAGTTCGTTTCTTAGGAACCGAGCAAACGCGTTTTTCTTAGGAACTAAGCAAGCGCGTTTCTTAGAAACCAAGCGGGCGCGTTTCTCTTAGAAACCAAGCAAGCTCGTTTCTTAGGAACCGAGCTCGTTTCTTCAAAACCAAGCAAACGCATTTCTCTTGGAAGCCAAGCAAGTTCGTTTCTTAGAGACCAAGTTCGTTTCTTAGGAACCAAGCTCGTTTTTTCGAAACCAAGCAAACGCGTTTCTCTTCGAAACCAAGCAAACGCGTTTCTCTTCGAAACCAAGCAAACGCGTTTCTCTTAAAAACAAAGCAAGCGCGCTTTGTAGAAACCAGGCAAGCGCGCTTTGTAGGCAAACGCGTTTCTTTTAGAAATTAAGCAAGCGCTTTCTTAGAAATTAAGCAAGCGCATTTCTTAGAAACCAAGCAAGCGCGTTTCTCTTAGAAACCAAGCAAGTTCGTTTCTTAGGAACCGAGCGAACGCGTTTCTCTTAGGAACTAAACAAGCGCGTTTCTTAGAAACCAAGCAAGCGCGTTTCTCTTAGAAACCAAGCAAGTTCGTTTCTTTTAGAAACCAAGCAAGTTCGTTTCTTAGGAACCGAGCTCGTTTCTTCGAAACCAAGCGAACGCGTTTCTCTTGGAAACTAAGCAAGCGCGTTTCTTGGAAACTAAGCAAGAGCGTTTCTTGGAAACTAAGCAAGCGCGTTTCTTGGAAACTAAGTAAGCGCGTTTCTTAGAGACCAAGCAAGCGCGTTTCTCTTAGAAACCAAGCAAGTTCGTTTCTTAGAAACCAAGTTCGTTTCTTAAAAACCAAGTTCGTTTCTTAGAAACCAAGTTCGTTTCTTAGAAACCAAGTTCGTTTTTTAGAAACCAAGTTCGTTTTTTAGAAACCAAGTTCGTTTCTTAGAAAGTAAGCTCGTTTCTTAGAAACCAAGCTCGTTTCTTAGAAACCAAGTTCGTTTCTTAGAAATCAAACTCGTTTCTTAGAAACCAAGCTCGTTTCTTAGAAATCAAGCTCGTTTCATAGAATCAAGTTCGTTTCTTAGAAACCAAGCTCGTTTTTTAGAAACCAAGCTCGTTTCTTAGAAACCAAGTTCGTTTCTTAGAAACCAAACTCGTTTCTTAGAAACCAAACTCGTTTCTTAGAAACCAAACTCGTTTCTTAGAAACCAAGCTCGTTTCTTAGAAACCAAGTTCGTTTCATAGAACCAAGTTCGTTTCTTAGAAACCAGGCTCGTTTTTTAGAAACCAAGTTCGTTTCTTAGAAACCAAGTTCGTTTCTTAGAAACCAAGTTCGTTTCTTAGAAACCAAGTTCGTTTCTTAGAAACCACGCAAGTTCGTTTCTTAGGAACCACGCAAGCGCGTTTTTTAGAAACCAAGCACGTTTTTTAGAAACCAAGCGCGTTTCTTAGAAACCAAGCTCGTTTTTTAAAAACCAAGCGAGCGCGTTTCTTAGAAACCAATCAAGCGCGTTTCTTAGAAACCAATCAACCACGTTTCTCTTAGAAACCAAGCAAGTTCATTTCTCTTAGAAACCAAACTCGTTTCTTAGAAACCAAGCTCGTTTCTCAGAAACCAAGCTTGTTTCTTAGAAACCAAGTGAGCGCGTTTCTTAGAAACCAAGCACGCGCGTTTCTTAGAAACCAAGCAAGCGCGTTTCTTAGAAACCAAGTTTGTTTCTTAGAAACCAACCGAGCGCGTTTCTTAGAAACCAAGCGAGCGTGTTTCTTAGAAACCAAGCAAACGCGTTTCTCTTAGAAACCAAGCAAGTTTGTTTCTTAGAAACCAAGCGAGCGCGTTTCTCTTAGAAACCAAGCAAGCGCGTTTCTTAGAAACCAAGCGAACGAGTTTCTTTTAGAAATTAAGCAAGCGCGTTTCTTAAAAACCAAGCAAGCGCGATTCTCTTAGAAACCAAGCAAGTTCGTTTCTTAGAGACCAAGCGAACGCGTTTCTTTCAGAATCTAAGCAAGCGCGTTTTTTAGAAACCAAGCAAGCGCGTTTCTCTTAGAAGCCAAGCAAGTTCGTTTCTTAGAGACCAAGTTCGTTTCTTAGGAACCAAGCTCGTTTCTTCGAAACCAAGCAAACGCGTTTCTCTTCGAAACCAAGCAAACGCGTTTCTCTTAAAAACTAAGCAAGCGCGTTTCTTAAAAACCAAGCGAGCGCGTTTCTCTTAGAAACCAAGTTTGTTTCTTACAAACCAAGCTCGTTTCTTACAAACCAAGCTCGTTTATTCGAAACCAAGCGAGCGCGTTTCTCTTAGAAACCAAGTTTGTTTCTTACAAACCAAGCTCGTTTTTTACAAACCAAGCTCGTTTTTTACAAACCAAGCTCATTTAATCGAAACCAAGCAAACGCGTTTCTCTTGGAAACTAAGCAAGCGCGTTTTTTGGAAACTAAGCAAGCGCGTTTCTTAGAAACCAAGCAAGCGCGTTTCTCTTAAAAACCAAGTTCGTTTCTTAGAAACCAAGTTCGTTTCATAGACACCAAGTTCGTTTCGTAGAAACCAAGTTCGTTTCTTAAAAACCAAGTTCGTTTCTTAGAAACCAAGCTCGTTTCTTAGAAAACAAGTTCGTTTCTTAGAAACCAAACTTGTTTCTTAGAAACCAAGTTCGTTTTTTAGAAACCAAGTTCGTTTATTCGAAACCAAGCGAACGAGATTCTCTTGGAAACTAAGCAAGCGCGTTTTTTGGAAACTAAGCAAGCGCGTTTCTTAGAAACCAAGCAAGCTAAGAAACGAACTTGGTTTCTAAGAGAAACGCGCGCGTTTCTCTTAGAAACCAAGTTCGTTTCTTACAAACCAAGTTCGTTTCATAGAAACCAAGTTCGTTTCGTAGAAACCAAGTTCGTTTCGTAGAAACCAAGTTCGTTTCTTAAAAATCAAGTTCGTTTCTTAGAAACCAAGCTCGTTTCTTAGAAACCAAACTCGTTTCTTAGAAACCAAACTTGTTTCTTAGAAACCAAGCTCGTTTCTTAGAACCAAGCTCGTTTCTTAGAAACCAAACTCGTTTCTTAGAAACCAAACTTGTTTCTTAGAACCAAGCTCGTTTCATAGAAACCAAGCTCGTTCCTTAGAAACCAAGCTCGTTTCTTAGAAACCAAGTTCGTTTCTTAGAAACCAAGCTTGTTTCTTAGAAACCAGGTTCGCTTCTTAGAAACCAAGCTCGTTTTTTTAGAAACCAAGCTTGTTTCTTGGAAACCAAGTTCGCTTCTTAGAAACCAAGCTCGTTTTTTAGAAACCAAGTTTGCTTCTTAGAAACCAAGCGAGCACGTTTCTTAGAAACCAAGCAAGCGCGTTTCTTAGAAACCAATCAAGCGCGTTTCTTAGAAACCAATCAAGCGCGTTTCTCTTAGGAACCAAGCAAGTTTGTTTCTTAGAAACCAAATTCGTTTCTTAAAAACCAAGTAAGCGCGTTTCTTAAAAACCAAGCACGCGCGTTTCTTAGAAACCCAGCAAGCGCGTTTCTTAGAAACCAAGTTCTTTCTTAAAAACCAAGCAAGCGCGTTTCTTAGAAACCAAGTTCTTTCTTAAAAACCAAGCAAGCGTGTTTCTTAGAAACCAAGTTCTTTCTTAGAAACCAAGCAAGCGGGTTTCTTAGAAACCAAGCAAGCGCGTTTCTTAGAAACCAAGCAAGCGCGTTTCTTAGAAACCAAGCAAGCGCGTTTCTTAGAAACCAATCAAGCGCGTTTCTTAGAAACTAATCAAGCACGTTTCTCTTAGAAACCAAGCAAGTTCGTTTCGCTTAGAAACCAAGCAAATTCGTTTTTTTTTAAACCAAGCTCGTTTCTCAGAAACCAAGCTTGTTTCATAGAAACCAAGTGAGCGCGTTTCTTAGAAACCAAGCTCGTTTCTCAGAAACCAAGCTTGTTTCTTAGAAACCAAGTGAACGCGTTTCTTAGAAACCAAGCGAGCGCGTTTCTTAGAAACCAAGCAAGCGCGTTTCTTAAAAACCAAGCGAGCGCGTTTCTTAGAAACCAAGCAAACGCGTTTCTCTTAGAAACCAAGCAACCGCGTTTCTTAGAAACCAACTGAGCACGTTTCTCTTAGAAACCAAGCAAGCGCGTTTCTTAGAAACCAAGCAAACGCGTTTCTCTTAGAAATTAAGCAAGCGTGTTTCTTAGAAACCAAGTTCTTTCTTAGAAACCAAGCAAGCGTGTTTCTTAGAAACCAAGTTCTTTCTTAGAAACCAAGCAAGCGGGTTTCTTAGAAACCAAGCAAGCGCGTTTCTTAGAAACCAAGCAAGCGCGTTTCTTAGAAACCAAGCTCGTTGCTTAGAAACTCAGCAAGCGCGTTTCTTAAAAACCAAGCAAGCGCAATTCTTAGAAACCAATCAATCGCGTTTCTTAGAAACCAATCAAGCACGTTTCTCTTAGAAACCAAGCAAGTTCGTTTCCCTTAGAAACCAAGCAAGTTCGTTTCTTAAAAACCAAGCTCGATTCTCAGAAACCAAGCTTGTTTCTTAGAAACCAAGTGAGCGCGTTTCTTAGAAAATAAGCTCGTTTCTCAGAAACCAAGCTTGTTTCTTAGAAACCAAGTGAGCGCGTTTTTTAGAAACCAAGCGAGCGCGTTTCTTAGAAACCAAGCGAGCGTGTTTCTTAGAAACCAAGCAAACGCGTTTCTCTTAGAAACCAAGCAAGTTTGTTTCTTAGAAACCAAGCAAGCGTATTTCTCTTAGAAACTAAGCAACCGCGTTTCTTAGAAACCAAGCGATCACGTTTCTCTTAGAAACCAAGCAAGCGCGTTTCTTAAAAACCAAGCGAACGCGTTTCTCTTAGAAATTAAGCAAGCGCGTTTCTTAGAAACCAAGCGAGCGCGTTTCTCTTAGAAACCAAGCAAGTTCGTTTCTTAGAGACCAAGCAAACACGTTTCTTTTAGAAACTAAGCAAGCGCGTTTCTTAAAGACCAAGCAAGCGCGTTTCTTAGAAACCAAGCGAGCGCGTTTTTTAGGAACCAAGCTCGTTTCTTTGAAACCAAGCGAACGCGTTTCTCTTCGAAACCAAGCGAACGCGTTTCTGTTAAAAACTAAGCAAGCGCGTTTCTCTTAAAAACTAAGCAAGCGCGTTTCTTTTAGAAACCAAGTTCGTTTCTTACAAACCAAGCTCGTTTCTTCGAAACCAAGCGAACGCGTTTATCTTGGAAACTAAGCAAGCGCGTTTTTTGGAAATTAAGCAAGCGCGTTTCTCTTAGAAACCAAGTTTGTTTCTTAGAAACCAAGTTCGTTTCTTAGAAACCAAGTTCGTTCCTTAGAAACCAAGTTCGTTTCTTAGAAACCAAGTTCGTTTCTTAGAAGCCAAGTTCGTTTCTTAGGAACCAAGCTCGTTTCTTAGAAACCAAGCTCGTTTCTTAGAAACCAAACTCGTTTCTTAGAAACCAAGTTCGTTATTTAGAAACCAAGTTTGTTTCTTAGAAATCAAACTCGTTTCTTAGAAACCAAGTTTCTTACAAACCAAACTCGTTTCTTATAAACCAAGTTCGTCTCTTAGAAACCAAGCTCGTTTCTTAGAAACCAAGCTCGTTTCTTAGAACCAAGCTCGTTTCTTAGAAACCAAGCTCGTTCCTTAGAAACCAAGCTCGTTTCTTAGAAACCAAGTTCGTTTCTTAGAAACCAAGCTCGTTTCTTAGAAACCAAGTTTGCTTCTTAGAAACCAAGCTCGTTTTTTAGAAACCAAGTCTGCTTTTTAGGAACCACGCAAGCGCGTTTCTTAGAAACCAAGCGCGTTTCGTAGAAACCAAGCGCGTTTCTTAGAAACCAAGCGAGCGCGTTTCTTAGAAACCAAGCAAGCGCGTTTCTTAGAAACCAATCAAGCGCGTTTCTTAGAAACCAAGCGAGCGCGTTCCTTAGAAGCCAATCAAGCGCGTTTCTTAGAAACCAAGCGCGTTTCTTAGAAACCAATTAAGCGCGTTTCTTAAAAACCACACAAGCGCGTTTCTCTTAGAAACCAAGCAAGTTTGTTTCTAAGAAACCAAGCTCGTTTCTCAGAAACCAAGTTAGTTTCTTAAAAACCAAGTAAGCGCGTTTCTTAGAAGCCAAGCAAGCGCGTTTCTTAGAAACCAAGCACGCGCGTTTCCTAGAAACCAAGCAAGCGCGTTTCTTAGAAACCAAGTTCTTTTTTAGAAACCAAGCAAGCGTGTTTCTTAGAAACCAAGTTCCTTCTTAGAAATCAAGCAAGCGTGTTTCTTAGAAACCAAGTTCTTTCTTAGAAACCAATCAAGCGCGTTTCTCTTAGAAACTAAGCAAATTCGTTTCTTAGAAACCAAGCTCGTTTCTTAGAAACCAAGCTCGTTTCTTAGAAACCAAGTAAGCGCGTTTCTTAGAAACCAAGTTTCTTACAAACCAAGTTCCTTCTTAGAAATCAAGCAAGCGTGTTTCTTAGAAACCAAGTTCTTTCTTAGAAACCAATCAAGCGCGTTTCTCTTAGAAACTAAGCAAATTCGTTTCTTAGAAACCAAGCTCGTTTCTTAGAAACCAAGCTCGTTTCTTAGAAACCAAGCTCGTTTCTTAGAAACCAAGCTCGTTTCTTAGAAACCAAGTAAGCGCGTTTCTTAGAAACCAAGTTTCTTACAAACCAAGCTCGTTTCTTCGAAAAAAGCGCGTTTCTCTTGAAAACTGAGCAAGCGCGTTTTTTGGAAACTAAGCAAGTTCGTTTCTTAGAAACCAAGTTCGTTTCTTAGAAACCAAGTTCGTTTCTTAGAAACCAAGTTCGTTTCTTAGAAACCAAGTTCGTTTCTTAGAAACCAAGCTCGTTTCTTAGAAACCAAGTTTGTTTCTTAGAAACCAAACTCGTTTCTTAGAAACCAAGGTCGTTATTAAGGTACCAAGTTTGTTTCTTAGAAATCAAACTCGTTTCTTAGAAACCAAACTTGTTTCTTAGAAACCAAACTCGTTTCTTAGAAACCAAGTTCGTCTCTTAGAAACCAAGCTCGTTTCTTAGAAACCAAGCTCGTTTCTTAGAACCAAGCTCATTTCTTAGAAACTAAGCTCGTTCCTTAGAAACCAAGCTCGTTTCTTAGAAACCAAGTTCGTTTTTTAGTAACCAAGTTCGCTTCTTAGGAACCACGCAAGCGCGTTTCTTAGAAACCAAGCGCGTTTCTTAGAAACCAAGCTCGTTTTTTTTTAAACCAAGCAAGCGCGTTTCTTAGAAACCAAGCGAGCGCGTTTCTTAGAAACCAATCAAGCGCGTTTCTTAGAAACCAAGCTCGTTTCTCAGAAACCAAGCTCGTTTCTTAGAAACCAAGTGAGCGCGTTTCTTAGAAACCAAGTTATTTTTTAGAAACCAAGCAAGCGCGTTTCTTAGAAACCAAGTTATTTTTTAGAAACCAAGCAAGCTCGTTTCTTAGAAACCAAGTGAGCGCGTTTCTTAGAAACCAAGTTATTTTTTGGAAACCAAGCAAGCGCGTTTCTTAGAAACCAAGTTATTTTTTAGAAACCAAGCAAGCGCGTTTCTTAGAAACCAAGTTATTTTTTAGAAACCAAGCAAGCGCGTTTCATAGAAACCAAGCAAACGCGTTTTTTAGAAACCAAGCAAGCGCGTTTCTTAGAAACCAAGCAAGCGCGTTTCTTAGAAACTAAGCGCGTTTCTTAGAAACCAAGCTTGTTTCTTAGAAACCAAGCATCTTCGGCTCTCGGTGCAATAAATATATGGCTCACGGTGAAATCCAAGCCCGTAGGGCCCAGATGATGGTCTAGAATTAAAAATAACTTCCTTAGAAATGCCCTCTGGGTGTCTTGAAACTTAAACTATCTTAGGAGCATGCGCGGTTAAGTTTTAACTACCTGCGTTGTTGGTAACCGCCCGACGGGAGGCAACCTTGGAATCCCCAGCGAACGTGGCGCGTACCAAAGGCTGGATGAAAAGAGAAGCAAGGGGTACCAAGGCCGTCCGCTGGCCCCAGAGTCGACAGTTGTATACGGCGTCCCATATATGAGGAAACTTGGCTATCCGCGCTGTTCAAAGGGGCATGACGATAAAGGTGTGCCGAGTGTACTGCAAGTAGCACTGACGTCCCCCTGGCTCTTGCCCGCCAGCAACCGCAGGACTTGCTTGCGGGAGAGTGAAACTAACGATGGAGCATTAGAGGCATGGACAAACACCCGCAAGGACACTTTCATTATGTGGGGCGAGAGAGTGAGGTGTACCTGCGAGCACTGGATCTATACGCTTATACCCAATCTACAGCAATAGTACGAAAGAAACCAAGCTCGTTTCTTAGAAACCAAACTCGTTTCTTAGAAACCAAGTTCGTTATTTAGAAACCAAGTTTGTTTCTTAGAAATCAAACTCGTTTCTTAGAAACCAAGTTTGTTTCTTAGAAATCAAACTCGTTTCTTAGAAACCAAGTTTCTTGCAAACCAAACTCGTTTCTTAGTAACCAAGTTCGTCTCTTAGAAACCAAGCTCGTTTCTTAGAAACCAAGCTCGTTCCTTAGAACCAAGCTCGTTTCTTAGAAACCAAGCTTGTTCCTTAGAAACCAAGCTCGTTTCTTAGAAACCAAGTTAGTTTCTTAGAAACCAAGCTCGTTTCTTAGAAACCAAGTTTGCTTCTTAGAAACCAAGCTCGTTTTTTAGAAACCAAGTCTGCTTTTTAGGAACCACGCAAGCGCGTTTCTTAGAAACCAAGCGCGTTTCGTAGAAACCAAGCGCGTTTCTTAGAAACCAAGCGAGCGCGTTTCTTAGAAACCAAGCGAGCGCGTTTCTTAGAAACCAATCAAGCGCGTTTCTTAGAAACCAAGCGAGCGCGTTTCTTAGAAACCAATCAAGCGCGTTTCTTAGAAACCAAGCGCGTTTCTTAGAAACCAAGCGCGTTTCTTAGAAACCAAGCGCGTTTCTTAGAAACCAAGCGCGTTTCTTAGAAACCCAGCGCGTTTCTTAAAAACCAATCAAGCGCGTTTCTCTTAGAAACCAAGCAAGTTTGTTTCTTAGAAACCAAGCTCGTTTCTCAGAAACCAAGTTGTTTCTTAAAAACCAAGTAAGCTCGTTTCTTCGAAACCAAGCAAACGCGTTTCTCTTGAAAACTGAGCAAGCGCGTTTTTTGGAAACTAAGCAAGTTCGTTTCTTAGAAACCAAGTTCGTTTCTTAGAAACCAAGTTCGTTTCTTAGAAACCAAACTCGTTTCTTAAAAACCAAGTTCGTTTCTTAGAAACCAAGCTTGTTTCTTAGAAATCAAACTCGTTTCTTAGAAACCAAACTTGTTTCTTAGAAACTAAACTCGTTTCTTAGAAATCAAGTTCGTCTCTTAGAAACCAAGCTCGTTTCTTAGAAACCAAGCTTGTTTCTTAGAACCAAGCTCGTTTCTTAGAAACTAAGCTCGTTCCTTAGAAACCAAGTTCGTTTTTTAGTAACCAAGTTCGCTTCTTAGGAACCACGCAAGCGCGTTTCTTAGAAACCAAGCGCGTTTCTTAGAAACCAAGCTCGTTTTTTTTTAAACCAAGCGAGCGCGTTTCTTAGAAACCAAGCGAGCGCGTTTCTTAGAAACCAATCAAGCGCGTTTCTTAGAAACCAATCAAGCGCGTTTTTCTTAGAAAACAAGCAAGTTTGTTTCTTAGAAACCAAGCTCGTTTCTCAGAAACCAAGTTAGTTTCTTAAAAACCAAGTAAGCGCGTTTCTTAGAAACCAAGCTCGTTTCTCAGAAACCAAGTTAGTTTCTTAAAAACCAAGTAAGCGCGTTTCTTAGAAACCAAGCAAGCGCGTTTCTTAGAAACCAAGCACGCGCGTTTCTTAGAAACCAAGCAAGCGCGTTTCTTAGAAACCAAGTTCTTTCTTAGAAACCAAGCAAGCGTGTTTCTTAGAAACCAAGCAAGCGTGTTTCTTAGAAACCAAGTTCTTTCTTAGAAACCAAGCAAGCGCGTTTTTTAGAAACCAGTCAAGCGCGTTTCTTAGAAACCAAACTCGTTTCTTAGAAACCAAGTTCGTCTCTTAGAAACCAAGCTCGTTTCTTAGAAACCAAGCTCGTTTCTTAGAACCAAGCTCATTTCTTAGAAACTAAGCTCGTTCCTTAGAAACCAAGCTCGTTTCTTAGAAACCAAGTTCGTTTTTAGTAACCAAGTTCGCTTCTTAGGAACCACGCAAGCGCGTTTCTTAGAAACCAAGCGCGTTTCTTAGAAACCAAGCGCGTTTCTTAGAAACCAAGCTCGTTTTTTTTTAAACCAAGCAAGCGCGTTTCTTAGAAACCAAGCGAGCGCGTTTCTTAGAAACCAATCAAGCGCGTTTCTTAGAAACCAAGCTCGTTTCTCAGAAACCAAGCTCGTTTCTTAGAAACCAAGTGAGCGCGTTTCTTAGAAACCAAGTTATTTTTTAGAAACCAAGCAAGCGCGTTTCTTAGAAACCAAGTTATTTTTTAGAAACCAAGCAAGCGCGTTTCTTAGAAACCAAGTTATTTTTTAGAAACCAAGCAAGCGCGTTTCATAGAAACCAAGCAAACGCGTTTTTAGAAACCAAGCAAGCGCGTTTCTTAGAAACCAAGCAAGCGCGTTTCTTAGAAACTAAGCGCGTTTCTTAGAAACCAAGCTTGTTTCTTAGAAACCAAGCATCTTCGGCTCTCGGTGCAATAAATATATGGCTCACGGTGAAATCCAAGCCCGTAGGGCCCAGATGATGGTCTAGAATTAAAAATAACTTCCTTAGAAATGCCCTCTGGGTGTCTTGAAACTTAAACTATCTTAGGAGCATGCGCGGTTAAGTTTTAACTACCTGCGTTGTTGGTAACCGCCCGACGGGAGGCAACCTTGGAATCCCCAGCGAACGTGGCGCGTACCAAAGGCTGGATGAAAAGAGAAGCAAGGGGTACCAAGGCCGTCCGCTGGCCCCAGAGTCGACAGTTGTATACGGCGTCCCATATATGAGGAAACTTGGCTATCCGCGCTGTCCAAAGGGGCATGACGATAAAGGTGTGCCGAGTGTACTGCAAGTAGCACTGACGTCCCCCTGGCTCTTGCCCGCCAGCAACCGCAGGACTTGCTTGCGGGAGAGTGAAACTAACGATGGAGCATTAGAGGCATGGACAAACACCCGCAAGGACACTTTCATTATGTGGGGCGAGAGAGTGAGGTGTACCTGCGAGCACTGGATCTATACGCTTATACCCAATCTACAGCAATAGTACGAAAGAAACCAAGCTCGTTTCTTAGAAACCAAACTCGTTTCTTAGAAACTAAGTTCGTTATTTAGAAACCAAGTTTGTTTCTTAGAAATCAAACTCGTTTCTTAGAAACCAAGTTTGTTTCTTAGAAATCAAACTCGTTTCTTAGAAACCAAGTTTTTTGCAAACCAAACTCGTTTCTTAGAAACCAAGTTCGTCTCTTAGAAACCAAGCTCGTTTCTTAGAAACCAAGCTCGTTCCTTAGAACCAAGCTCGTTTCTTAGAAACCAAGCTTGTTCCTTAGAAACCAAGCTCGTTTCTTAGAAACCAAGTTAGTTTCTTAGAAACCAAGCTCGTTTCTTAGAAACCAAGTTTGCTTCTTAGAAACCAAGCTCGTTGTTTAGAAACCAAGTCTGCTTTTTAGGAACCACGCAAGCGCGTTTCTTAGAAACCAAGCGCGTTTCGTAGAAACCAAGCGCGTTTCTTAGAAACCAAGCGAGCGCGTTTCTTAGAAACCAAGCGAGCGCGTTTCTTAGAAACCAATCAAGCGCGTTTCTTAGAAACCAAGCGAGCGCGTTTCTTAGAAACCAATCAAGCGCGTTTCTTAGAAACCAAGCGCGTTTCTTAGAAACCAAGCGCGTTTCTTAGAAACCAAGCGCGTTTCTTAGAAACCAAGCGCGTTTCTTAGAAACCCAGCGCGTTTCTTAAAAACCAATCAAGCGCGTTTCTCTTAGAAACCAAGCAAGTTTGTTTTTTAGAAACCAAGCTCGTTTCTCAGAAACCAAGTTGTTTCTTAAAAACCAAGTAAGCTCGTTTCTTCGAAACCAAGCAAACGCGTTTCTCTTGAAAACTGAGCAAGCGCGTTTTTTGGAAACTAAGCAAGTTCGTTTCTTAGAAACCAAGTTCGTTTCTTAGAAACCAAGTTCGTTTCTTAGAAACCAAGTTCGTTTCTTAGAAACCAAACTCGTTTCTTAGAAACCAAGTTCGTTTCTTAGAAACCAAGCTTGTTTCTTAGAAATCAAACTCGTTTCTTAGAAACCAAACTTGTTTCTTAAAAACTAAACTCGTTTCTTAGAAATCAAGTTCGTCTCTTAGAAACCAAGCTCGTTTCTTAGAAACCAAGCTTGTTTCTTAGAACCAAGCTCGTTTCTTAGAAACTAAGCTCGTTCCTTAGAAACCAAGTTCGTTTTTTAGTAACCAAGTTCGCTTCTTAGGAACCACGCAAGCGCGTTTCTTAGAAACCAAGCTCGTTTTTTTTAAACCAAGCGAGCGCGTTTCTTAGAAACCAAGCGAGCGCGTTTCTTAGAAACCAATCAAGCGCGTTTCTTAGAAACCAATCAAGCGCGTTTTTCTTAGAAAACAAGCAAGTTTGTTTCTTAGAAACCAAGCTCGTTTCTCAGAAACCAAGTTAGTTTCTTAAAAACCAAGTAAGCGCGTTTCTTAGAAACCAAGCTCGTTTCTCAGAAACCAAGTTAGTTTCTTAAAAACCAAGTAAGCGCGTTTCTTAGAAACCAAGCAAGCGCGTTTCTTAGAAACCAAGCACGCGCGTTTCTTAGAAACCAAGCAAGCGCGTTTCTTAGAAACCAAGTTCTTTCTTAGAAACCAAGCAAGCGTGTTTCTTAGAAACCAAGCAAGCGTGTTTCTTAGAAACCAAGTTCTTTCTTAGAAACCAAGCAAGCGCGTTTTTTAGAAACCAGTCAAGCGCGTTTCTCTTAGAAACCAAGCAAATTCGTTTCTTAGAAACCAAGCTCGTTTCTCAGAAACCAAGCTCGTTTCTTAGAAACCAAGTAAGCGCGTTTCTTAGAAACCAAGCACGCGCGTTTCTTAGAAACCAAGCACGCACGTTTCTTAGAAACCAAGCAAGCGCGTTTCATAGAAACCAAGTTATTTTTTAGACATCAAGCAAGCGCGTTTCTTAGAAACCAAGTTATTTTTTAGAAACCAAGCAAGCGCGTTTCATAGAAACCAAGCAAACGCGTTTTTTTTTAAACCAAGCAAGCGCGTTTCTTAGAAACCAAGCGAGCGCGTTTCTTAGAAACTAAGCGCGTTTCTTAGAAACCAAGCTCGTTTCTTAGAAACCAAGCGAGCGCGTTTCTTAGAAACCAATCAAGCGCGTTTCTTAGAAACCAAGCGAGCGCGTTTCTCTTAGAAACCAAGCATGTTCGGCTCTCGGTGCAATAAATATATGGCTCACGGTGAAATCCAAGCCCGTAGGGCCCAGATGATGGTCTAGAATTAAAAATAACTTCCTTAAAAATGCCCTCTGGGTGTCTTGAAACTTAAACTATCTTAGAAGCATGCGCGGTTAAGTTTTAACTACCTGCGTTGTTAGTAACCGCCCGACGGGAGGCAACCTTGGAATCCCCAGCGAACGTGGCGCGTACCAAAGGCTGGATGAAAAAAGAAGCAAGGGGTACCAAGGCCGTCCGCTGGCCCCAGAGTCGACAGTTGTATACGACGCCCCATATATGAGGAAACTTGGTTATCCGCGCTGTCCAAAGGGGCATGGCGATAAAGGTGTGCCGAGTGTACTGCAAGGGTAGCACTGACGTCCCCCTGGCTCTTGCCCGCCAGCAACCGCAGGACTTGCTTGCGGGAGAGTGAAACTAACGATGGAGCATTAGAGGCATGGACAAACACCCGCAAGGACACTTTCATTATGTGGGGCGAGAAAGTGAGGTGTACCTGCGAGCACTGGATCTATACGCTTATACCCAATCTACAGCAATAGAACGAAAGAAACCAAGCTCGTTTCTTAGAAACCAAACTCGTTTCTTAGAAACCAAGTTCGTTATTTAGAAACCAAGTTTGTTTCTTGAAATCAAACTCGTTTCTTAGAAACCAAGTTTCTTACAAACCAAACTCGTTTCTTAAAAACCAAGTTCGTCTCTTAGAAACCAAGCTCGTTTCTTAGAAACCAAGCTTGTTTCTTAGAACCAAGCTCGTTTCTTAGAAATCAAGCTCGTTCCTTAGAAACCAAGCTCGTTTCTTAGAAACCAAGTTCGTTTCTTAGAAACCAAGCTCGTTTCTTAAAAACCAAGAAACCAAGCTCATTTTTTAGAAACCAAGTCTGCTTTTTAGGAACCACGCAAGCGCGTTTCTTAGAAACCAAGCGCGTTTCGTAGAAACCAAGCGAGCGCGTTTCTTAGAAACCAAGCGAGCGCGTTTCTTAGAAACCAAGCGAGCGCGTTTCTTAGAAACCAATCAAGCGCGTTTCTTAGAAACCAAGCAAGCGCGTTTCTTAGAAACCAAGCGCGTTTCTTAGAAACCAAGCGCGTTTCTTAGAAACCGATCAAGCGCGTTTCTTAAAAACCAATCAAGCGCGTTTCTCTTAGAAACCAAGCAAGTTTGTTTCTCAGAAACCAAGTTAGTTTCTTAAAAACCAAGTAAGCGCGTTTCTTAGAAGCCAAGCAAGCGCGTTTCTTAGAAACCAAGCACGCGCGTTTCCTAGAAACCAAGCAAGCGCGTTTCTTAGAAACCAAGCAAGCGTGTTTCCGAGAAACCAAGTTCCTTCTTAGAAACCAAGCAAGCGTGTTTCTTAGAAACCAAGTTCTTTCTTAGAAACCAAGCAAGCGCGTTTTTTAGAAACTAAGCAAATTCGTTTCTTAGAAACCAAGCTCATTTCTTAGAAACCAAGTAAGCGCGTTTCTTAGAAACCAAGTTTCTTACAAACCAAGCTCGTTTCTTCGAAACCAAGCAAACGCGTTTCTCTTGAAAACTGAGCAAGCGCGTTTTTTGGAAACTTAGCAAGTTCGTTTCTTAGAAACCAAGTTCGTTTCTTAGAAACCAAGTTCGTTTCTTAGAAACCAAGTTCGTTTCTTAGAAACCAAGCTCGTTTCTTAGAAACCAAGTTCGTTTCTTAGAAACCAAACTCGTTTCTTAGAAACCAAGTTCGTTTCTTAGAAACCAAGTTCGTTTCTCAGAAACCAAGCTCGTTTCTTAGAAACCAAGTTCGTTTCTTAGAAACCAAACTCGTTTCTTAGAAACCAAGTTCGTTATTAAGAAACCAAGTTTGTTTCTTAGAAATCAAACTCGTTTCTTAGAAACCAAACTTGTTTCTTAGAAACCAAACTCGTTTCTTAGAAACCAAGTTCGTCTCTTAGAAATCAAGCTCGTTTCTTAGAAACCAAGCTCGTTTCTTAGAACCAAGCTCGTTTCTTAGAAACTAAGCTCGTTCCTTAGAAACCAAGCTCGTTTCTTAGAAACCAAGTTCGTTTTTTAGTAACCAAGTTCGCTTCTTAGGAACCACGCAAGCGCGCTTCTTAGAAACCAAGCGCGTTTCTTAGAAACCAAGCTCGTTTTTTTTTAAACCAAGCGAGCGCGTTTCTTAGAAACCAAGCGAGCGCGTTTCTTAGAAACCAATCAAGCGCGTTTCTTAGAAACCAATCAAGCGCGTTTCTCTTAGAAAACAAGCAAGTTTGTTTCTTAGAAACCAAGTTAGTTTCTTAAAAACCAAGTAAGCGCGTTTCTTAGAAGCCAAGCAAGCGCGTTTCTTAGAAACCAAGCACGCGCGTTTCCTAGAAACCAAACAAGCGCGTTTCTTAGAAACCAAGCAAGCGTGTTTCTTAGAAACCAAGTTCCTTCTTAGAAACCAAGCAAGCGTGTTTCTTAGAAACCAAGCAAGCGTGTTTCTTAGAAACCAAGTTCTTTCTTACAAACCAAGCAAGCGCGTTTCTTAGAAACTAAGCAAATTCGTTTCTTAGAAACCAAGCTCATTTCTTAGAAACCAAGTAAGCGCGTTTCTTAGAAACCAAGTTTCTTACAAACCAAGCTCGTTTCTTCGAAACCAAGCAAACGCGTTTCTCTTGAAAACTGAGCAAGCGCGTTTTTTGGAAACTAAGCAAGTTCGTTTCTTAGAAACCAAGTTCGTTTCTTAGAAACCAAGTTCGTTTCTTAGAAACCAAGTTCGTTTCTTAGAAACTAAGTTCGTTTCTTAGAAACCAAGCTCGTTTCTTAGAAACCAAGTTCGTTTCTTAGAAACCAAACTCGTTTCTTAGAAACCAAGTTCGTTTCTTAGAAACCAAGTTCGTTTCTTAGAAACCAAGCTCGTTTCTTAGAAACCAAGTTCGTTTCTTAGAAACCAAACTCGTTTCTTAGAAACCAAGTTCGTTATTAAGAAACCAAGTTTGTTTCTTAGAAATCAAACTCGTTTCTTAGAAACCAAACTTGTTTCTTAGAAACCAAACTCGTTTCTTAGAAACCAAGTTCGTCTCTTAGAAACCAAGCTCGTTTCTTAGAAACCAAGCTCGTTTCTTAGAACCAAGCTCGTTTCTTAGAAACTAAGCTCGTTCCTTAGAAACCAAGCTCGTTTCTTAGAAACCAAGTTCGTTTTTTAGTAACCAAGTTCGCTTCTTAGGAACCACGCAAGCGCGTTTCTTAGAAACCAAGCGCGTTTCTTAGAAATCAAGCTCGTTTTTTTTTAAACCAAGCACGCGCGTTTCTTAAAAACCAAGCTCGTTTCTCAGAAACCAAGTTAGTTTCTTAAAAACCAAGTAAGCGCGTTTCTTAGAAACCAAGCAAGCGCGTTTCTTAGAAACCAAGCACGAGCGTTTCTTAGAAATCAAGCTCGTTTCTCAGAAACCAAGTTAGTTTCTTAAAAACCAAGTAAGCGCGTTTCTTAGAAACCAAGCAAGCGCGTTTCTTAGAAACCAAGCACGCGCGTTTCTTAGAAACCAAGCAAGCGCGTTTCTTAGAAACCAAGCAAGCGTGTTTCTTAGAAACCAAGCAAGCGTGTTTCTTAGAAACCAAGCAAGCGTGTTTCTTAGAAACCAAGTTCTTTCTTAGAAACCAAGCAAGCGCGTTTTTTTAGAAACCAGTCAAGCGCGTTTCTCTTAGAAACCAAGCAAATTCGTTTCTTAGAAACCAAGCTCGTTTCTCAGAAACAAAGCTCGTTTCTTAGAAACCAAGTGAGCGCGTTTCTTAGAAACCAAGCACGCGCGTTTCTTAGAAACCAAGCACGCGCGTTTCTTAGAAACCAAGCAAGCGCGTTTGTTAGAAACCAAGTTATTTTTTAGAAACCAAGCAAGCGCGTTTCTTAGAAACCAAGTTATTTTTTAGAAACCAAGCAAACGCGTTTTTTAGAAACCAAGCAAGCGCGTTTCTTAGAAACCAAGCGAGCGCGTTTCTTAGAAACTAAGCGCGTTTCTTAGAAACCAAGCTCGTTTCTTAGAAACCAAGCGAGCGCGTTTCTTAGAAACCAATCAAGCGCGTTTCTTAGAAACTAAGCGAGTGCGTTTCTCTTAGAAACCAAGCATGTTCGGCTCTCGGTGCAATAAATATATGGCTCACGGTGAAATCCAAGCCCGTAGGGCCCAGATGATGGTCTAGAATTAAAAATAGCTTCCTTAAAAATGCCCTCTGGGTGTCTTGAAACTTAAACTATCTTAGGAGCATGCGCGGTTAAGCTTTAACTACCTGCGTTGTTAGCAACCGCCCGACGGGAGGCAACCTTGGAATCCTCAGCGAACGTGGCGCGTACCAAAGGCTGGATGAAAAAAAAAGCAAGGGGTACCAAGGCCGTCGGCTGGCCCCAGAGTCGACAGTTGTATACGGCGCCCCATATATGAGGAAACTTGGCTATCCGCGCTGTCCAAAGGGGCATGGCGATAAAGGTGTGCCGAGTGTACTGCAAGGGTAGCACTGACGTCCCCCTGGCTCTTTCCCGCCAGCAACCGCAGGACTTGCTTGCGGGAGAGTGAAACTAACGATGAAGCATTAGAGGCATGGACAAACATCCGCAAGGACACTTTCATTATGTGGGGGCGAGAAAGTGAGGTGTACCTGCGAGCACTGGATCTATACGCTTATACCCAATCTACAGCAATAGTACGACCGGCCCGGGCAAGGACCTTTCACGTCTTACTCAACCCAGGCATCTAACTCCAGAATAATTTGCGAAGTTTTGGAAGGCGTCTACGATCACACAGTGGTTTAATACAACGCCCTTACAACATGTGTCGAATTATCGGAGTTCGCGTTTGTCGGCCGCCACACCGCGTACATGATAGAAATCGCCGCTGCGTGGTCCCAGGGAATAGCTCACCTGGACACCTTTATGAAGAAGAAAATTCGCTTAGAACAACGCCGACGAGCTTGAATTGGAGGACGTAAGGAGTGGCCGGAGGACTCTTACTAGGGGTTGATATGTAACTAAACACTTTGAAGGGTCTCGAAGAACTCCTGGAAGAGGCCTACCAAGAGAGGCATGACTAGGCTATAGCAAGGCACTCTTCATGACCTCCAAGTAGTGCTACACAATTGTAAACCTTGAGGGGCTGCGGAAGAAGACGGGTTTTAGTGAGTGAGACTCTCATACCAGGAGCTGATAAATGCCGGTTCTACCTGTGCACGCATTTTTTTAAACCGCCGAGACGAAAACAAGAACTCAACTCCACTTCGCCAACAATAGACACTTCCAATTAATAAGAGAGAATTTTATAGTGATAGTATTTTGTATGAGAAGCCCTGGCATTAGAGATTGGATCGCTAGTCGAGTCTAGCGTGGTCTAGGGGACTAGTGCGCTAGTGGTGGTTGTCATCTACCGGGGTATCGCCGGTTCGATCCCTATTGTTGATCGAATTTTTTTTGAGCGATGCTCATTGAGAATAGATGATAAACCATACCGCTGAGAGTCAGCGGCCATGCTGCCACAAGGACTGTTGGGGAAACCCTAGATATCTTAACATGTCCGGCCCTCGGTCCCTTGAAGATATACCTCAGGATAAGTTCCAAGCCCGTAGGGGACGGAGGATAGTCTAGAATTAGTGGAGGCTAGAGGCACGACATGTTGCATGTACTCAGTAAACCCGTTAAACCTATATTTTTATTATGCAACAGAGGTTCTGGCTAACTTATGGCCCTTCAAAGATCAGCGGACAAGCATTAACTATAGCGTTGATTTAAGTTATTGCAGTACCACAATGTAGCTGCACGTATCTACACGTGAATGTTAGAGCATTTAAGCATATGGATGCGCACGCAATATACAGACTCAGCCCGGGTAGACGACTGACACGTATGAGAGTGAAACCATGTTAAAGTGTGAACTAACATGGCTAACGAAACCGCCGTATTTTGAAGTGCAAGCTGCCATTTTCGATCACTTATCATTTTTGAGGGCGCTTGTTCAACCGGTCGTCGTTTTCTTCAACGTACAGCAAGCTGGCCGTCAGCGGAGAGCGGCGTTGATTTCCCAAGAGAGTATCGTGGTACTCCGCTGCCTGCAGGAGTTTATCGCCTTTTTTTTGTCACGCCGTTCCAGCCGGAACGCCATACAAATAAGAAGGTACGGCAGAAGTTCGCTGACACCCGAAATGGATTCGCGGCCCGGAGTGTATCCACTAAGTTCAACGAGTCCGCCAGTGCTCTCACTGACCACCGCCACATTTGATATGGGACGCACACTGGTAGATCTTCCATGACCTACTACATAGAGTAGCGTTCGATTTTACTTTTTTTTTAATGCTGAAACCTCTCAACATTAATATGTGGGATTACGGGAATCGTGATGTACATGCGTCACCACAGCCAGTGACTAGTGTGGAACTCACAAACCCACTAACACCCGCCTCCCCACCACCCCCAGGGAACGGTAACTGCTAGGCATTGCTTCGTATCTCGATCTTACCTAGAAAGCACTTCTCTGGCCGCACAATGCCGGTCATCATTTTGCTGGAAATCAGTGTTGAGATAACGAAAGCAAAAAGTGTCCTGAAGGAGGCCTGGTAAGCGGCTAACTATGGTTTATAACAACCTTCCGGTGGGCAGTTTGTTTATACTTTTCGAAGCCGGCAAAGAATGCTATGTCATTCAAATGTCAAGGCTGTTTTTGGCTAACAGTAGTACCTATATCTGAGGAAACAATTATTTCCTCTCAGTGATATACTTTTAGCCTGAAAAGTAAAATGTGGCTCCTGCGATTTCATGTTGTGGCCAAGTCTATTCTAAACATGTCTCCAAGAGAATAAGTACATGCAATAAAAATAATACATCAATCTTACCAGGATAGCAAATATTTTACCGCCCAGTCAGCTTGTGGCGGCACGTCATAAACGTCTGTTTACGTTGAAACCACACTAAGCTTTTACAAGTTCAATGCAGAGGTAACAGTCTGTTTTTTGCAAGTAGAAGCATTATCTAGATTTTCACGTAACTTCCACCAAGTTCCATTTATTGTTTAGGATGATGAATTCATGCAATAAAGTACACCTCCAAATTGCGTTTTTATTTTTTAAAGATTTGCTTTGATGGCTTTAAGCACCGCTTTGCGGGAATCATATTACTTTCCTCCTAAGTCTGTTTTTATCTTTGGAAAATAGGACACAGTCGCATAGGCCTAATTTAGTTTGATAAACTGCATACTTCACTAGTTTGACTTTAGATGGGAAAATAAAAGCTATAGTATTTTTAACCCTGTGGGCAGGCGCGGTGTCGTGATAGAGGAACCACAGAGCCTAAGAGACCTTTTGGAGCTCCTCCTGGTAAGCGCAGTGAATCACTTTGATAGGCATTATCTGGTAGGTCATTCGCTTGTCACTGAATTCTATTTTTCCAGGTTGAACATCGCCTCAATTTCAGTCTAAAACGCTGGACTTAGATAACTGGTGCTTCTTTTGCGTTCTATGGCAAATAACGAGGTACCCACCGAGCAGATTTTTTGGTAAATCGAGAATGGCTGTAAGGGATCTTATGGAAGAACATAGTATTTAAACCCAAGGTTTCCTCAAGCGACTCATTTGCCATGTTTGAGTTACATATGCATCGTTTCGTTATTCGGATTTCGAGCTACATATGCATCTCACAGTTGATTGCAGCCTTCACATAGGCCACAATTTCCTCATTTTCTGCGGACACTGTATGTCCTTCGGAGGATTTGTCGCACAGATCGAAATGTCCGGTTCGAAATTCTTCGGACCGGCCGCACACATTCCCCCAGGGGATGGGCTTCATTACGGATTGCCGATCGAAGCTCTTTACAACAGTATCACTTAATCCCCGCTGGAAGTTTTACGAAACTGCTGTACGCAGCCCAATTTTGGAGTACGTGCCACCCATTTGCTCGTGTTCGCTATTTTCTCGCGTCGTTTTCTGCGGCAGAATCTACTTGAGTGTTCTACCTAAATACAAATAAAGATTGCTCTATCCGCCAGATTGGATTTCAAGTAGTAATTGAGTATTTCAGATTGCAACTAATTTATTACGTGAGAGCAGTATATATTAAATTACTTATGTAATTGATCCACGAGCAGAATAGAAGATCATCGAGAAATGAGATATTCGCTTAGGTCATTCGACAGACAATGCCCCCCATCTCTAGGTTTTTACATATTCTGCAATTTGTATAAATAGGACTACTGCCCATATATTTTAGGGCGCACTATTTACCGCCAAAAGGACGGTTGTATGATAGAACACGTCAATGCAAACCGATTTTAGATAAGTCGGCACGATGAGTCCGGCAAGTCCTCAAACGTTTATTGGATATGTGGAACAATGAAAAGTCCCCATTTTAGCTATTATTATTATTATTATTATTATTATTATTATTATTATTATTATTATTATTATTATTTCTGTTTCGTAGCTCCCGCCCTTAATATTAAATAATGTTTACGATTCAACTAAACCTGGTTATGCACATCACCAATTTCTCAAAAAAAAACATAAGACAGGGTCATGCTAATAAACGCAAACGGTCTTCTCACAATGCTTATTTTGCTTATTTAAACTGAGATCAAGCGGCCAACTCTTGTCTATTAATAAATATAAGACGGTAAGGATTTTACACTACTCTATTCAAGGTATTTTTCCTTAGTCACCGACAATTTGAGGTCAGATCAGGAACCTTCTTCCTGTCTTGTCCGGTGTATCGCAGAGTGGATGCGTCTTCCCTAATTTATAAAATTTTCGTATATATAACAGTAATAAATATCACCTATAGTAGGTCATGCAGCTTGAATACACCAACAACCTAAGACTTTACCACGCAATTTATCTAACGAATATTTACACCGTGACTCGGTCCGCAGTTCATAACATTGCCCGTTGTTGCGCAGAGAAATGTATGCTGCTCTTTACTTTAGAGTTTGTTTTGATTATGTATGGAGTTCTCGTATTTGACTACATAATGAATAGAATTATTTTTCTGGCCGGCGTCATATGTTCTTCGGAGAGAGCCGAGTTTTTTTTACCAACACGACGATGTGCTTAGTTTCTGTATAAAAATGTGGTTGTCTCACAATGGCACACTTTCTGCTCTTATGTCGGGCAACAACACCAGTGTCACAAATTGTAGTAATTTCACTCTTATCTTAAAACAAGATTTCTCAGAAACCATGTTTCATTGAAAAATCATATTTAACGAGCTCTACAATTCCTTATATGGCTTCCAAAATATTTCTCGGAGACCCTGTATATCGTATGATTTTACAGCCACACGCACCTGTACAACTGTAACACAGTTGAGCTGTTATTGTTACGCTAGAATAACGCGTAGAAGTAGTATAAACTGCACATTGTTACAAGACAAAGACATCGCTGCTGGTTAGCAGATAGACTTCTGCACCGGTGCCGAATAAACGCGATTTGCCAACATTTGCCGATGTTAAAAGTCTGATATTTTCAGCAGTTGCACGTTTTCATTGCATCCCCGTTTTTTTGGTGGTAGTCGTTCATGGTATGATGTTTATTAGTAGCACGATGGATTTAGTGTTATGGCGGAGCCAACTCAATGAACGCTTACCCCAGTCGGTAAGAACAGGAAGGTCAATCAGGAAAACAGCGACAGCAAACGGAGGTGCTGCCTAATGGATGAGAACGAATACGTGATACAATATTGGTAAAAACAGACAAGACGGATTAGATAAAAACACAATAGGGTCCCCACCCTATTTTCTAGGGGGGGGGGGTGGGTACTCAACGGCAGAATATTACGTCAGAAAAGGAGGCAACACAAATAGAGAGCGCACAGCTCTGAAGAGGCGAGCATGGCGGGTGAGTAAACAACACTATAGGCCGAAAAAAAAACTGTAAGTACGCCGTAAGTCAGCTGGCTTGAATTTTCGCAACCTGTTTCGTCGCTCCCTACGTCTTCCTACGTCTGTCTTCGCATGGACTCATAGGTGCATCATTATATTGACGTCAAGCAAGCGCGACGGTGAGTGGGTGTCAAACATGTTATTCTCGCCGCCGATCTTCTTAGCGGGTCGCCTAGCAAATTATTGCCCACCAGTTATTACGAAGAATAATTTTCAATTCTGATGTCGTTACGGTCCGCAGTCGTCAACATCGCCATTGATTTTCGTTATCGATGTGGGATGTCGTTTGGGGTTGTCAATACCGATCGCATGTATGGTGCTCTGTTGTGGTCGCTGCTGCTGCTGTTGCTGTTGTTGTTATTTGTGGCTGTTAAAAATTGAAGTCGCATATCGCATCCTTGGCGTTAGGATCTTTGTCTACCTTATGGACATATGCTCAGAAGCACCTGTGCCCCGTAAATACATGTAGCAGATTGTAGGTTACATTTCTATGCTCTCTGTGAAACCATTTCTCTAGATTGGGGATAACTTGATGGTTCCAGGCTCCTAGTGCGTCCGCTGGTGTGTTTGTCCAGCCCCCGTGCCACTCTCTAAGTATCTGTCTTCAAGCCCCGTTTATTTTGTTTTATAAAACAGGTTCTGTTCGTTTATTAATAATCCTGAGCTACGGTATTAGCCGCTTTGCTGTAGCAATTATGGTTTTTAGCTCAACAGTTCTATATGCGCTCGCGATTAGAATTGCTACTTTTCTTTCTGCCCTCAGGAGTCTCTTTTGTTTATCTTCAGCTTTATAGCGTTCGGTCCCTATGCTGTACCGGCGTACAGGACGTTGATCTCTGCTACCGAGGTGAGAAGCGTTGCCTTTTGTTGCTTCGCGTATTGTCTGCAGAATCTTGGTTTAAACGATATTTTCCGTGTTTTGTTAGCTTCTGTATTGTTTCTGTATTAATGCACTATCATTATAATGGTTGTTGTTTCCCAATCAATTTTAATTTAATTTTGAACTATGCGTTTATATCAATAGGTATATATCAATTAATTAGTCGTTTTATTCACATGCTCTTTAACAGATAATTTGTCGCAAGATATACCAAACTCATCATTTACTTTACAATACATTTCGTGGTTTTCAGACTGCTCTGCATTCTTTATCTGTATCAGTCAGTTTGCAATTCTTAAACTCAATCATGCATGAGGTCGACTTTTAGCATTTGAAGCGCCACCGTTCGGCATCGAAATCACCTACGTTACCTCTCTCTCACTATCGCGCCTTCACATATTTAAAAATATTATTTTAGAGCTATATTAATTTAGATGCAATATGTCGCAATCAGTTTTCTTTACAATATACGCACAAATGTGCCTATCACAAATAATACATCATCAAAGTACATGTACCTGCATAAATAAATTGTAACCTCAATATTATATACATGTACACATACCTAAATTACAAATACGCATTTGACTATGCAATATATATATATATATATATATATATATATATATATATATATATATATATATATATAAGCACTTTTCTTTAAATCACATTTCGGTAGTGTTATACAAATCAAATTATATTTCGAATAATAATAATAATAATAATAATAATAATAATAATAATAATAATAATAATAATAATAATAATAATAACAATAATAATAATAATAATAATAAGACCTGGGAGGTAAGACCTCCTCAAAGACCTAGGTGTCAAAATTAGTGCTAACACGGGTGACCAGCGCGAGGGCGAGTTTCTGCGTCAGCAACTCTCGCTCGCAGTGTGTAGGGGAAACGCCGCCGCTATCATCGGCTCTATGGATTGAGAAGGGGGGGGGGGTGAGCCTACGCGGGTGCACGTTTGGGTCCCACAATTGTAAGAAAATACTAAAAAATTGAATAAATAATAATAATAATAATACATCAAGAGCATCAAGAGCATGCATCAATGCATCAAGAGCCAAGGCCGGGCCCCTAGGCACACCGAAATAAACGCAATAATTCAAAGAGCTCTCCGGAGAGCAGGAATACCTAGCATGCTGGAACCCAGACTTGGACTTCATGACGATAAAAGGCCCGACGGCGTGACCATTCCGCCGTGGGAAAAAGGCAAATGTCTGGTTTGGGATGCGACAGTATCCTGCACGGCCGCACCGTCTTATTTATGCCACAGCGCGACGGAGGCGGGATGGGTTGCCGAACACGCAGAAAAAAGGAAAAGTGGCGTAAATACACAGAGTTAGAGCCTAGATACAATTTCGTGCCGATTGCAATGGAAACAATGGGCCCGGTCAGCAGAAGTACAAGGAAATTTCTAAAAGACTTCGGTGATCGAATACGAGCAAACACCGGGGATATACGCGAAGACGAATTTCTGAGGCAGCTGCTTTCACTGGCAGTTTGTAGAGGAAATGCCGCGTCGATATTAGGTGCGATGGGCTGAGAATAGCTAGATGGAAACCATGAAATAACGAGGATACACATTCACACCTTACAATTGTATTGTCCTAACACATAATAATGATAATAATAATAATAATAATAATAATAATAATAATAATAATAATAATAATAATAATAATAATAATAATACTAATAATAATAATAATAATAATAATAATAATAATAATAATAATAATAATAATAATAATAATAATAATAATAATGGCTTTAGCTCAGCATCCTGATGTGTGAACTCTGTGGCGAATTCTACAGAAGCACCACTTCTGGATCTGATCTTTATAATTGTTGTCTTCAGCACTTTAATCGTTAAACCGTTGTGCTCGTTGTATGTGTCCAGCGTCCTCAGACATCTTTATAAATCCATGAACACTCCTCAATTTTCCACGATTGGCCCGGTAGATCACTGAGTGAGACCAAGAATAGGAACGACCTGCGAGCATCGCACTTGAGGTGGTCGGTGGTCTGCAGGACGGGCCGCTGTTCCAGAATGTCGTCCTGTAGAATAGCATAGTTTGCTTGCAGGATAGCTATTCGTACTCGCAAAACCTGTAGGCCCACGCCCGCAGCAGCTAGCGTCTATATCGCTGGGATCTTCCTGGGAGAAGTGTCAAACACCGCTTTACAGTCTACAAATCCAAGTACCTCACGTCGTCTAAAACCTTCTGGAATGCGGTCATCGTCGAACGTCCCGCACAAAATCTAAATCATTCCCAAAAGATGATTCCTCGTGACTCGAGATAGAAGCTAAGTCGGCGCAAGGAGACCTGATAATATCTTGTAGATGCAGCTCCTGCGTGTATCCTTCCCCCTCCAATGGAGGTTGCTGGAATTTCACCTGCTTCTAAGCACTTGTTACGAAGTGCCGTCCAAAGGGACGATAAAAGAACCGCCACCTTCAGATGTTGATTCTGGATGAGGTAGGGTCCGAAGGCCCTCTGATTTTTTAAACATCTCAGTCGCCTGTGAACTTCCATAATGAAGAATTGAACATCTGTCTATCGGGACAGCAAACGCTCGTATTCGCGCGATACTTAACGCAACACCTGGACAGCCCCGGCTGTGTTATTTGTCGTTGTAAGTGCGTCCATAAATGTTGTCGGAAACGGTCGGAGGCAACTGGAAAACGTTAAAAAAATCCTCACTCTCATAACCATGTAATTTTTATTTTGCTTGGAGAATAGTAATTTCCTAAAATCTTTCAGCTGTCAATACAAGCGATAAGGTGTGAACAATAAAAGTATCTCATCTCCGGGCGTTTTTGGAAGAGGATGACGACTTGATTAAGAAAAGCTCTTACACGATAGCAATATGAGTCAACCTGCTTCGGTCAATGACTTTATCTAGGTGTACGCCTGTATATAGGCGAACGATTGCTCGTGTCGAGATGTCAGAGAGTAGAGGTGGTGACAACTCTACCGTGCCACGCGCAGAGCTTCATGCGTAACTGATTTACAGCGATGCTTGTACCGAGCTGGTGGCGTCTCGGCCACTTATACACCGCAACTGTTAAATAAACTAGTACGTGTGGTATGTATAGATAATATACAGCTATATATATATATATATATATGAACAGTGAGGCAACTTATCAAAATGGTACACGCAGGCACCAAATGCGCGCTACCACACGAACATAAGCGTCAGCCTGAAGATGACTACGTATTTAGATAGAATGAGGGCATCTATGTAGAATATATGCGTTTGTAAAGACACAACGATGCAGCTATTCGGGCACCAAAACGAATAACAACAAAACGAATAGGAATACACAGGTTAGCATTAGGAACGCTTGGTACACACGGATCAGTGCATGGGCGCGGCACACTTTGTATGCTCTGGCAAGATTCCCACGGTACGGCTGTTTGAAGGCTAAACTCCACGGGCGAGTGTGCAAAACTCTTCTCTCTTTCGCTGTATTTTCCTTTCCCAACTATGTAGAAAAGGCCAAAATGTTCTGTCTTTTTGCAAAGTAGTGGGTACGATTAATTACCTGAGAAAACTGTCTAGGATTTCAAGCAAATGATCACAAGCAATACAAATCGAGTGTCTGCCGCACCGCACTGCAGCCTCTTTCAGGCGCGCTGTACTCGTTCAAGTGACTGTGCAACAGGAAACAAACACTTTGGCGCAGAAAGTGGCATAATTTATTCATTAGACACCATACACGTTGCGACTTAGGATATGACGTATAGCTAAAAGTGATGCTCTGTAAGTCTGGGTGGACAAACTTTACGACAAATGATAAGTGAAACTAGTTACCATAAACATAGTAAGGCTATGTGGATAAGTGATGTCGTCAGCACTCTCATCGAAACTTGGCTCTTGCCCGCGTCGTCGAGAACGAGTTACCGTGGCCGTCCGGCTGCATAATTGCACGGTTGGTTGAAAACCCGCTCCATGTTGACTTCATGTTAACTTAATATGCCCTCTGTGACTATTAAGCACCGTGGAGTATTAGTAAATCTTTGGACTGAACTGCAACAACAACAACCAGAAAGTGGGTTGTTTCGACATGAGGAAAAACAAAATGTTAAGTTACTTCTAATGTAGGAACAGCGATCTTTAGCAATCGCGTATATTTGAAAACATGTAACCATCTTGTAATAAAAACACGCTTTTATATGTTATTTTTGAGTTCACAGAAGTTCACAAAGCCAATATAACTCTGATTCCAGTAGACATGCACATATGAACACATATATATGAACCGCTACGTGAACCTGCTAATATACATATGGTGTTCGAAACGTATCGCGACTTTTGTGTTTTTTCAAAAATTATTTATTTATTCATGAATATCTATTTTGTCCCCTTCAAAGTAATCCCCATGAGATATTATACACTTGTGCCAACGGTTTTTCCAATCTTCGAAGCACTTCAAAAAACCTTTTTTTTTTCTTGTTCAGCTCCTCCTTCGATGCCGTCTTTATCTCGTCAAGCGTAGCGTAACGTCGTCCTTTCATGGGCCTCTTCAGTTTAGGGAACAAGAAAAAGTCACAGGGGGCCAGATCTGGGGAATACGGTGGCTGCGGCATCATTAGTGTGTTGTTTTTGGCCAAAAACTCGCGCACAAGCAACGATGTGTGAGCAGGGGCGTTATCGTGGTGCAAAAGCCAATTTTTGTTCTTCCACAAATCCGGGCGTTTCTGGCGGATTGCTTCGCGCAAATTGCGCATAACTTGCAGGTAATATTCCTTATTGACCGTTCTACCCTGTGGCAAGAACTCATGATGCACCACGCCCCTGCAATCGAAGAAAACGGTCAGCAAAACTTTCACATTCGACCGAACTTGGCGCGCTTTTTTCCGTCTTGGTTCGTGCGGCAGCTTCCATTGAGATGATTGAGCTTTGGTTTCCACGTCATAACCATAAACCCACGATTCGTCACCAGTTATGACCCTCTGGAGCAAATTTGGGTCGTCGCGGACAGAGTCCAACATCTCATTAGCAATGTTCATGCGATGCTGTTTTTGATCGCAATTGAGCAATTTTGGTACGAATTTCGCGGCGACCCGTCTCATGCCCAAATCATTGATAAAAATCGAATGGCACGAGCCAATCGATATGTTTAGGTCCTCAGCAACTTCTCTAACGGTGATTCGACGATTGGCCAATACCATTTTCTCCACTTCATTAATTTTTTCGTCTGTTGTTGAAGTGCTCGGGCGTCCGGCACGCTCTTCGTCGTTCACATCTTCTGGGCCTTCTGAGAACATTTTGTACCACCGATATACGTTGCTTCGGTCCAAGGTAGCTTCTCCGTATGCCACAGTCAACATTCGGAATGCATCCGCGCACTTAATTTCGTTTTTCACACAAAATTTGATACAGGTTCTTTGATTCATTTTTTTGAATAGGTAAAAATCGAAGACGATCCAAAACACGTGCAAGCAAAGCAGCTGTCAACAATTAAGTGAACATTAAAAATGGCCGAGCTTGTCGGCATAAGTGAGAGACATGAGTACCAACATAACGCCACAAAAAATCGAAATTCGAATATACGTAACCCGCAAAAATTCAAAAGTCGCGATAACGATTGAACACACCTCGTATATATATATATATATATATAAATATCCGAGTGTTATTTTTGTTGCGATTGCTGTTCTTCCTTGGTTTTGTAAACAAATGTCTCTAAAAATGCCAGGCAGATATATATATAAATATATATATATGTATCTAGAGAGAGATAGATAGATAGATGGCTGTCTGGCTTGCGGTCGGCTGTCCAGGCTCGCGTCAAAGACAGTGCGAAAAGCAAAGCGGCCCAGGAGGGCAGGGGGGAGGTGGGGTAGTTGTCGGGCCAGCATGATTGTTGGTAGCCGTGTCACGTGCACACGGCTTGTCGAGATTCATTCGGTTACCCCGCCGACGATTTCCGAGATCGCTTCCACAAAGACGAAAATGACGAGGAACAGGAGCAGGAAGAAGTGGAGGAGGAGGAGAAGAACGGGAAAGACGAAGCAAAAAGAAGAGAAAACCAAGAAAAAATGGGAAAAAGAAGCAGAAAAGCAGGAGGCTCTACTAGAAGAGTTCTCCTTCTTCTGTGTTGCTCCATCAGCTCTTTGCACCTCCCACTACGTGACCACCAATTACCCCACTCCCCCCCACCCCGTTCTCCCCCGTGGTCGTCGCTTGGCGAGATCGATGGCAGGCCGAAAACACCCTCTTCTTGACCTCGCCTTGCCGACTCGGCTGAGATGCCTCGGTGTTGATGGCAGCCATACAGCTCCCCAGGTAAAAGCCAACGACCTACGGTGACAACAACAACAACAAACAAAGCATCATAGGAGGCAGAAGCATTTACGTAAGAGGTATCACTTTTTTGTCCGTTCTGTTCTTGAAATAGACTTTTTAGAAGCCCATATGTATATTTATATATATATTTTTCAATTTCAATTTTCAATTTCAAACGTGGTTTATTTACGGAACTGCATTGCACAACGCTTAAGTTCTCGGCAAATAAAAATAGTTAAAAAAAACATGATTTAAACAACGAAGTAGAAAATCACTCTCGACAAAATCCAAGGAGTGCTTTTTATAAGCACTTATATATATATATATATATATATATATATATATATATATATATATATATATATATATATATATCAATTGAAACTTTGAGGTCTAGTACAACTCGGCAAAAAAAAATCCCTTTTTCCAATAGAACAAGGGGGCGGGAAGGTCTTCTTTTGGAGTGAGAGCGAAATTGACAAAATAGATTGTATGAGGCTTTTTATCCTGACATAACCTCACTGAATCTGCGATTGCGAGAACCCCAGTCATCCTAGCGACAAACCAATTTTGCAATATGTTGAATTGCATTGTACGTTAGCTCAAAGCAGAATAAATGTTGTGATAAAGATAATTCTCACAAAATGAAATTGTTTGCAATTCTTATATTTTGGTTTTCACGCTCAATTATCCATCACGTGAAAGTAATTTCCGCTCTTTGTTCGATTGCAAGCAAATCCAATAATAACAAACGCTTCCGCAAAAGCAGAGTATATATATATATATATATATATATAAATATATATATATATATATATATATTAGATTTTTCAAGTTTTTCAATTCAGGCATAGTTTATTTATGGAACCGCATACATGCTCATGCTTAAGTTCTCGATATGAAAAGTGGTACAAGGCTTTGGGAATAAAAGGAGAGAAAGAAGAAGATAAAAGCAGAACATAAATACCTATACCATATTATTGGCGATACTGACATACAAGGCACACTGAGCTATAACTTGATAAACAATATAACTTGAAATGACAAGCGAAAGAAAAAATATATATACATTATATATATATATATATATATATATATATATATATATATATATATATATATATATATATATACGTACATATAGATAAGCTTGTATATATAGCGCTAGGGGACAATTGTTTACACCCGTTATGAGCTAAATAAAATTATGGCATAAAGGCAGTACTTGTTGTATATATATATATATATATATATATATATATTAGATATTCAAATGTTTTGTGTTAAGCTTATTTTGCGGTGAATATAGATAGTGGGGCGGGTACGGTTAACGGGCCTAGTGTTAGAAATTTGGCTAAGCTGTAGATAGTTATACAAGGCCAGTTTTATGTCAGTCTACCGGTAGGTGGTCGACGTCGTCGAGATGCCATCGTCGCGTTTCAGCAGCACTTATGAACGTAACCCATGCATGGTGAATCAGCTTTGCATTGTTAAGCTCCTAAGTGGATTATGTTCGGCTTAAGCGGCGGAGCATCCGAAGGAGCACGCCGTTACACCAACTACGCTGGGTTCGACAGAAAGCTGCCGCTTCAAATTGCACTGACCAAACCGAGAGAAAGTAGGAGCAAGCAGGTTATCCTTATCTACTAATGACGACGACGACGCCCACGGAACGGGATTTAACCCGACCTACCAAACCTAGAACACTGAATGGCCTGCCAGCCAATGGTAGAGACGAAGTCATGGCATGTTGTAGCCTTCTAGCAGCTAAAACTAGGAGGATGCGTGTTTAAGTATGTCCAGATCCCCTCCCGGACAAACCTTGAGGAACCAGCCACAGTCGTATTAAGGGGAGTCACATATGAGCCGAGGCTAACAAGTTTAAGTTTCAGAACCTCTGAACACACACCTATATATATATATATATATATATATATATATATATATATATATATATATATATATATAGGAATTACCTTGTGGTTGCAAAGACAGTAGTTTCCATTTAGCAACACAACTATTAATGGCGATGAAGCCGACAATACCACTTTTCTGAAATTCTCGTGCTTTCGATATTGTAAATAGGAATAACACAACCATGGATGAAGTGCACTTTGACGTTAAGCAGAAAGAGCGAGAAGAGAATTACATTTTTTTCTCACTAGTGCTAATTATGTATTGAAAGCATAGGATCGTGGAATCTTGTACGCATTTCTCGACTGTTCAGCTGTCTATAGCCAAGCCTGTTGAGCTGGGGATATCCACTTTTCCTAGTTATATTGATAATCTGCATAAAAGCAGCACTGGAAACGGTTGTTACAAATTAGAGACATGCTTCAAGTACTCTTCTGAGGGAACTCGGTAAAGGAGAGATTTTCATTCCCTAATGTGTTATTCACAAATTTACGAAGGTACAGACAATTTGATGAAATGTATTTTCTTAGTTGAGAGATGAGCAAAATCTAACAGTTTGTCTAAAAACGTGGTTTTGAAAATATTGATTTGAGGACTGTGACCTCACCTCTACCATGAGTTTCGCCAATGTCCTCAATAAAACTAACAAATACCCCAACATGGAGTTGTCACACCTTAACAAATATTACATGCAATTACCTTAATGTTAGAATCGGGTCGACGACAGCTAACAATGCGGCTCGCAAATAGGCGTTAGGCATGCCCTGTACGATGGCTGCTTCCAAGTTAACGAATGTTAAGATGAATTGGTTTTACTTTCGATCGAGTAAGAGTCTCAAGCGTGGTAAGTTAGCTTGCCAGAGTCATGACATACACAAACATCGGTGGCTGAAGGCCATACTCGAAATAGTAGACATGCTCAGAGTAAATTCGCGTGTAAATGTACAGATGGCCAAGTTGGTGAAGGGATGTGCGTGCACAGCCATCATGTCACCGCTATGTAAGTATGACCAAAGATCACTTGATGGATCCACAAGACTGATCCAAGAATGGCTTGACTTCGTTGAAGTCTAATTTATCCAATACAGAAGCCACAAGGAGGAGCGTAAAATACAGGAGTACAATGCGACAATACCCATGGCTCGGATATTTGGCTCTGTGTCAAGTAGGTGTGCTACGAACCAAAACGCTCATACAGTGGCAGATCAAATAGCTTGAATACATATTTATTCAAAAAAAAATATATATATATATATATATTTATTTGGTCTTCCAAAGTAATATTTCTCATCAAAATGCTGCAATGCACGCGCACCTTCTTTACCACTCTTTAAAACATTTTTTACCAGGGACAGACTTTACCTTTCTGTGACGTTTATCTGGGGACAATGATGCACGTCTTCTTTTAATGCAACGACTATTGTAGTAGATAACATAATAGCAGCTGGTATCAGCCCCAGGTTTGAAAGACTAGCATGCCAACTTCAACTGGACTAAGAAGCTCTTGGAGCATTAGAAAAAAGAAACTAGATATAACTGCTGAACCCTGCCCGTATTTTAATTCGCCGGGTTATCGTAATATTACAACAAACAAATATTATTTTACCTAGCCGGCAGACATTTTGATATGTTTATTTACGACAAACGGTTTGACCGACGTTTTTTTTGTTTGGAGAAGCGGGATCCGATCATCTAGGGTAGGTATGAGTGTGAGCGTATCAACGTTATGTATTAGATTTGCGGATTTTGGCATGTCTGGCCGCATACCCCGCCTAGAATAGACAGTGACCAACTGTTATGGAGGTTAGAGAATCAGTGACTCATGGCGCATTAGGAGAAAGAAGCTAGATATAACTGCTGAACCCTGTCCGTTTTTTCAAATCGACGGGTTGTCGTAATATAAGAACAAACAATTATTATTTTACCTGACCAGCAGACTTTTTGCCACGTTTATTCAAAACAAACTATTTAGTTTGACGTCCTCTTTTGTTTGGAAAAGCGGGCTCCGATAGTCTAGTGTTACTATAAGTGCGTGTGTATCAAGTATTTGCCCCGAATATAAAATAATGATATGAGTACACACTTCTCAAACGAATAAACCAATAAATCATTGTTGTGTATTTAATTTGCGGATTTCAGCATGGCTGACTGCATACTCCGCCTTCAGTAGACAGCCACCAACTTTAGGGAGGTTAGAGAATCAATGACTGTCGAGCTCCAGACGAGCCCCCAGAAGCGTAAGGATCATACTGTCAGGGCGCTTGCCGTTCTCAATACAGAGGCCTGTATGGGCTCCAATAAACAAGAATGTGCGGCATATCTAAGGGTCGGTAGAGCCTGAGACCTATTTTCTTCTCGTGGGACCTAAGCAAGGTGCAGTTGCAATGCCTTACAATCACGTACAAACTGCAATGCCTTACAGTCACGAGGGGCCACGCCGCTACAGAGACAGGTAATTTAATGATGGCCTTGACGGAAGCGTAGAGGAAGGCGACGAACCTGGTCAACTTCATCTTACGGCTAAGGACAGTCAAACGGAGCGCTGGGCGAACAGCGAAAGATACCGTTAGAGGGAGGCTCGCGCAACACCTTTGGCCGAACGGTCGAGGCTAGGAGTAAGTGTAGGCGTGAGCGGGATGGAGCTCTCAAGGTCTTGACGCAAGTCCTCAGGACGATTGGTACCTTGGCATTACCATTCTTTTTTACTTCGCTCTGTTAAAAAATGCCAAGTATTACCGAGACTGGGAGAGCGGACAGGAATTCGGATTTAGTGAATTTGTGAGTCCCACACTAGTAACATGGGCTGTTAGTGACGCATGTGCGTCATGCATGCCTAAAACCTATCCAAAGCAAAAAAAGCCTGCCAGCGCTGTCGAAAGCTATGCAGGTGGTCAGTAGCAGAATATAGTGAGTTATTATATTAAGGTAAACCGCGTCGAACAAGTAGTTATAACTACTTACATCTCATGTCCAGCCTTTAACTCAAATTCATTTTTTTTTGTTTCTGCTAGTGCTTCACCGGTTTCTCGCAATTTTGTATCCGTCTCACTCTCTTTAGCGAACGGTAAAACTTGTTTCAAAAAAAATGTTCTTTGATTCTTTATTGAAATTACTAATGTGCAACTTCAAGAGAAGAAATGTACGAAGGAAAAGCCAAACACAAACATTGTGCTTCGTCTAAAGGGTATTCATGTTGGCTACTGCAAGGCAAATGGTCACACTGAGAAATATCACACATTCTCTGGTCCTGGGTTATCAATATATCAAAATCCATTAAACAGTTTTGATTAGTATAATTTTCTTAAAATCTACAAAGTATAAAATTGAATATGCCAAAACCCAAATTGAGTTGTGTTCTCAAACGACTATTTACCCTTCAGTAGCCAATATGAATATTTTTCAGACAAATATATGTATATATATATACATTTTTTTAACTTATTAACTCTAACCCAATTTGCTATCTCTTAGACTCTTGCAAATTCTAGGAATGTGTTGCGGACTGTTGAAGAAACGCTTGAATAGAGCGTTTGTCCTACAGTCGTTTATAGCAGTACGGCCGGTGACTATTCTCAGTGAGAATTGCTCAAAGATAATTTAACCAACAACAGGGATCACACCGACGACACTCCGGTAGATGACAACTTTGCCAGCCTTGAACTGCCACAATGTCTACACAGCCAAAATATACTACGTTTGCCACTGCTATTGGTGCTGTCACTTTAGCCATTGGCTCTTTACCGTAACGCTTTTAGCCTAACGGCGTTGCGCCCTTCGTAAGATTTATCGAGCTGCACCCTTAGAGATGCGTACATTCGAATAGCGCCGTCTGGTGTGGTACATGGTTAGTAGCTGTAAGCTAGGTTGGCAGGTCGTAACCACCCATATCAATTGATGCCCTCGTCTGCATTATTGACCTTCTCTCATAGAATTAATTATTTTTGCTCATTCTTTGCCAGATGCATCTTGCGTCTGCTTCCGTTGTTGCTAGCCGTTATTCCCTTCTGGTATTTGTGCGAAAGTTGAAAATGCTGCGACGTTCCGTTCCAAAGATTTCCGGAGAGCAAGAGCCTCTAAGGAAGTCGTTTCGAAAACCGCTCTTTCCTCCCAGGTCTGTTTCTCTGCAGGTTCTCACTCGATCCGCGTACTCTCGTCCTTCTCGAGGTTCTCTTTTCGTCGTTTGCGTTGCCCCTAGACAAGAGCCTCCGCGGTCCTGTGCTAAAGGACCGTCATAGGCAAGAGTCTTGCTTCCGTCTTTTTCTCGTTCGATCTTACATGCAAATAAACACATACACACACACAACGTGCACAACATACACTGGCTATGATAACAAATGGGTTAGAGACGCGCGCCTAGGGCTATGATGCAGCGTCGATTGTTTGTCGGAGGCGTGCTTGCACGGCATCACAGTCGTAACACTTCCGTGCAGTTGCCCATTGTACGTTGCAGTGTGCGACAGTCTGCCCGAACGGCAATTTAAACCAATGAGAGTAACGTGGCGTTATCTTTTCTTCGTCGTCTCATCTCGCTCCTCGTTTAGATTGAACTGGACCCACAGAAAGAACAGGGATAGAAAAAGTAGTCTTCAACCGGACCAGCCTTCCTGGCGGTATCCGCGGATCTGTAAGTTTGTGGATGATCGTGCCAGATCGCATTTTGTCATCGTCTTGAATCAGCCCGCCTTTCAAGTGCAGTGTGCAATGCAGACGTAGTCATGCGAGATTCCGTTAGTAGCTGCCGGCTTTAAGAACCGGCGAGAGCACTTAGATCAAGGCTGAAGCAACCAGCCCGCACCCGCTTGTGCACATCCGCTGCACTCGCTCGACGAGACGCAATGCGTGACAGCCTCCCGGCCACTTACCTGTCGACGTTTTGTAGTAAGTTTAAACTGTAAGAGTTGAATCGTATTAGAAATAGAGATTTCTTGTATTGTTTACTATATACGTGCACGCGTTTGTATATATATATATATATATATATATATATATATATATATATATATATATACAGGGTCTCCCAGAAATATTTAGAAAGCGACATAGGGAATTGTGGAGCTTGTTAAGGCAAATCTTTTTTTTAATAATGAAACATGGAGAAGTCTTGTTTCGGAGTGAGAGTGCAGTTACTACAATTTGTGACACTGGTGTTTGTGTCCGACACAGAAGCACAAAATGTGCAATTGCGAGAAAACCAGTGACTAAGCACATCATGTTTGTGAAAAAATTCTGCTTCTTCTGAAAAACATATAATGCCGGCCAGGCTTATGGCAATGCAAGCTGTGGTTGCAGAGTAATTAAGATTTTTCGGCGGGACCTCCAGATTAAGTGCATGCATAAATGACTGCGTGGCGAACGTTTCTACAGCCGACGTCAGCTCGCGACAGCTGCAGCGTACGTAACCATACCGTTGAAATACAAAACAAAAGTAGCGGATTAGGGTTTTGCTGGATCGAAATAAAATACTTAGGGAGAATATACTCCTATTATATATTTCCCAACTGCCCATACGAGAATTTTTTTAACAACTCCTGGACAATCTTACGATGTCACGACTAAATCTGAAACCTAGAACAGGTTTGTTAATCTCTGGAGATTGTAACCCGACAGCAGATATATGGGGCTCTCGGCGAACAGACAAGCGAGAAAGAACTCTTTTAGAATCGGCAGTAACAAGTAACTTGTACATCTTGTTACTTCGCCTCGACGGCAAAGAGGCGACCTTCAAGCTCCATAGCTACGAATCGTACGTAGACATAACTTTTAGTAACTCTTAGCGCGCCTGAGGCGGCCAGGAAAACCGCCGAAGTACTGGTGGGCACAGGACATTGCCGATAAGCGCAAAGAATGCAACAAAGCCAGAAGAGCACAAAAACAGGCCCAACGAGATAATGAGGAGCGTATGCAGGCACTGACTAGATATAGAAGAAGCAGATTAATCCTCAAGCGCGCCATTTCCGACAGAAAAAAACAAGTGCTGGCAAGAGCTTCTAGCATAGGTCCAAGAGCGGTAGACGCGGTAACAAGAAAACCGCTGCCACGGGTCTCCTCAAGGAACAGGACACAGACGACGTCCTTAGTAAGCTCTTCTCGACTCAAGACTCGTTTAAGAGGGCTGCCTACGAGAATACACTACAAGTAGCAGAAGATGGATTCTTAATAATTTAGCTTTTCGAGGCTCGCCCAGTAGTTAACAAGCTCAATACGGGAAAAGCCCCACACCCTGACGGCGTCCCCCGGCTGCATTCAAGCCCCTGTTCAAAGACCATCCAGCCGCAGTCGCAGAAACCCTTACTTCCGCGATGAGAACAAGAAGGCTCCCACCAACATAAAAACAAGCAAAAGTAGTCTAAGCTTATCCCCAAAAGCAAATGAAGGATACCGGCCCATGCGTTTACTAAGCTGCTTGCAGAGGAGTGGGGACTCCTGTTACCGGCACAATTTGACTTTCGTTAACACAAATCGGTCTTAACGGCAATCCACAGAGTTCTCAGTAGAGCTGAGCAAGTGCATAGGTCCACCACCTGTACAAGACAGCTACATTGAGATTGGTCACCCTCTTAGTCGTGAAACAATCAAGTTATCGCTATTGCCAGGATACTTTCAAACATACATGGATCGCGGGCTCGTACAAAAAATACTGATAGCGGTAGCAAAGTCTATCGTGCTCTTCGGGGCTGCCGTGTGGGAGATCTGGGCCATCAGAGAGTGAAGTTTAAGGGGAGAAGTGCGTTTGGTGGGTATGTGTATCAGCGGTGTAACATCCATCCGCTGGCGTTGGGTTCCACACAACTCGAAATGGAAAGTGATATTTCCTACCCGTAGCGGTAGTGCGTAATCGCATTTAACCCTCCTTTACAATATATATATATATATATATATATATATAATATATATATATATATATATATATATATATATATATATATATATATATATATATATATATATATATATATATATATATATATATATATATATATATAAATATATAAGTGTGCTGCCTACTACTAAATACTATCGGCAATTGTTCCTCATCAATTGGGTTTTGCAACAACCGGCGATACGGAGGTCGGAATTTACACCACCTCCCGCGCCTTTCTAAACTTCCGCAGTGGCCCGACCGTTCTAGTGTGGATAATTTTTAGGAATGCTTTTAACAGCAGCAGAAGAAACCACCTGCTAAACACGGTGAAATACAACGCCCTTTAAATATTTCATCAGGTACGTGCGGCTTACGCCCAACCGTCGCACTTGGTCTTACTACACGCCACTATATTTTCGCAGCCCGGCCTTCAATAAGGAAGTCTTTTACGTCCGCCTTTGTTCCGTCTGTGCGTAAAGGACTTTATCGACAGTGTCCTCTAAATGCCTGGTACTTGGACGACGGTGTGCTTGGGGTGACCTAACTACGGTAATCAGTGATCTTCACAAAGTCCGGAACTTGAAGAGTGGGCTATCCCTAAGCCCCAGAAATGCGAGGTCTTTGTCACGGGCCCCGAGTGTCTGATTTCGCCGGATATGTCGTCCAGAAGAGTGATATTGAGCTCCTCGTGGTTGCTTGGAAGAATAAATGATGGTAACAGACGCACTGACACTAACGTCCTTCGAGATGTGCCGTATGTTGGTGTGAGATGCAACCGTTACTGACTCATTAGCTGCTCTTATGCTCAGTGCGGAAACGGAATATGCTGGTCACGCATCTATGTTGACAGAGGTAAACTTCGATTTTTGCCCGCTGGCTTTTGAGACACTGGGGAGACCTGGCTCGAAGGCGCACACATTTATTTAACGAGTCGGCAAGGCGCTCAACCGTTCGACAGGGGACAATAGAGCTGTTGATTACCTGCACCAGAGTCTATCGCTGGACATTCAGCGGAGTAACCGCCTTTGTGTGTGGAACTCCTCTAGACTGAACACGTCCCAGCCTGGACGTTTTCGTTTATTTTATCCGGTGTATACGTTCATAAGGAGACAATTGCTATTTCTTATATATAATCAAATAAAACGTTTCTTACATATATATACGCGCAAGGTTCTGCATGTATGTATCTACATGCATTACACTGTGGCCTTGGAGAATGCATTTGTAAAATTGCCTAGCCTAAAACGAAAAGCTTTCTATAAGGTCTACTTACAGTAATTGAGAAACAAAACAAAGACGCAGCAAAATTGTACCCACATATGCTATCTCTTGTACAACACAGTCCAGTTAGTAGTTCGGCAAAGCGATTGCAACATATGTTGAGTTTTTAGAGCCCATACCTATGAAACTGTCTTTGCCGGGAATAGTTCTGGCTTTACTTACAAAGTAATCCTACACAGTAAATGCAGCTCTCACACATGAGGCGCACATAAAATTATTATTATAGGCAGCGCCCCTGTTTTAAACATTCATCCACTTGGAAACAATAATATATATATATATATACATACGAGGTGTGTTCAAAAAGTATCGCGGCTTTTGAATTTTCGCGGGTTACGTATACTCGAATTTCGATTTTTTGTGGCGTTATGTTGGTACTCATGTCTCTCACTTATGCCGACAAGCTCGGCCATTTTGAATGTTCACTTAATTGTTGACAGCTGCTTTGCTTGCACGTGTTTTGGATCGTCTTCGATTTTTACCTATTCAAAAAAATTGATCAAAGAACCTGTATCAAATTTTGTGTGAAAAACGAAATTAAGTGCGCGGATGCATTCCGAATGTTGACTGTGGCATACGGAGAAGCTACCTTGGACCGAAGCAACGTTTATCGGTGGTACAAAATGTTCTCAGAAGGCCGAGAAGATGTGAACGACGAAGAGCGTGCCGGACGCCCGAGCACTTCAACAACAGACGAAAAAATTAATGAAGTGGAGAAAATGGTATTGGCCAATCGTCGAATCACCGTTAGAGAAGTTGCTGAGGACCTAAACATATCGATTGGCTCGTGCCATTCGATTTTTATCAATGATTTGGGCATGAGACGGGTCGCCGCGAAATTCGTACCAAAATTGCTCAATTGCGACCAAAAACAGCATCGCATGAACATTGCTAATGAGATGTTGGACTCTGTCCGCGACGACCCAAATTTGCTCCAGAGGGTCATAACTGGTGACGAATCGTGGGTTTATGGTTATGACGTGGAAACCAAAGCTCAATCATCTCAATGGAAGCTGCCGCACGAACCAAGACCGAAAAAAGCGCGCCAAGTTCGGTCGAATGTGAAAGTTTTGCTGACAGTTTTCTTCGATTGCAGGGGCGTGGTGCATCATGAGTTCTTGCCACAGGGTAGAACGGTCAATAAGGAATATTACCTGCAAGTTATGCGCAATTTGCGCGAAGCAATCCGCCAGAAACGCCCGGATTTGTGGAAGAACAAAAATTGGCTTTTGCACCACGATAACGCCCCTGCTCACACATCGTTGCTTGTGCGCGAGTTTTTGGCCAAAAACAACACACTAATGATGCCGCAGCCACCGTATTCCCCAGATCTGGCCCCCTGTGACTTTTTCTTGTTCCCTAAACTGAAGAGGCTCATGAAAGGACGACGTTACGCTACGCTTGACGAGATAAAGACGGCATCGAAGGAGGAGCTGAACAAGATTTTAAAAAAATGGTTTTTTGAAGTGCTTCGAAGATTGGAAAAACCGTTGGCACAAGTGTATAATATTTCATGGGGATTACTTTGAAGGGGACAAAATAGATATTCATGAATAAATGAATAATTTTTGAAAAAACACAAAAGTCGCGATACTTTTTGAACGCACCTCGTATGTTCAACCGGCATGAGGTAACCGACCATATATATAAATATATATATCGATCCTCATAATCTATTGAGGAATAAATAATATATATATATATATATATATATATATATATATATATACAGGGTGTGACTGAACGAATTTTATAGCGATACATAAAATTGTAGAGCTCGTTAAAACGAATATTTTTTCCAATGGAACATGTGCTCTGAGAAGTCTTGTTTCCGAGTTACAGTGAAATTACTACAATTTGTGACACTGGTGTTTTTGCCCGACATAGGAGCACAAAATGTGCTGTTGCGAGACAACCAGTCTTCCTAGACAAAAACTAAGCACACCGTCGTGTTCGTGGTTTCTGCTCCATCTGATGAATATGCAAGGCCGGTCAGAAGACGCGACATGGTCGCTTAGAAGAAAATTCGCCAAAAATGAAGTTCTTCATTAGCGTTTACGCCAAATACTTTAGAATCATAACCCTACAACCACTCACAGCGCTCAAAGCGGACATATTCAGCCAATGCGCAATTCATGGCGATCATTTTGGTACCAAACATATGTCAATGCGAGCTGTGGTTGCGGAGTAATTACGAGTTTTCGGCGGGATGTCCAGATTAAGTGCATGAAAAATGACGCGCTGCGGCTGTCGCGCGACACGTCGGCGGTAGTGAACGTCGCCACACAGTCATTTTACATGCACTCAATCTGGACATCCCGCCGAAAACTCGTAATTACTCCGCAACCACAGCTCGCATTGACATATGTTTGGTACCAAAATGATCGCCATGAATTGCGCATTGACTGAATATGTCCGCTTTGAGCGCTGTGGGTGGTTGTAGGGTTATGATTCTAAAGTATTTGGCGTGAACGCTAATGAAGAACTTCATTTTTGGCGAATTTTCTTCTAAGCGACCATGTCGCGTCTTCTGACCGGCCTTGCATATTCATCAGATGGAGCAGAATTTTATCACGAACACGACGGTGTGCTTAGTTTCTGTCTAGGAAGACTGGTTGTCTCGCAACAGCACATTTTGTGCTCCTATGTCGGGCAAAAACACCAGTGTCACAAATTGTAGTAATTTCACTGTAACTCCGAAACAAGACTTCTCAGAGCACATGTTCCATTAGAAAAAATATTCGTTTTAACGAGCTCTACAATTTTATGTATCGCTATAAAATTCGTTCAGTCACACCCTGTATATACATATATATATATATATATATATATATATATATATATATATATATATATATATATATATATATATTAGCGCACCGCCTTCTGACAACTGTACTCTCTCTTTCTCTAGGGAAGGCGAGCAGTTAGGATCGAAGAACTGCCGATATCTGCCAGTTGTTCTTATTGTGCTGCTTTGTTCCGCACTGTATAAGCACTGAGTTCGGATTTCCGTTTTTAGACAAGCAAGTACATTATGAGGTTTATGACGGTAGCACTCATGGACGTCTTCAAGGTCTTCAACCGGAAACGTCTTTTTAAGGTTACTGCTATTAGAACTTCAATGGCCGTATTCCCTGTTCCTTCACACACAAAGGAAAGACGGCCATTGGAAGGCGGAATTATGCTTATTTTGAAAGCTCGAATGGACATGTCTTTGGAAGAACACTCCTCTTAAGCTCCCAGCCAGCATTGGTGTGTCGTGAGCTTTGTTAGGACTTTGCTTTGTCTCTTGAATTTGTTTTGCAAACCAATTAACTGGGAAACTAGTATTACGGGCACGATTTGTTTGAAACATAGTTGTGTTGAAATCGGGCAAGACATTATAGACGAGAAAATGATGTTAGTTTTCATTTTAATGGTTCACTCTTAACTGGCATGGCTATTTTGTGTTGTAATAATTTTTGGTGCTATTGGTATTTACAGATTAAAAAGGGTTTGTAAACATATATGTAATAAAATACGCAGAAAAACATTATTAGAGCGCCGTTGCAAACTAATGCAACTTATCTCGGCCTCAAGTTTCACTAATTTGAGATTCTAGAAGTTATCACGTTTGCGATAATAACAATAATAATAATAATAATAATAATAATAATAATAATAATACTAATACTAATAATAATAATAATAATAATAATAATAATAATAATAATACGCGTTGTACATTGTGAGGATATCACAAATATCGGGGCATATCAATGTTGTTAGTCTCAATATATCAGAGTTGTCTCACTGCAATTAAGATATGAAACATGTGGACCACTTACCACCGCTTGAGATAGCCACGAGCTCAATTCCAGATGTGTTTGTAATATAGTGACATAACGGAGATAACCAAAACGTTAAGACCATATTATTACCATTAATACTATTGATGGAGTACACGGAGTACACGCACGGTAAGGTGGAGTCAATACGCACAGGGCCAGAAGTCAGCGATAGCTAAGGAACAACAAGCAAGGCGAACTTATAGAGTCTGACCTTTGTAGACGTAGCAGGCGTGGTATGTTTGGCAGAACAGTTACGCCGCTTGTGTTCCAAACAGCGGTAATAGTAGTTGACCAACCGGATAACAGATGCGCTAATTCACGGCGAGATCTTACTGAAGAACAGCTGTAGCATTTCCACGAATCTAGGCAGTAAGTAGGCCGTTTGCAGTCAAGATCTCCATGAAGTAACACACGTAGGTCGTTCATCTGATGGCAGAATCTATCCGACGGCGACGCCGGATCCGAAAAGCGCTGAGTAGACATTTGCTTTACCTTGCCTCTTTTGTTTTTTAGGCACCTACATTTTTAGGCGCCTAGCGAAGAAAAACAATCCATATCCATCGAGAATATTAATCGTTTTTACACATTTCATGCCAATTCAATAGTGGCAAACTACTGTATCCGAGGAAATCATTAATTCTTTCCAGGACAGGCATGTGTTGCATCAATCGATAGTACTATATGCATACTAGTACTATATACATACATATACATATTAGCTTTATTAACCGATGGTTGGTTTACAATATTGCGCGTACAGAGAAAGTACACATTCACATATACATATATTCATCACGGTTCTATAAGTCGGGTCAACGGAACTGCTCTATCACATTGTTGAAGGTGATATAAGTCACACTGTCTCCCGCAGAGTTTGATTAATCGGTAGTACTGTGTTATCATAAATCAATTTATTAAAAACATAATCTAAGTCTATGTGAAATTGACTTTTCTGGACTACACATGAAATACATATGCTAGAAATATATGATGGGTTGATGGAAAAGTTATTGCCGTTTTTGTCTAAAGTGATAACACGAATGTACAAATACATGTGGGTTGATTTAATTAGTCAATAATTTTAGAACTCCTTCGAGTTGTTGGCGGTAGAGTTCCGTGTTGATCGTCTGATTGCCTGTTAGAAGCTCAAAGTGAAGGATACTTCTGACGTTCCACCGACAACGCAATATCATTTTATTTGAGTGCGGGTTGATTCTGAGATTTGCTTGCGCCATCAGATGAGAACTTCTGCCTGCTTACAATCTTGTAAAAAACAAGGCTTTTATTGCGGGGTGCCAAACGATCTAAGAACGAGGAAAGCAGAGCAGAAGCGCACGTCTCAATTTGTTAGTGTTACCCGGCTTGCGAGGAACCCACTTACAGTGCTTAGAAGTTATTCCAAGTTTTTTTAGCGCCCTGATGGAAATGGTTGTTTGGTCAACTTTAACTTCCTGCGGGAGTTATGGATGACAACCGTCGATTTATGTTGCATCTTCAAGCACAGGACGTCCTCCTTCAGCAAAGATGGTAAAGCTATTTTAACAAGCTAAAACGTTCAACTCTTTTCCCGCCTTCCCTTTTAGCAACTAAGCTTGTAGCACCAAAGCGGAGCCTGCCGGCTGATGCAGGAAGGGTTGCTCTATCATAAACACATCACTGTTCCCCACGGTGATGTTGTCTAGAGGGCGCTGCAAGCCTCCAAAGCGAGTGGATAACAAAACAGTAGGAACTTTCGCATGTCCTCGATAAGGGACTATCAGTGATTACTATTTGCATTGTACATGTTTCGAATTAGGGTTTGTACTGAAAAATGCAGTCCAAGTTAGCAATCCGAAAACGTACTACGTATTTGTATCATCACTATGATTACACTCTCTGCGACTGTGCACTGCAACGCGCCAGGCTATCGGCATCCTCAGACGAATTGACGGAGCAATTAATTATTTGATGTCGTCTAGATGGCTAGATTGATTAATGGATTAGAACGGCAGACGGACGGCACAAACGGCAAACAAATTGTCGTCTTTTCAACGACAAAAACACATATGTTAGGTTTCATGAAAGCCTCGCTCCCGAAGTGCACACAAACAAACTCACTCGCCCATACATACATACAGACATACATACATACATTAGCGCCTAGCGGCTGGCCACCTCTGAAAGGGAGGACCTTGGACCCGGGACCCGGGATTCGGGCTCGTCGGACCATGTGTCCGGCGCGCTTAACAGACAGGTGGATAGTGAGTGAGTCATTAGTACAGAAAACGAGGGGAGTATACGTATATGTTTGCATTGAGACAGTGAACGAACGAGCGAGCTAACAAGAGAGCAATAGAGATAGAGAGATAGGAAACGGGAGAACGGGGAGGCCGTGTCTCCTCCCGAACCCCTCCTCCCCATCTGGTGGAGGGGTTCGGGAGGAGACACGACCTCCCCGATCAGAGCGGGGCCGACGTGCCGACGCGTTCCCGGAAAGCGGCTGGCCTGCCGCCGCCGCCGGCGCCGCAGGGCTGACCCAGCCGCGTTTGCCCTCATCGCCTATTATCGGTTTAGCGTCGTCAAATCGACGTAGTAGTTCGTCGTTCGTAGTCAGGCGAATTGAAGCGAACAAAATCTACCCAGATCTCGTCGAGATGTCGCACCGCTATAGCGTGCGAGTGTGCGTGCCGTTGCCACGATTCCACGTCGCCTGCTACGCTAGATTGCTATAATTCATCATTCCGCCGTGCTGCTGTTGCCGCTGCTACATTTTCTTGTAAAGCAGCAGCAGCGGTATGTCGTGGTGGTGGTGGTGGTGGACAAGAACAAAATGTCGCTAGCTACGACGCACCCAGTGTTGTCGCTGCGCAGGTGAAGTACAGCAACAGCGGACCCGCTCCGCCCTGTGTAGGACAGTGCGAGACTGGACTTCACACTGCCTTAACGATTGCATACGCATCTACATACACATACTACACTTGAGCTAATACTAGTGCAGCCGCTACTTCAACCACCATGTTGGAGTAGCGGCTGTAATATTCGTTTTATACAGGCTGTATCTGGCTGTATCGACGACGCAGGAAAGCATCATCATCATCATCAGCAGCAGCAGCTATGACAGTGGCGAAAACAACTCCGACGAAGTTGAGCTTTGAGCACAACGAATGGTCTTCTCTGCCAGTGGGTCGGCCAGTCGTGGGGCGCGTATCTGCGTACTATGTACGCCGTACGCAGTCCGTAGTCCACCGGAGTCGTCTGACAATTGGACGATTAGGCCTTTCCGAACGTTTTTACTCTCGATCCCAATCGATCACTTGAACGCTTCAAACACTACTGCTGCTGGTGCTCTGGCCTCTGCTGCTGCTGCTGCGCAAAACAGGACAGGAAGTGACATCAACTCTAAACTCTAACGTTGTGTGAAACTCGGCGGCGTTTGCACGGTGTCCCTCGGCCGATGCTAACTCATTTCTCGCTCGAGGTTAAGAGCGAGTTTGACTGAATTTCTCTCCCTCTCTCTCTCCCCGCCCTCCATTTCTTCTATTCAATTCAATTCAAATGCACCTATTTATTTTGTCAAAGGGGGACATTATTTACATTTTACAAACCGTTACCTACGTACATACAATAGTCAGTTTACTTGTGTGCCGACATTTGCACTGTTACCGTTTCAAGCTCTCAGTGCCCTCGCCATTGGCCACGAAAACATGTGTTTTACACGATCTGTCTTGGCAATTTGTTTTGACAAGATGGTGTTACCATCATGGTAATTTAGGTATAAGCAAACTGTTATAAAACGGTAACTTAGGTATAACTAACCTATTATAAAGCCTTATATAAAAATTGTAATATTTAATTAGAAAACAACGAAATATGGTATTAGATATAAATTAAGCTGATCAGATGACTTGTGTAATACGAGTGCTAAAATCCAGTTCCGGTGTCACCGCAACCCCGAGGTTCCAAATGCAATTTAAAATAGGGATAGCCTCTTTATGTAGCATGTAGTCATATGCACAATACAGCACATTTCATCAGCACATATGAGCATTTCGTTATTCACACACCATTTAGAAACCGCCTCAGTCGTACTCTGTAGTACTCGCCTTTTGCCAGCTGGAAGGTCCATATAGTTTTAAATCATCAGCATAAAGCTTATAAGTTATCGATTTACGATTTTTTAATATCTAAAATAAATATACAAAATAAAGGTGGCCCGAGGCTTGATCCCTGAACGTCAGAGGGGCACGTACCCGACTCACTAAAGCTATTGTTTACGCAAACGCAGAACTCTCTACGGACAAGATAACTTGCAATCCATTTAATAGAAAGAGTATCAACATGCAAGAACCTAAGCTTTTGTGCAAGTTTCACATAGTTTGCTTCATTAAATGCCTTCAAGAAATCAAAATATATTATAATCAAAGGTCAGCCTATTGTTTATCATAACAGCCCAATCTTGAGTTATTTCGACGAGTTGAGTTGCCGTGAATTTGCTTTTAGTAACCCCATGTTTGTTCTCATCCAACAAGCATTTGGATTGAAGAAAATTAAATCTATGGTTCACTAGCAGTTTTTCCAAGATGTGCGTGCAAAATGTTACATGCGATGGATGATTAAGCCACAGGTCTTTAATTATCCTACATTTGACTTTAGACCCTTCTAATGTGTACAGGAGCTACGACTGATTGCCGACATTTTCTTGGCACAATGCCATCCTCATGAGACCTACTGAATATAAAAAAAAGGGGTTCAGTTCTTACAGACGCTAAATGTTTATAAAATATGGGTGGGATTAAATCAGAATTAAAGCTGCATTTAGTAGGTTGTTGTTTGATTTTAGTAACGCTAGAACCATCTTTGAAACTACACCGCGTCGTCTACGAGGCTCTCTAGACCAATCAGGCATCGTGCACCCAATAAGTGTACAGAAATTCTGGAGATTATTTAAATAAAAAAGACAGGTAAGTCGAGCGGTGGAGTATTATAGCAGTAAAGTATTATAACATTATAATTTCTCAGACGTGCAAACTTAGGTTGAAGTTATTAAATAATCAGCTTTAACCAAAGTACTGCAAGTTATTAATTAAAGTAATTAAAACAATTGTAGGCGTGCAACCCGCATTTAGGTCGTCCTAAAGCCCGCATCCCCGTTTATTACGGCTTGTCTGAACACTGCGCGCGTTTCCATTATGCTTATTGTTAATACGAGTACGCCTAGTATAGTTAGCCGCGGCCCGTGGTTACGACACGCGCGTGTCTATATGTCACGTTCCGTTCACAAAAGCGTTCGTGGTGGTCATTATCGCGTTTTGGCGCGACATGGCTCACACACTTGGCCGGCTACCACGCCGGACTGACCACGCCTTGCTGCTTACGTCACAGCGTCCGGCCACGATCGCTTCATAAGCCACGCATACTGCACACATCTGCAGTTACGTCACTCTATGATATCTACTGCGGACTCGCTGTTTTCTCTGCTGTGCTACCACTTATCACTCTGACCGGTAAAGGCGGCTGCCTCCCGGCGAAGCCCCGAATCTAGCACACTGCTGAACTAATTGCCAGCTGTTCCGCCTGATCACATTTAACTGGGGGTTGCTGTTTTGCTTGCTGAATATATATATATATATATATATATATATATATATATATATATATATATATATATTATATATATATATATATATATATATATATATATATATATATACAGGTAGTTCAACAAGTTCTTAAAATGAAAACCAAGAATTTTCCAAATCTTGTTTTTTATTTTTTTTATTCGATATACTCCCCGAGAAGCTCAATACACTTTTCCCACCGAGATTTCAGAGCATTTATACCTCTTGAGTAGAATTCCGCGTCTTTAGACTGAAAATGGGCATTGACAGCAGCCTTAACCTCTTCATTGCTGGAAAAACGCTTTTCACCGAGACTATTCTTCAAATGTCCGAAGAGGAAATAATCAGAGGGGGCCAGGTCTGGAGAATAGGAAAGTTGTTCAATAAGTTCGAATCTCAGTTGGGCCAGTTTTGCCGTTGCTTGCCGCGACTTGTGTGCGGGAGCATTGTCCTGGTGAAACAGGACAACCTTCTTCTGCAAAGCGGGCCGTTTCACGATGAGTTCTTGCTTCAGGCAGTCCAACAGTCTTGCATAATATTCTCCGGTGATCGTTTTACCGCTCTCAAGGTAGTCGACCAGAATTATTCCACGTTGGTCCCAAAAAACCGTAGCCATCATCTTTCCGGCCGATGCCGTTGTCCGCACCCTCTTCGGAGGTTCTTCACCAGGTGCACACCATTGACGAGATGCTTCTTGGGTCTCGGGAGTGTAGTGATGGACCCAGCTTTCATCGACGGTCACGAATCTGCGCCAAAAATCCGACGGATTTTTCGACATCTTGGCCAAATTTCGCTGTGAAGCGGAAACCCGCGCGTCTTTCTGGCCTTGGTTGAGCAAATGCGGCACCCATTTTGCTCTGAGCTTTTTCATCTTCAAGTTTTCGTGCAGGATTAAATGCACTCTACCCAAACTGATCCTCAAGGCCTCCGCTATCTCCCTAATGTTCACTCGCTTATCTGCGGCAACGATTTTCCGCACTTTTTCCACGTTTTCCTCATCAGTTGCCGTTTTTGGGCGTCCTGAACGTAGTTCATCCTCGATGCTCCTGCGACCTCTTTTTAACTCATTAATCCAGTTGGAAACAGTGGCAAAACATGGCGCAGAGTCACCGTACACCTCGTCTAACTCAGTTTTCACTTGGGTCGCATTCCAACCTTTGAAATAAAATGCTTGATAACCACTCGAAACTCTTTTTTCTCCATTTTTCAAAACCACGCCGATACGTTGCACGGGAAAAGCGATCAAACGAAATCGCAACGGCCAATCACCATAATATTTTGACTGCTAGCATTCGAGGTTGCCGTTTCCAATAGCGGTGAAAGCGCGCCAAAGTTCGAATTCTGAAAAGCTCATTTTAAGAACTTGTTGAACTACCTGAATATATATATACAGGGTGTGACTGAAAGAATTTTATAGCGATACATAAAATTGTAGAGCTCGTTAAAACGAATATTTTTTCCAATGGAACATGTGCTCTGAGAAGTCTTGTTTCGGAGTTACAGTGAAATTACTACAATTTGTGACACTGGTGTTTTTGCCCGACATAGGAGCACAAAATGTGCTGTTGCGAGACAACCAGTCTTCCTAGACAGAAACTAAGCACACCGTCGTGTTCGATAAAATTCTGCTCCATCTGATAAATATGCAAGGCCGGTCAGAAGACGCGACATGGTCGCTTAGAAGAAAATTCGCCAAAAATGAAGTTCTTCATTAGCGTTCACGCCAAATACTTTAGAATCATAACCCTACAACCACTCACAGCGCTCAAAGCGGACATATTCAATAATGCCAATGCGCAATTCATGGCGATCATTTTGGTACCAAACATATGTCAATGCGAGCTGTGGTTGCGGAGTAATTACGAGTTTTCGGCGGGATGTCCAGATTAAGTGCATGAAAAATGACGCGCTGCGGCTGTCGCGCGACACGTCGGCAGTAGTGAACGTCGCCACACAGTCATTTTACATGCACTCAATCTGGACATCCCGCCGAAAACTCGTAATTACTCCGCAACCACAGCTCGCATTGACATATGTTTGGCACCAAAATGATCGCCATGAATTGCGCATTGGTCTTCTGACCGGCCTTGCATATTCATCAGATGGAGCAGAATTTTATCACGAACACGACGGTGTGCTTAGTTTCTGTCTAGGAAGACTGGTTGTCTCGCAACAGCACATTTTGTGCTCCTATGTCGGGCAAAAACACCAGTGTCACAAATTGTAGTAATTTCACTGTAACTCCGAAACAAGACTTCTCAGAGCACATGTTCCATTGGAAAAAATATTCGTTTTAACGAGCTCTACAATTTTATGTATCGCTATAAAATTCGTTCAGTCACACCCTGTATATATATATATACGTATATATTTATATATATACATGATATATATATATATATATATATATATATATATATATATATTTATATATATATATATATATATATATATATATATATATATATATATATATATATATATATATATACTATATATATATCTATATATATATATATATATATATACATTTACATATAGACGACGTATGCGACATAATCCAGTAGAATTACCGTCTGCGTTAGTAGTTGGCGAGTATAAAACGTTAGATATCTAGTAAAAATTGCAGACGAGCTAAACCGTCACTTTGCCACGTTAGGTAATACCACGGCCGGTCACTTCGAGAAAAACAGAGATGTGGAAACCCTGATCGACGAGGTATGGGAAAAAATGGACAATGTCTTCTCACTCTCTGCTGTCTCTGTTCCTGAGGTCCTTAGTACCCTTCTCCATCTTAATGCAAGCTGGAGTCGAGGTGTCATAGGTGTACCTGCAAAATTGTTAAGGCTAGCAGCTCGATCAATCGCAGGATCGCTGACTGCCATTATATCGTTCGTTTGAGCCTGGCAGCTTCCCATCACGGTTGAAAAAGACAGCGGTGTTTTCTCTTTTTAAGAAAAAGGACGGGCGAAACCGCATAGCCAATTATAGGCCGATTTTGGTCGTCGATTAGATCTCAAAGGTCAACGAGATGGTGCTGGTTAGGCTAGATTGATATCTAGAGACGATCAATTTCCTTTCGTCAAACCAGTTCGGCTTTCGCAGGGGGAGGTCGACTTGTTATCTCTCAGGACGGAGACAGGTGGTACGAGCTGGTCAAATAGAGTCCTCATGGCAGCAGGTTGATATTGGTACCCCTCAAGGCTCAGTTCTTGGACATTTTATGTTTCTTTTTCTACTGAATTTTATTCTACTAAAAATTCAGAGGCTAAACCTTGGCTCAGCTATGGCTTTTGCTGATGACACTACGCTACTGTTCGGAAAATCATCGGAATTTTGATATGGACTTGACGTAGTCGTTCTTGAATGTGATAAAATAATTAGCATTTTTAACATGTTTGCACTAGTTGTCAATTCTGACAAAACCAAATCCATAGTTTTTCGTTCATCGCCGAGACTTCTAACATTACCTGACACCCAGATCTTTAAGACACGGAACATTGAGCTCTTGCAGACCGCTAGGTGCCTGGGGCTCGTTCTCGAGTAAAACGTGAGATGGCATCCCCATCTGAATTACATTGCACCAAAGGGCTATGCTGTAATATCTACGATGTGTAAAATTAAATTGATTGGAGTATCCACAGAGGGCTTACTTCTGGTGTACAAGGCCGTGTTTTTACCAGTTCTATGCTATGGAATCCTTCTCTGGAGTGGTGGCTATGACGGAATTCTCCGCAAAACCAAATAATAAGTTATACAGAATGATGCAATAAGAGCATTTTTTTCTAGAAGGCGAAGGGATTCGGTCCGTGACTTGTTCATTCGTTTTAACCTACTCAAGGTAGAAAACATTTACTCGCTGCGGGTTTCAATGTTAGCCTACAAAACTTCGTGTTGAATTTGCATTCCCAAACACATAAGATGCCTCTCTACAAAACACCTCCTCTCGCGAGTTAGAACAGAGGCTGTTAATTTTACAATCGGAATCAGGCGTGTGATCTAGGTATATTTATTATTAGAACTGTTGTGCTACGTATACGTGGACACACTCAGATTTGATAGTATTTATCCACATGTTTTTAGTTATAGTTTCTGCACTCCTTGGATTTTGTCGAAAGTGATTATCTGCTTCGTTGTTTGATCCATCTTTTTAACCATTTTTATTTACCGAGAACTTAAGCGTAGTGAAATGCTGTTCCATGAATAGACCACGTTCAAAAAAAATATATAGTTACACACACATATATATATATATATATATATATATATATATATATATATATATATATATATATATAAGGCTTGACGCCTGGTATAGCGCTAAGAAATATGCGCTCATAATTCACTTCTACTTCTTCTAGTAATTAGTTTGCCCTTGTTTAATGTGTAACTCCAATCCTTTGGAAGGCTGTGGTACAAGGCTGCGTCCAAGTGTGATCCTACGCGTTTGCGGGAACGCTAACATAAACAGAAATCTGCAGCCCGAACAGTATTCAAATCAACATTTTCTATAGTGTATTTTGATAACAATTCCTTACCTCCAACTCTGATGCTAATAAACTCTTACAAAGGCGTCGACCAAAATGATGATAGATCATGTATACACAAATAACGTGAAACATGACTATATTTCTTAGAGTATTTTGTGATCAATTCTATGCCAATGTATATGATTGCCCTAAAATTCCCTTAATTTCCCATTGCACCGAGGCATTGATTTGTCCGCGCTTATGCAGCCTCTAAGTTGTGTTGACGATGCTGAGCATATTTGTGGCCATTCGTTATTGACCTGCTCAAGCTCAGAAGTTTGAGAACGCTAATAAGTCCTCGAGCCAAGTTTCACATAATATGTACGCCACCAGTTATTCCTTCTCATCGTGGTCGTAATACGATCTGCTGTGGCTGATCCGTGCAAAACTTTAGTTTCGACGTTTGCTCCTGTTTATGCGTTTTGCCCTGTCGAGATATTGCATTGTACAGAGAAGCAAAACCGCTCGTGTTCTATTGTTGTGTCACGTGATTTTTGTCAAGTATTTAAGACGACTCAATTCTGTGCGTTTGGCCACATAGCTCGTCTGTCAAGAGTAGGGTAGATACGAGTATGTATCGGGACTAGCCCCCTATAGTTTGCTGTTCTCTCGCCGCCCATCAATGTTGTCGTAATGCTTGTGTGAGGAAAAGAAAGTGCTATTTTATCTCGATCATTTGTCTATTTGTTTTCTCTTTTGTCGTCTTCTTTTCTCCTCCGATCAACTGAGGCCTTCGGTCACGACGTTTTGATACTTTCGATCGCGACGTTTTGATATCCATTACTTCCGTTATGTAGCTCTGTTGGTTTGAATTGGGTTACCGGTCTTTGTCAGACTGTATCTGGATCTAATGGAAACGTTGCTATAAGACAGTTCTTACCGCAACGCCATCGGGCGTGTTTGTCAATTAACCGGATAATAAATTGTTGTCGTTGATAGGGTTGTTTCTGTCGGCAGGTGCTACCGTCGTACAGGGTACAGGCGTCGGTGCTGTCATGCCCGGCGATTAGAATTGTCGTCTGACCAACATATCATAAAGCAATATAGTAAGAGCGCTGCCAACAGATTTGGCGTGCTTATGATGAGCGGTATGATGAGATGTAAACCAAAATGTATGATCACCTAAATATAGCAGAAACACTGTGCACGGCAAATTTCTCAAATAAATATAGCAGAAACAGATGTACAGCTCAAATATATAAAACCGCACTAACCGCTTTAGTTTAGGACAATAGAGAGAGAGAGAGAGACGCTTACGTTACGATAGTACGCTCTCCCGCGATCAAGGAAAACGGCGGTTACGGTGGAGCGGTCGACGAGTAAACCCGGCAACAGGAGTGTTCCTTACTAAGCTGTCCAAGCGTCTCTGTCGATTCTCTTTTTTGTTCGGTCGGTGAAGTGTCGGCACCGAATTCAATTCATCGTCAGTGAATGCTGTCTCCAAACAAGACAGATTATTTCTACCGAAGAGTAGTAAATCGTTGCCGGTACGGGCAGCAGGTTTTGTTGCCGTTAGCTTGCCTCACTTCCGACTGTTTTCTTCGACCCGGACTCAGGACCTTTCCGGCTGTACCTTAAAATGACGACGCCGGGTAGAATTTGGATCTTTATTGGCTCCATCTAGATCGCGACTCAAAGCGATTCGACGCGAGTCAAAGCGTCGTTTACCAGTTCGCTATTGCTAATTTCTGTTCTTTTTATTTACAAGTTTTTCCGCAATACCTTGGGCTTTTTATTAAAAATGCATCAGAATATTAAGTGCAATAAATCTTCTACCAGAGCAATTATATTGGTGCTTTACGACTAACATGTTGTGGTCACGGGTTCTCTAACCCAGGAATAGCTCAATTCGACCATGTGCCCCGAACAGATGCTGCGTTTTCTTATTGAATTTCGACATTTCTGACGCAAGAATTCCGATGCCTTCCAGTCTCCCGTTGAGAGGTTAAGGCTTCTGCCCACGCGCTGAATCAGCTTGAGTGTAAGATATTTTCCTCCCATTGTCTTAAAAACCTACGGACATATTAATATTTTTATGTACCATCTTAAAATGCAAAGTTATTGCGATTTTAACAATTTGATGAGAAAAGCTACGGACAAAAGTGGTGCGAACAAGCAGCGCCAGAATATTTTCTATTTATTTGCTCTTGTAAGCCTCTGCTGACCTGGAAGCATGGCCTGCTCGGTCCGCACCTGCACCATTTATTGAAGGGGCTAATGAATGGGTTACAGTTGCGTCCCAAACAAGCATGTGGCCGCGCTCAAAGGGGATCAGAGTGAGGCCGTCAGCTCTTTTGCATCGTTTCTGGATAGACCCGCAGGTTCTAGTATACACGGTAAGCCAGCAGATCTCTGTGCTCGACTAAAGGTTTCATCTAAAGCCGAGCGGCATGCTCGTCGGCCTGCACTCAAGGCGCATGACAAACCATGATGAACCAACCAAAACATAGTTGTAGTTCTGTCGAGAGTATCTTTACAGCCTTTCCTAAATATTTCACTTGTTAGAACTAAACACTTTTCACGAACTGCGTTTCTATTAGTGTGCCTTAGATAGAACCTGTGAGTTCTAACATCAAGCATGCCTGGTGCCATGAAGATGGCCCCTAGCTCCTATACGTGCATTAACTTGTTGATTACGTGTAAACATCTGACCGCTAATAATCGCTTATTAATGCAGCAGTAACATCGACGGCCGTACAGAGGCAGCAGCAACAAAAATACTTTCTGGGCTGACTCTCAGCCAAGATTTAACGTCCATGGGACTGCTTTTCGCATTGCTTCATAGACGGACCCCCATAAATACAGATGTGCAACGGTGGGGCTCGAACCCGCGCACCTATCTAGTGTCGCCTCCGATCGCGAGGCGCAGACGATTGCACCACTCCACCGGGCTCGACAGGAAGCAACAGCAACCAAAACAAAACCAGCAAACAGAGACAACAGCAATGCAAGCAACGCCCGTAACAATAACAAAGCCATTTCCGACCAATGCGTCAAGGCACGTACTAGGGCAGGTTTGCGGTTACGAGAAAAGTCAAGATTCATTCTCCGCATTGCATATCATGTCACGCCGACCGAAGCACTATGGGGGGTGCTCTCGAGTTTCCGATACACTGCACCACGTCATATCGCCTTCCGTCTATTTGCCTACATTTCTACCTACCTAGCTGGCTGGGTTAAGGAAATCAACAACATCAACAACAACAACAACAACAACAACAACAACAACGACAACAACAGTACGAGAAACAATAGAACAACAACCACAATCATTCTCTCACCTCCTTTGGTGAAAGCCAAGCATTTGCAGCAGGCGTCAAGCGTGCCAAACTGTGACCCGGTCAGGCCCGCAAAACCCAATATCCGTTATGGCCGTCATCGTGTGGAACCGGTTGGTGTTTCCGTAGATGCTAGAGGAGCACGCCTGATAGGTTCAGCTGCGGACTTAAACATTCCTCACGCTACCTATATGTCTACGTATGTGGATGAGTTTGTTCAATATAGAACTAGCGTTTCTTGTCGCCAAATCATAGAGTAGTCAGTGCTTCTACTGATTTCTACAGACTCTTTCGAGTCACTCTCCAAGTGTCTCCAAGTGATGTGAATACGTGATACCCTGTGTACGTAACAGTGAAAGCAAACAAAATCAATCATATTAATCAATCAGACATTAAATAAACGATGATGTGAGAAAAATGTTTTAATATGAGTATTTATTCAAATATTTAAGATGCATTGTTTAAGGTTTTATACGAGATCAAGCCTTATGGGTCGTCAGGTCGGCTCAAGTATGTAACAGGCGACAACCCAAATAGTCATCTTTCTCCATTCGTTTTATATATATATATATATATATATATATATATATATATATATATATATATATATATATATATATATATATATATATATATATATTATTCGCTTGATATGCTTACCTAAATACACACGTCACCATCAGGGCGCTTAGCGCGACATCACAAACGGACCTGTTGAGATATACAGGGTTTACTCAACAGCCCTTATGGCAACATGGTACCTCTTAGCAGCTGACTCTTAGCGATATGATTTCATAGTTATTCTTAATGAGCATTGTAATCTACAGCAGCGAATGAACTGGCAACACCCCGTTAGATGACAACCATGACTAGCGCTCTAGATCACGCCGCTACTCTACAGGGTGTTGCAGAATTTTTTATAATAGAATATACAAATTGTAGAGCTCGTTAAAGCAAATATTTTTTCCAATGAAACATGGTCTCTGAGAAGTCTTGTTTCGGAGTGAGAGCGAAATTACTACAAGTTGTGACACTAGTGTTTTTGCCCGACATAGGAGCATAAAATGTGCTGTTGCGAGACAACCATAGACAGAAACTAAACACACTGTCGTGTTCCTGAAAAATTCTGCTTCTTCCGGCATATAAGGCCGGTCAGAAGATGCGACACGGTCGTTTAAAAGAGAATTCGTCAAAAATGAATTTCTTTATTAGCTTTTACGCCAAATACTTCAGAATCATAACCCTACGACCACCCACGTGTTCAAAGCTAACATATTCAGCAAATGCGCATTCATGACGATCATTTTGGTACCAAACTTATGGCAATGCGAGCTGTGGTTGCGGAGTAATTACGATTTTCGGAGGGCATGTCCAGATTAAGTGCATGAAAAATGACGCGCTGCGGCTGTCGCGCGACACGTCGGCGGTAGTGCAAGTCGCCACAGTCATTTTACATACACTTAATCTGGACATGCTCTCCGAAAAATCGTAATTATTCCGCAACCACAGCTCGCATTGTCATGAGTTTGATACCAAAATGATCGTGCGCATTTGCTGAATATGTTAGCTTTGAACACGTGGGTGGTCGTAGGGTTATGATTCTGAAGTATTTGGCGTAAAAGCTAATAAAGAACTTCATTTTTGACGAATTCTCTTTTAAACGACCGTGTCGCATCTTCTGACCGGCCTTATATGCCCTTCGGAAGAAGCAGAACTCAGGAACACGACAGTGTGTTTAGTTTCTGTCTAGGGAGACTGGTTGTCTCGCAACAGCACATTTTATGCTCCTATGTCGGGCAAAAACACTAGTGTCACAAATTGTAGTAATTTCGCTCTCACTCCGAAACAAGACTTCTCAGAGACCATGTTCCATTGAAAAAAAATTATTTGCTTTAACGAGCTCTACAATTCCATATATATATTATAAAAAATTCTGCAACACCCTGTATATAAACATATATACGAGATAGAGTAATCTTCCCAGTGTACACGTTCTCGGGAGACAAATGTCACTTCACCTGCATCTTTAATATATATATATATATATATATATATAAAACGAGAGCAAACAAAAAGTGGATCTAATTAATTATTTTATCTTGTATGCGGCATTATAAATAAAGAAGTTTAGACAAATAGTCTGACTAATTATGGTGGCTCATCATTCGTGGCTGTGTGTATCAACGCAACCGTTTCGTGTTACACGGTTACGTGGCGTTCGGATGGTTTTCCATCATCTGCTTGAGCAGAAAACCACGCTGCCTTTTATCAGTGTTATATATGATTTCTTTATGCAGCTTTATTTATGTTAGCATTTTGGAGTGAATTCTTGGAGGTATTACTCTAATGCCCGCTGCGCTTGCGCATACATTATTTGATAACGAGATGCATTTTGCTTACAAAGCAATTGTATATGGCGTCAACAGCACCGCAAGTTAAGAATTACTGCCTCCAAGGACAAGCAAGTTTTGCTTTAACTATATCATAGTCGCTCTTCCAGAAAATGATTTGTCTATCTACTTTAGTGGGTACTTCAGTCGTCTTTATTTGGGGATGGAAGGATGCCGAGTGTATCAAGGATTAGTGGTACCAAGCATATAAGGACACGTATTTCTTTATTATCATGACTGCCTATCTTCTCGGCAGAACTGTCTCGTTTGGGTAGATGACTAGGACTGTTAGTATCCACACTGTCAGCAGCGGGTTGACTAGTTGTGTCTCTAAACGCGTTATCAAGGTGAACCGAAGAATGTAAAATATCACTTGTGGCCGTTAGAAACGCGTGCATTTAAAAACGTTGCTTCACTGGTTCATTTGTCCGAAAAAACAACGGTTAACCCGTTTATATTTGGAAGACTAATCATGCATAATCAATATGCATACGCTAACCACCTTCACGAGAGTCACGATCACACCGAAATACTGAATGCTTATCTTTACAAGTTTGCTATTCTCGGTCGGTCACAGCGAGATTTTGCGGCATTTTATTTGCTTCAGAAGAAAATACATGGGTTTATACAACGGCACTTCTTATTATACGATGCTTAAACAGAGACCCGCTGGGTATTAATGCCTAGATTATTGCTGGTCTTGCGTACAATCTGCCCGGCAATGAAACGACTGCTATGAATGGATATAATATATACATGAATACGCCATTGACGTGCATTTTTTACAATGTCCTTTATGTTGCTAAAATCTCTAAAACTGACCGAGATAAATCAAATTCAGCTCTCATTGCGCGTTTTTGACTAGTGTTTCTACTGCCTTTGTAGTGGCAAAAAAATCACGAGCAAATCTTATGGTTGTCTATTGATGTTGTTTTTTAGCCGCCTCTACTGTTGTGGCGCCGTTCTCCAAGATGAACTGTGCTGATTATACAGTCAGCAGACGGGCTCTTGAATGTGCGAGCTAATGTCGTCTGTTAAATCGCCCAGTTTGAGAACATTTGAGTGGATTCTGTAATATAGTCGCTTTTTTAGATTACTTTCTGGGGTTCCACCACAGCGATATTAAAAGCAGACAGAGTATTCGGGTTATACAATGGGTGCACACAAATTCTTGAATTGTTTCGACCCGACGACGATAAAAAATAACCACTACAATACGTGGGGGGGGGGGTCGCCGAAAAAATGAGTTTAGACGACAGTGCCGACGGTGGAAAAATGGAGTGGCGAGGTCGGGAACTAGCCGGTGTTTTAAAGTTTATAAAGTAAACTCATTTGAAATGAATTACGACGAGGGTTTCGCATGTTTTATCTAGTTGAAGTTAGTGCACCATTGGCAGAATGCACTATATACATACATTTATAGAGATGGTATTACCGATCATTGTACACAGTTATCTAAAATAGAATAAAATCCCGGTAGTTTGTCGGTCACTACATGTCGTGTAGTCACGCTCGAACACATTTACAAACAATGGATCACAAACTGTGATTCTCCACGTTAGTACGCTTGGTTCGGCTTGCAAAGTGAGCAGGAAATATTTCAAAAGAAAGGCACAATTTCGAGGAGTTTTCGACGCGTAATTACACCACGTGTCACGTAGAGAAACCTTGTTCGAAGAAGTCCATATTTATGCGATAAATAACGGTTTAAAAGCTGCAGAAATATCGACTCTTCTTTTGCATAGGTTCGGTTTTAACTATATGACATTATTACCGTACAAACACCGCAATAATGCTGCTCTAATGATATGGCTTCCTCTGAGTTTTTATGGACAACACCCAGTTACGGCACGTTTTAGTATATATCGTTTGTTTTTTTCGTATATAAAACTGGGCTGATATAGTGAGTGTTGCGGACTTTATCGCCTGCTCGGTTAGAAACAAAATCACGCGCTGAAACGCATCTCGCAGTCACACATCACAAGTTACCATCTGAGGTCGATGTTAGTTAAACACACCGGCAGTTACGACATTGTATGCATAACGAAAATAACTTACCACTCATTATGTGAATTTCTGCTGAATGTCATTCTCGGTTTGTGAGAAAATTCGAGTATCATCTTCAAGCTACGTTAAAACCCTGTTTTGCGTATGAAATAACCATGTGTTTATGTCGCCTATCAGTCTAGTGGTAGAATTGCAAATAATAGTGAATTAATATCTAGGACCTCCGTGTCCTAATAGATCTGCGTCCGTCCGGGCAGGAATCTCAACAGCCTCCTCTGCAGGACGTGAGTCATTTTTTAATTAAACCAGTAGATATGCTGAACGGTTATAAATAGATTTACGTCAGCTAGGTTCAGTGTCAGGCAGAAATAATCTTTGCCACCTCTTTTGCTTTGCGTAGAGAGGGTGTAGCTGAGTGTCAGCATTGTTTTGTGAGATAAACGTTTTAAAAATGAAATGCTATTTTATTTAATTTATTCTGCCTGTTACTTGCATATACAGGATGTTTAACACATACACACCCATATATATATATAAATATATATATATATATATATATATAATCCTTGCAACGATATCGTTTCTCAAGAATCCTTAGCGTCTATTCCGCAAAAACTGCCGATGCGTCTGGCAATTCGTCACGTGGCACGTAGCACATTCTTGTGAGCGGAATTGCCGGCACCGGAATTCGTCCCTCACAAGGTGAAAATTTCGAGTGGAACGCCGTGCACAACGTATCTCTTGTACACATGACGACTAGTGCATATCATTCCGTCCCACAGATTCTTGGTGAGCTGCACATTTGCATGTGCATCCGCATACATTACATAGACTGAGGTGTTTCTAAACACGTTTCGAAACCGTGTTGGACATATAACTAATGAGCGAAAAGCACGAAAATACTGCTACATCGAAAGTCATTAGCAGGATCATCAGCACAGCTTCTGTCAGAGTGGATTTAAAATGATGGTAGGTATGTGTACAAACGAATCTAGCACTGCCTTGCGTTCTAGCTAAGCTTTACTCGAACAATTAATCCGTACGCAGTTGGAACTCGAACTGGAGCATGTCGCAGCTTTTGTGTGGCACCGCTTGTTCTCAAGCCACCTATGCTTCATACTTATCGCACTTATTTTACACATACTAAGTATGCGTGTTACATTGCTATTTATACTGTTGTTAGCTGTTCTCGTCATCATGTCATTCGAGAGAAGCAGTACCGATATCTCTTCGTAAGAGCCAAGCAGGTAGACGCATGATTTTTCGTAGAGACTTGAAATCACTCCGTTGGGATGCACTCTGTGTACTCCTCTTGTGGCAGTTTGTATTCAAACAGACCCGCATTGACAAACAAAGCCGTCGCTTCATGTACATTGCAAAGGACCTTGCAATTTAACAAAAGATTGTCCCACTGCGGTGCTTCCATACTCTGTCAAGCCCATATATTAGTCTTGGAAAAATCTTGAGGTAGAAGAGGGCCACTGCCGTCAGGACGGACAACCGCCGAACGTGGCCTACATCTCCATTAAGAAAGCCTAGAACTGTGTGCACGGTCCAAACAAACGACGTTTCAATATAATAGAGCCGAAGCCCCAGCATTATTTATATTTTTCTTCAATGATTGGCCGGCGCAACCTGCAACGTCTCTGGCGGCCAATCAACCCTCTCGTCTGAATTTCTTAACGTTGGTCTTCATGGCATTTATTTCTCCATGTCATCTGTATTTGTATACTCTTGTCAAGTATTGTCGGCAATATCGGTAAGCCGAAGAGTGAGGGAAGCGCAGCTCAGTGAATGTCCTTCCTACGTTTTGTTTTGTACGTTTTTACCTGTAACACATCCTGCTCACCCTGTATCAGTAAGGTGTTCTCACTAGAGAAGCTCGAAATTACACTCAAGAGACAACCACTAACCCTTGCGTGTCGGATCGACTTTACCAGAATATCTCGAGGTGTATTCTCGAAGACTGCATATATAAATGGCCTTCAGGTTTACCAATTGTTTCTATCTCTGACTGAAGTGCACGAACTGCATCACGCGTTACCCGATCTCTCCAGAAGTTGAACTGATCCGGCGGAAGGGTCTAGTCGGCCACGTTCTTAATCCGTTTTATAACCGACAGTGCAAACAAACTTTTTCGGCGTTCTTTTAGGCGCTACACTGCGGTTTTTCTCTCTCTTTTTCAGTCTGCTTTTAAATTGCAGGGAAAGCTTGACGATGTGGAGCCTCCTTAGGCCTCCTGGAAATTATCCCCGCACTTATAACTCGTTGAAGAAACCACTTATGTTGTTACAAAAATTTGAATAGTTTGCCCAGAGTGGCCCAGGCTGAACCAAACGCGCTTAGAACACCCGGTCTGGCTCTTTCCTCTTGCCTCTTAGTGACGTAGCGCAGAACCTGACTTACTTCTTGTACCTCAAAAGAGGAGATTCATAATATGAAGAGCGGCTCAATCATAAGAGCCATGCGTACCTTGTCGCAGTAATGTAGAAGACCAGTCACCAGCCTAGGCTTAGGTGACTCGTTACCTGAACTGAGCAGGCTATTAGCCTCCCTACGAGGTCGTACAGTGAGGCTAAGGGCTTCCATTCTGCTCTTTCAAGCAGTCGAATCTTCTCCCGCCTAGCTGTATTCACGCTTGTGTCAATATCATAACTTTTGTAGGCTATTCTACTATTGAAGTAATCAAGCCTGCATCTGAGAGCTCGAGCACCCTATGGTGGGCGAGCAGCCTGAAGAAATCACTGTCGAGATTTCTACCCCGATCTCTGGAATTAATAAAATTTTTGAGCAGGTTGTTTTTTGTCTCTATCTTTTTTACATCATTGCACTTCTCATAGTTCTCTCTAGCACATCGCAGCGAGCGTCCACATCACGGCCCACCTCAAGACCATCATAACAACGCATAAACTGAGAGGGGTGCATACCTTGTGGAACCCAAGTGTAGATCGCCTCTTGTTTTTCTCGGGTATCAGGTATATTTTGACAGCGGAAGGTGCTTCTTTTCGATGGCAAGGCTCAAAGGCATCGAAGCTTTGAGCCTTGCCATCGACAAGATTGTGAAACAGTAGGTCAATGATACTGCTTCCGTTGTGACTAACATGCATGCAGTCTTCGCGAGCATTCGCCCGTCTCAGACCTAAGTATTTCATTAACTGAAGCAGCACCTCTCATTTATCACCGGTATCTCACCGGTATCAAGGTCGCCACCGACGATAGTTAATATATACAGGTCAAAATCTGATACATCAGAACTAACCGTGTCAGCTACTTGTACTAAGTCAAGATTTGAGGATAGCACTATGCTCACCCTTAGTCCAGAGGCCAATACAGTAATCGTTCTTCTTCACACATCGCGTGGGAACTATACGTCTATGTGGGTATATTGATAATCCACCTATTGCCCAACTATGGTCTTCCGTAGGTGGAACTGTCAGCTAGAGGAATTTTTGTATATCATCGATCTGCAGTCCTTCTCGCGGACAAGTCTCCGTTAGGAGTTCTCTATATATCTCTATAAGCTCTCGGCTTAGACTAACCAAGTATGTTTGAACTCTCATTGCTTATCGCATTCCTCTATCGACGCATGCCGGCGGCATCAACGTGTCCAATCTTGGGACGTTTGCTTGTTTGTTGTCATGGATCCGTTGTGATATTTAAATATCTATTTAATTAAACACAAAAAGTAAAAGTAACGTCTAGAATTGGAAAGTCCGGTTCTCAGTAACATGCCTCCTCATCACAAACATGATTTGCATCCGTTAGAAGACTGACCGATAAGGTAAAACTCCTCATACAAGCTATCTACGATAAACGCATTTCTTGTAGAGACACTTTGACCAGATGGCGTTATTTGTTGCTATTTTAATTAGCAATTCAAAGCGTCATCAGAGCACTTAGGTGAGGTAAGCGCCGCAGTTATGTGAAACTAGCAAACTTACTCTGGAAAACAAAGACAGCGTACAGCTGATGGGTGTCGTACCATCAGAGGAGATACACATCTAGCAGCTAAATGAGCATTTCAAGTCAGCTTTCCGTACCCACTTCGCAGCCGGAGTCAGCCGGGGGAGTCAGAGTCGGGCTGAGACTTGGAGAGCTACAGCAATGCCAGGAATTGACGTATGTGGCGGAGCATTCGCGGGGCTCATTAGAACAACAACGGCTTAAGTAGTTGCGGAGCAGGGAACAGTCTCAGCGGTGCATAGAGAAACGGGAAGTACTTGCTGAGGTACAAAGTTTTGCTAAGTGTCTGCAGCGGAGGCGGAGCGCCAGAAAGGACATTGTGTTACGAGTGGCGATGTATCCGTGTATGAGGAGCGTATTTGTCGAGAATGGGCTATTAAGATTTGGATGATCATTTTGGAACATTGCGCCTAACACTACAACTACTACTACTATTACTACTACGCGCAAAGCCAGAGGAAAGGAACGGTAACTGCGTTTTGATCTGTTCTGTTGTCTTGCAAGTGCCCCTGTGGCTACCTCGAAGTAATCTCCAAGGATTTTGCTTGGATTGCATTTCAAGGTGGCAGGTGTTTTGTTTGAAGGCTGGTGGCACTCTAACTTTGAGAAATGGTAAACGCTGATGTGAGAGGAGTACTGAAACTAGCGGTGACGGTCATCCAAACAAGGACAAATGTAACAATGACAGCACCAGACGAAATGTAATTAGGCACTGCATGAAAGAGACAAAACCAACCCGAAATGAAGCCCAACTAAAATATCACTACAAGATAGTGAGCCTCTGGACTATGGGTGAGCATAGTGCTATCTTCAAATCTTGACCCAGTACAAGTAGTGAGCATACCGAAAAAGAAATGGGCGTCTACTAATATTGGCAGGACGCTGTATTTTTTTCTAGTTCGAATAGTGTGTCTGTGAGCTGCAGAAATTAAACCCAATAACAGTTTTATGTTTGGCCGTTTTTTTTAGATGACCATTTGAATGTTTATGCGTGGCGAGAGAAGATGAAAAAGCCCAAGTCCGGCTCACTAAGCTCTATGTAGGCCTGAATCGATGTGACACATCTAAAGGTGCCTCATGGTGGTTAGAGCGTAAGCAGAAACGTCGACTGTCACTGACGCCTACGTCTTTGTGCGACTTCACCCGTTAACTAGCGATAGTCAGGGATGGCAACTAGTTGGCTAACTAGCTATCTAGCTTACTTATACTAACTAAAAGTGAAGCTGTCTACCCCGTACTATCCTTGTGTTTTCGGGAGTTGTGTTTATTGTCCTCACAGGTCATCACATATATCATCACACATCGCCCGTCGTCAAATGCACAATGCGTGTATGCCGCGGCAGCGATAGCGTCGCAGATCTGGCAGTTGCAGGCGCAGTTGGGGTATATATATACAGGTTGTTGTCCGACTGTATGGCTGTGCGCCTAAGTGAGCACCAAGCTCGTTCTGAGACGTTGGCTCATAGTGCCAACGCTCACGCTTCATGAAATCGCTTTATTTGAAATTTAAACAAAAACTCTACATAGCGCGGTTAGTTTGCGTTGGCCTATTCTCTTCTTCTGCCCACTATTCTCCGTAGACATAGATACAAGGCGGTCGCTTCTTGTCTCGTTTACACACTATTAGTTTTTACTGCCGCTTCTGTTGCAAGTGTCGGCTACCAGTACAATGCGATAGTACACAAGAGGCAAGCACGGGCTGTCACGCCCAGAGCGTGCTTCGGAAAGTTCCATCATTTCCGTTTTTATACTGTCTTCGTCGTCTCGGCCTAGCAGGGAAATTAGTTCCAGTGCGAGCAGTAGTTGTAGTAGAAGGCAGTGGATGTGGGAATCGGAATATTAAAAGCGATCATAATTTGTACGAGTCGATAAGGGTCTACCCTCCGCCCGATGTTTAATACGACAAACTTACGGGTATACTTGCGTGTATACTGCTGTGTAGATGGCAACTACACAAATGGTCTTACAACTTGCTAGACTGCGTTAACCACATCCAACGGGTTTCAAAACTAGGCTAATTGCGCGTACAAAAAGCGAGAAATTTAAAATGTGTTTTTAGGTCAACTACCTAAGGTTGGTTAGGCGCAGCAGCAGCGTAAACGAAATCTATATGAGCTAGCTAAATATGCACAATTCTGTCGAACTATGCAAGACAGCTTAAAGGAGAACGTGAGAAAATAGACCAAATCTCTGTCGTAAAAGGAGGAACCGGCGAGGCAGGCTAGTTTCACAACAGTTCAGCCGAACTGTTGTTGCTAGTCTTTACATATTTTGTGCTAGTATGTTTGGTACAAAGTACATTATAATTGTCACTAGGCTTATACAGGGTATGCTTGTCAAAAAGTGCTGGCTCTTTTCCAAGTGCAAGTTAAGCACAAAGCCAAAAAAGCCATTAAGGATGCGCTCAACACACATTCGTCAGTTTACTTTACTAAATACAGAAATTATTTTCTAACTCTCATGACTGTTTCCCCGACCAAACCCTTTAGACGCCAATCGGTGTATAAATACAACTACCCTAATAGGTACCCTTAAGAAAGAATACTAGACAGACCAGAATCAAACTTACCTAGTCTCTAGGAATAACAGGGGCATATTTTAACAGAGTAAACGTGTCTTTGTCGGAAATAATACGAAGAAGAGCGCTGCGGCCAGTGGCTCCGTACAAGTGTATTCAGAATTCGTTCTAGCCGACAGTACAAACAGGCCTCAAGTGATGAATTCACGTACACACAGATCAAGTGGACGAAAAAGACACCTCAAACATTTAGGTACGCGTCTAGCTATCACAGCATTTCAGGTATTTAGGGGTCACGAGACAGGTATTTAAAGTCTTGTCTGCAGATTGAGTCACACTGTTTTTGATAAAAGGACGAAGTCTCACTATGGAGACTCACTCAAAAGCAAAATGCTACGCTAAATTCTGGTTTTTATCAGTAACGGCATGCGTTCAGAGTTAATACATGAAGTTTGTAAATATATATCTTGTAGAGGGCTTTACTCCATTGTTTGAGGTATGCACACCTGCGAATGAGGATTTTATTCAGTGAGCCACAGCCGCCCTGGATAACGCTATAACTCCCGGGAGGCGGGGCAGACTGTATCACGAACTAAATCGGAGGGCTACGTGAGGACTAGAAAAAACGCTTCGATGCACATATTGCGACGAGCTTTTTTTCGTTACGCTTGGAAACGCCTAAATATTGATAGTAGAGTTGCTTTATTTATATCTGCTTGCAATCGAACGCTTTTCACACCTGGATCGCTTAGTATAAAGCCAACGCTTTTCTTGACTACTTTGGAACATCGATTACATCGCTTCGGGCGTCTTAAAACCGCGACATCATCAATCTAACGGAGCTCAATGGGACCGAGGTTTCTACTGAAAGCGTTTTTCAAAAGCTGAAAACGCTGGACAAGAAGTCTAGTATGCACTCAGTGGTCCTCATTCGTTCATTCGATAATGAACCCTGTTCAATGAGCGTATTGTGACGGTAGTCTACAAAAAAGAGATGTTGACAAATCTACAATATGCCTGTCTAGGGATTGTCACCTTGACCCCAATCAACATGGGCCTACCAAATGACGCTCTACACGGACTTAGCTTCTAAAAGTATTTCAAGATAAGACCTTTCACCATAATAAGAAACTATTATTGCCCCCTTTCAATTAAGTTCTTGCGCATCTTTGACAGGGCGCATCACAAGGTAATGTTGAAGAAAATGCTTTGCTTTGAAATTGTTTTGCGTGACCTAGCGTAATGCAACCTATCTATCGGACAGAACGTTAAGGTTTAACTAGACAATCCTTATTCAAGCAGCGATGATGGTACGCGAGGAATGCCTTACAGGTTCTGCATAGATCCGCTGATATACGCGATATTTGCTAGAAACTTAACGCGCGCACTTAGCTCTCTGAGAGTTACTTACAAAATGTATGCAAGTAACTCTGAGAAAGCAGTGACATATAGTATATGAACGACCTAGAGGTGTATAAGGAAACCCAAAACGTTGATGATTGGACCGAGCTTCAGAGAGCAATCGACTGTATATCGAATTCGTCACAAGCCATCCGGACTGAAATTTCAATGCCGAAGTGTATGGTACTAAACACTTTGGCAGACTGGCAATTGAAGTACACGCTTAAAATAATTTAGGAGTATCATTTGATAAACAACTAAAGTTTGTCACCATATAGTTGAGGCAGCAACGACATCTATATAAAGGCGCAGGCTTCTGATTGGGACGCATTTAATACAGGATTCGGAAATATATAAGCTTATATAAGTCGCCAGACGTTCTGCGCTCGTGTCTAGACGTCTTTCGATAGAAAAAAAAACAAAGCACGGCTGCAGCGAGTCGAGAACAAATTCAATTATAGAGTTTCATAGCAATGCAGTCTGACCCGGAGCTGAATAGTTTTTCCTAGTATAGAAGAGTATTCGAAACGAGTTCATTTGCGCGCTCTCAAATAAATTATAATATGAGAATCAAATCTCAGGTCCTTTTTTGGTTAGAACGAATAACTAGCGGATTTGTCCACGCATATGAGATTTTCAATTTGGACGTAGTTAACAATTCTTTTTATCTGTATTTTGTTAAAACTGTTGGTTCAGCAAAGGAAACGTTTGTATTGTATTGTTTGCATGCACTGGGATTGACACTTGTTGAAGCTTGTTGGTATTCAAGTTCACTGAGCGACGTGCGTTACCGCATTGAAGCACGCAACGTATGTGGCTCTAAAGAACAGTGCCTCACAACTTGATGAGTAGGCATTTCGTCTCACCACAAGATCGTTGCAAAACACAAACGAATTCAAGGCTTTACCACATTAATACTCTAGATGTTATCTAAAATTTCTAGCAAAAAGAAAAACACAATTAAGGTACGTATTTATACAGATTACACCACAGAAGTCCGTCGCTACAAGTGACATTAATGCATATTCAATATATAAGGTGTGTACTGAAACAATTGACTTTCGAACGTATATATATATATATTATATAGGGTCTGTTTTTATTGCATTTTAAGACAAATTCAGAAGTTTATTTCATAAATTCGGCGTCACTTTAGTCATGTTTACCCACCTATTTCTATCAGTTGCGTTCAATATTTTCTCATTTGACGAAAACTCCGTAAATAAAAAAAACATAATTTCATGTTTATTTAATGAGGCAATAAACGTGCTTTTGCTTCTGGTTTTTGATGGCCGTAACACTTAGGAGTTTTTTTCTCTCAGAAATTCTGAAGTGAGCGGATGACTTGTGAGATAATAATCTGAGGGAATAATGTCAGGGCTACAACGCAGGTAGACTAAGATATCCTATGCACTCCACAGTAATGGCAGGGGTCGCCAAAGATGTATGCAGGTAAGCCTTGTCATGGTAGGACACGACGCTATTACGATTCGCAGTTGTCGGAGAGTGCTTGTTGACGACTTTAGACGGTTGAGCAGCTGGCTTTTTCAGTGTTCAGTGTTTCGTTCGTCGCTCTGCAGGACTACTTATAGTACATCACGCCGTTCCAATCCCTCTATTGACATAGCATAGTGTTTTTTCGCAAAGATGCTTGGTCTGATTATGCACATTATCCATTTTAAGAAAACGAGCGCAGCTGCTTGGGCGGGTTGTCACGCCGTGGTCGGTGTGCCACCAATACGTTGCGACATTCAACGTAGCCGCAGTTAGTGAGGCGCAAATAGACTGCTTTACGTGATGTGTTAGCCTGTCACATCAAAATCGCTACTATGAAAGCGATTTAATCACCGCATTAACACACTGCGCTCAAGATTGGATATAAACGACGGAATGTTCAAAATTGTACATGCAATTTTTGCCTACAGCGTCCTGGAAAAGTTGCGACTAACACGTATACGGTTATCCAATTGTTTTTTCCTGCAAATGGAGTTGCGGGTTTGCTGCGTGCCCCACACGCATTTTATGCAGACGACACTGTCACCCTAGTAAAACAAATTTACAATCAACACAGATAACATAGTGAAATTATATAAATAAAAGAGTAGACGTTTATCAACACAGAGAAAACAAAAACAACATATATATTATTTATTTCGCAATAACATTGCATTTCAAGATGGTACATAATTACAATATAATCCATTCATTATATACAATTTGAACACTTCAGCGACCGCCCCACCGGGCGAAACAGTGCAAAGACCGCCGATGCGTCTGGCAGCTCGCTGCGTGGTATTTAGCGCATATCTGCGAGCAGAACCGGCAACGACATTGATCGCCAACTTGGTGAAATCCTTGGGTCGAACCTACCAAGTGATGATAGCCATGCACAATGTATCTTGCGTACACGTGCCGGCTAGTGCATGCCATTCCATCCCAAAACAAAAACAATGCGTTTTAGTAGAAAAGGCTGGCCATTTGGTGCTGGGGATTACTGCTTAAAGGTAAACATGTGAGTGCTCCAGATCGTCAACCAATTCATTTACCAATAACAACGGTTATTATTTTGAAATTTAAGTTAAAGAAGTTAATAAAAAAAAGCTCTTGTAAAATCAAACTACATTCGACCTTCATTCGACGCACTACCTACCCGCGATTGCACCACTTTTGATACTAAGTGTTATGAAATACCTAGATAGTTCAAAGTTTGGCTTGCGAAAACGTGTTCCGGGCATCAGTTACATTTTCCTTAGAGCTGTGCGAGAAAGAGAGATCTAGTACTAAACAAGGTCCTGTTTGACATTGATATATTGGCTTTCTACCTGAACATTTAGGGATATACAAAACATAAAATTTGCGATTTTGAGAACTGAATTGAGATTGCTTTGATAGACGGAAGAGGTTTTTAATGAAATCGCACAATGATATATCAAGTAACCTATTACGGGTATCTTTATTGTATGTTCACTAAGCTAAATCTTTCAACATTGAGTAAAGCTGTGTTTGTAGGATCTTTTTGGAAATTGCGATGTTAGGCACTCCCAATCTATGTGTGTATAGAAATCCGAGGCTTTCTATCATTCAGTGTTGGCTACATAATAACTACTACTGATTACGGGGCCATGTTATGTTCGTGCTTTTAAAATTGACTTGTGAATAAATCATGAATATAAGAACAATGCTATTCCGACGAAAAAATTAGCGTAAAAGGAGCCTCTCTGGCGAGGTACACATCTAACACAGGTCTAACTATGCCAAGGTCTCGGTCACTTTTCCCTGCCACTTCCAACAAAAATTGCTGAAGTGGTTCTGTAATAGGTGACCTAAGCCTGATTCTGACCGCCTAGCAGGTACACGAAGCGGTTTCTTAACGTCCGCGGCAAGCAAACAACACGCTTCAGCTATATTGTAAAACATCCTTCGAGCTCCGCTGTAAATTTACCGCTGAAAGATGGCCCCACACCCTGCCAAGGCTATAGGTTAACATTAGCACAATCTTAAGCTCAAAAATACGCACTGCCGCACTCAGAAACAGTTGTCGAGGGTCTCCACCTCTGTGTGAGTAGAGGCCATAGCCGCCCGCCCGACACCTGTCCCCGATGTGCTGTGTAAAGGTCGTTTCCGCATAGTGTAGTCCCAGACTACCCAAATACGGGGTAATGTTGACAAACTCCAGCGGCTGGCCACAACAAGGGCCACAACGTCTGTTGCAGCCCATCGACCCCCACGGCAAAATGGCTGCGCCTGCTGCTGCTAGTGGAGAGAGCAGTGTTGACGGCGCAACGAAGGCAAAGCATAGAGCAAAGAGTGACAACCGTAGAAGAGACAATGCTGATCAGCCGAGGAGGAGGTGGTGATGGATCGGGAGTTGAACCGAAATAACGACTGCAAGAAAGCCGACGATGCTGGCGATGACAACGAGAGCAATGGCGAGGAAGTACAAGGAGGCGACGGCCGGGAACCAGCGTTGCAACAAGGAAGAGACAATGTTGTGGCTGCTGCACTCGAGGCAACAACGCAACAAAATGAAAAACAGCATCAACAGCTGGGGCCAGAGATGCATCAGCAGCAGCAACAGCGGGGTGTGCTACCACCAATTGAAAAAAGAAAGAGTAGTCATTGCTGGTAACTGGAACATATTGAGAGTAGAATATCAGCTGGGAAAAGTTATTTCAAGGAGTGCAAGGGGGCTGACAATTAAAGGCTATATTAGAACGAGAGAGAGAAAGAGGGGGGGGGGCATCGAGAGTTATTGTAGAGTTGATTGAGGAGGATATGGATATATTTGATAATGTAGAACAGACGTTAGTGTTTTATGAAAGGGGGGAGGAAGAAGCTAGTTAATGTATTGCGGGCAAATAGTGAGATGCAACCGGTTAGAAAGGTTAGTGAGCACGTGTAAAATAGTTGATATTTGCACTGAGCGTGACATAAGTTGACGGTATGCTCGTTGTCAAAAACGGTTGATCAAATGGCAAGACGAGATAATAGGGCGGCGTGCAGGGCTTCCAATATAGAGATAGCTTATTTGGTGCGGGCAGCTAACTTTGAATAAGTTCCCCTGGAATATATTCAAGACACCGTTGGAGTCATGGTTCCGGACGATGTGTACTAAGGTGAGGTGGGTGCTCAGGTGGCGGCCCGCTCAATTTTCCGGAGAACCTCCAAATGGCCTGGAGCGAGAATGAAGATGCAGAAAGTGGCTGTGATAGTCGTAAATATACAGGTAGGGCAACGGAATTATCCATCGCGACGTGTAGATCAGGTGCAGGTACTATATAGAAATGAACGAGGAGCTAATCATTGGGTGTGAAAAAGAACACAATAAATTATCCGATGGGGAAACAGTGACATCGCGTATAATATAATTCCGGCGGAAATAGGGGGACAATGGCTACGGAAAGCAACGCAACAGCAAGAAGACCGGCAAATATCAGGATATACCGGAGAGTGTGGCAACTGGAGAAGACGTTGTGCGGGCCCTGGAGGTGACAGCAGATCATATGCACTGCCAATGGGTTTACTTGTTAGGGAAAACATAGTATTTAGGGAAGTGATAAGAGTAAAAATGATATATTTAGTGGTATTGTAAATTAGAGGGCTTAGCGAATGGTATATGCCTACATGGCGCCGAGCGATACATTAACTGATTAAAGCATTGTACAGTGGGGTGAGAGAGGTGGTCGCAAGTGGTCATGGGGTAGAGACTATGTGTCTCGGTGACATAGCCGCCTACATTCATCAATTTGATGGTGATATGAAAGGGAAATGCTATTAATATCGGTATTCATGACAGAGAGAGAAATTCTAAATGTAAATAAAAAGTGGCTATGAAACATACGAATAGTTAGGTAGGAAGTCATGTGTGTGTTATTCAATTATGTTTATTTTACCCAAATTGAGTACAATAGACAGTTTGTAGGGTTTCTTTATATTGCGCTATTCTCTTCACGCTTCCAGCGAGAGAAGGATCTTTCAAGAAGGATGCATTATGATCACAAAATTTTAATGCAACGATTTTTGTTTCAGGACTGCGCATTTCACTGCATTGTACTTGGCATGTGTGTATTATAATATTGCTAAGGGACAAATACGGAAATGGGTAGAATAAGTGGTTATAGATACATGTAAGGATTCTTTTTAGTGATCTTAATTAAGTAGAATAGCTGCTAATAAGTTGAAAGAGGACAAAACATGGATAAACAAGCATATGTGGTCACAAAGGTAGCTGAGACTGAACAGCTGTTAGGATATATCATAGATGTGGTTCTGGATGAGATGCATAAAATAATACGGAATAAATACGATACAATTTATAAAGTAGTTGAGGTAGTAATAAGAGAAGAACAGTGAACAATGAAATGAGGAAATTGGGGAGACAATATTGAAAAGACAGAAATGAAGCAAAAAGCTAAGGAATGTAGTGAATAGGGACCCGCGTAAAGAGAAGAAATACTGCTTACAATATATGCAGACAGATACAAAGGTCTAGAATTTGGTACAAAAATAAATAATACGGCAGGATGAACAGGAATTTAATAGTATACAGCGGGCTCTAGGAGACCATGGGTAAGACGACTTTGAACATATGTATTTAATGAAAAATAAAGCAGGACTTATCTCGAGCACGAAAAATATGTAAATGAAAGAAAAAATGAACGCAGCAGTAAAAACGCTATTTTTTATTAGTGATATAATTAGTAAAGGAAAGTCGAGAAGAAATACGGGTATAATCACATGGGTAGAGAAAATAGAACAGGTTGTAAGGAGAATTAAAAGGCTCCATGGTAGAACTTAGATAAAAATAGTTTCTATCTGATTTCTATTATGAAAATTAAGGCGGTAGTTACGCTTACAGAGAAATAAGTTAGCGTATCTAAATCAATAAAAAAATATGTAATTGTGACTATATGTCGAAACGTTGCCTAGAGGGAGATATCAAGAAGAAACAGACAGGGGAAGGGCTTCGGTAAGGTATATGCAATTGTGGGAATTCAATAGGTACGTATAGTAAAATAATGTATGTACCAGGGCTCATATTTTCAACCGTTGTTCTAGTACGTGGCTTAGGTTTGCGGAAGAGTGTCAACATGCATCGAAATTGAAGTACGGAGTAAGCTAAGGTCTAGTAGTAAAATTACGACTTTAAATAATGGACAATGGGCTAAAATGATACAGGGGATGAAAATACAATGGGAGCAAAAATAAGGTGGGATAGGAGGGTGGCATCTGCGGCAAGACAGATATGACTAGAATAGACAACAATGGACAGACATTAATGTCTTCAATGGACAAAGTGAAAGTTGTCTCTTGTCCTTTGCCTTTGATAGATACGAGAGTAGCTATATTTGACGCGAAGGTACGGTAAGCATGGTATGAAAAACTAGAAACAACGGTCTGTCAGGTATGCGGCAAGGAAAATAAATCGCGTTATAGCCGATGTACTGATTTGTTTACAATATTTTTGGAAAAATTGATCCGTTAACAAATCCCAGTCCTTAAAACCTTAATCACGCCTTCATTTGTATTTCATTTGCAACGTGGCCCGGTAGTGACAGTGCGAAAGTTATCATCGTTTTTGTTGCTTTTCGCCTGTTCTTCTTAATTTGCAGCAGTTGCAGCAGGGCAGTTGTGGACCTTCACTTTGGTTCGAACAAATTCTCGCATGCTTGCTCTCGCTAACATCATTAAGGTCGCGCTCTAATTGGAGCCAAACACTTATTGCAGTGGCGGCAGTAAGCCGTGGCAATTACCGACTTGCCATCGCGTAGGGATCTAATTTGTCAGATCGGAGGAACAAGAAGAATCAACAATCCTACAACATAGAATGATGGCACCTGAGGACCATTAACCCATGCAGGCAAGCCCGTGCGCGATAACTGTATGCCTAGGGGCAATTTCCGTCCGCTATAATACCGCACGGCACGAACAGAGTCGAACTGGTTACCGCGGCCGCAGAAAGCAGGTCGGATTGCCGAAACTTTTCGCGTGGTTAACTTACTAATATGAGCAGGGTCCCCTGCGCCAATGAACAAAAGTTGTAATGATGGGCTATTAATTGTCTATCGGCAGTAGCAAGTGAATGTAACGACATCCCTCTCAAACCCGGAAATCCCGGCCTGCAGGGTACAGCTGCTGTTTCATAGAATGCAAACGTGTTTTATGGAGTGCAAGTGGGACTTTTCAGATGGCATGTTATAATTATTTAGATACGCATATCCTGCAGTATCGTCTAAAATATGTATTTAGCTTCGAGAGCGCACTGTGACGTACTAGCACAAAGACAGTCGCTTGCATGTGCAGCTGAGCAAATATTAGAATGCAAGACACCAGAAAAACAGAAAACAGTATTTTTTCTGTTCTTTTTAACTTCAAAACATATGTCGCCACAGAAGTAAAATATCTTCTGGGCTGATTCTCAGCCAATATTTAACGTCCATGAAACTGTTTTTTTGCATTGCTTCAGAGACGGACCCCCATAAATACAAATGTGCTACGGTGGGGCTCGAACCAGCACACCTATGTGTCTCCTCCGGTTGCGAGGCGCAGACGGATGCACCACGCCACCGGGTTCTACTCGCCACCGAAGAAGTTGTACTAAAAATGGCAGTCGAAATTAAAATTTTTACTTGGAGCTACATTAAGGATATGATGGTCGTCCTGGGCCCCAAGCTAAGAATATGTTCGGCTTCTCTGGAAGATATCTGTCTCTTCTCAAAAATACATTTCTGCTCTCCCATTAGGAAAATGCTTATTTGACACGTTATATAATACCGTCAAGTATGGTCAGATCTGTCATAGACAACCTTTAGATATGCATATTTAGATAAACACGTGTATGCCACGTTGTAGTTATTTTGTAGATGTCCTTGATGGATGAAGATCCACTATTACATTTTTCTTATTTTTTTAGAGTACTTTAAGCACTAGAGTGCCTTGTGGTAAGGTACTCGGAGTAAAGATGCTCGTATGAACCAAACTGGCCGCTTAGCCTGCTGTTGGCCGTCGAATAAAATGGGCGTGAGTACAAGGACCAGGCCTTGTCGCTTGCCCTGCCTGGCTGACTTCGTCGCACGCGCTGGACGTGCTACACATATTTCTATCCAGCTTACCCGAGCTGCCTAGGGTATCTGAATGCCCGCAAAGAAGCCTTAACTTGTCTGTTAAAGCCACTTGATCCGCTGACAAGGTAGAATACGGCGCTGAGCTACTAACTTAGACTGACAGTGGGAACCTAGCATCCTAACTTAATTACAATTTAGGTTCAAATCCGCGTCGGTATAACGTACGGAGACGGGCTCTCAAGGGCCTGCTCAAGCCGCAACAGCGGACCCCTTGGCGGAGATCGAAAGGCTCTCTGGCCTAGCAAATTCGCGTAACCACCAGCCGAAAACCCAGAATAACAGGCAGTGAAGACCCAGAAGAACAAGCTCAGAGCTGCCACAAAGAAACCAGCGTGCCTTGTCGGCGTTAAATTCCATGCACGAACAGAAGAAAACGGGCCAACCCAGCCAGCCCTAGACATCAAGAGGCAGGAGTGTAGGTGCACTTCTAAAGCCACTGTTCAAGGGCAGGCAAAAATGATGAAAGTTCGCAAGGCTGGCCGTTGGCTGCTTACACAAAGGTGAAGCCTCTCGGGGCTAACATCCTAGAGGAGAGTTCTCTACGGACTCGGGCGGCCAGAAAAGACGACCCGTCGGACAGTGCCATATAGAGGAAAATGACTTACGAACTTCAGGGCATTGGCGGTGAAGCCGGGCAGAGGCGGTTCTCTTCCGACCCGGCAGCAACAGAGAGGATGCTAATATCAGCAGTGAGATTGGAGTAATTTATGAAAAAGTAATACTATCCACAGGACCTGCTTAGTGTAATCAGAGATGCGCTATCCAAGGGGTACGTATATATACTGTACTCGTAGAACTCATAATGTAAAGTAATGATTACGGAGGGATATAAAACTTGAACAGTTAGCCAGATCTGGGATACCGGGACAATTGTGCAAGCTACCTACTAACATTTTTTTTTTACCAAAATAGGGTAATAAGGCAACAGGAAACGAGGAAGATCACACAAACTACAACGGCAGTACATAGCGATTAAGTAAGTGCATTGCTGTTTTTCGTTTGGGAGCACTACTAGATCGGTGAGAATGGGCTGGATCGAAGGATGGGTTACAATACTACTCTACACTGAAGACGAGGCTATCTTTGGTTGCAGTCTTTTTAAAGTAAAGCAAGCGTGATACAAGCTCGTAACGACCGTGGATAAAAATAATTTCAATGTTAATTAAGTATACACTGTAAGAGTCAATTATTGAAGGGTTATTGCTTGGTCAAGAGTAATGTGCTTTATATCAAAGAGGCAGAACTAAAACTCCTAAGCAAAGTCCCATATTGAGAGATCACCTTATTAACCGCCGACAGCAGTTTTTAGACCTGCATTCAAGCAAACGTCAGGAAGGCTACTGTAGCAACTGCGGCGACTAAAAACCCACATATGCTGTGTGTGTTTCTCTTTGCGAGATAATGCTGATTATTTAGGTAGATATTATCTGTAATTAGAAATACGCTAAAAGTTGTTATCCTAGGGAAGGGATTCGGGTTATTAAATACTATGCAGGAATATTATTGTCTCCGTGCCTGGATGTGGCCCCTTACTTACAAAGGAAATGCAGGTTAAGCGGACTTTGGTAATACCGAGTCTTTTTAATATACAAATGCAGAATTAGAAACAGAAAATTAGCAATGTCGAAATAGGGGAATATATGGAACTGAGGTATTAAGGAACACTCAATAACGGAAAGGCGGAGAAAAATAATAGACAACGATGGCTCTTTATTACATACTGTGCAGCGAACAGGAAACAGATGCATACTTTGTTGGAGCGTTTGTAGTAGAAATCATGCAGCGTCATGCTCAGCGTGTGTTCAATATAGTAGAAAGTTCAATAGTAAAACTCAGTTTTACTAAACGTTTGCTTTCACAGCGGTAAGATAGCAATATGACTTCTTTTGTCAGCTCGACTACAGCATCCCGAAGGCAACAGCTGGCGTCCCAAGCCATACGCACAATACACAACTGAATAAATGTCTGTTATTTTCAGCGAGCGTAAACCCGCATTCGTTGAAACCTACTCTTTTTGAATTGATACACTGACAAGCTGGAGCACCCATTCCCATTTTTCTATCATTGTTGCTATCCCTACGACCCTACGCAAGTACGTAACTATTTTTTTGCTAGCATTATGCATGGCTATTGCGGTAATCTGGGGTACCTTTTGCTTCAGGTAAAAAAATTCAAGTTGTACATAGCGAGTAGCAAGTTTGTATTCCATTGAGTGGGCTCTTGCGTCTCGTCTGGCGGGTTTGATTAATATCTCGAACCTGCCACTCAGGCTTACGGCCAGAATAGGAAGCTTTAGGTCAGAACAAACAAGCTGATGTTAGTAGTAATAAGGGGTCCATTTACATCAGCAAAATCTCCTAAATCCGTTACAAATCAACAAGCCTAACAAGCGTGCTCTCAGTGTAATTGTGGGTCTGTGATTGACTGTGGGTCTGAGCTACAAATAATCAATATATTCGCAGTGAAAAAGTTGAGCTTTTATTTTAATTCTGTTTCTTGACTTTGATGACTTTTTTCCCCAAAAAGTTCAACACACTACACTTAAGTTCAAAACAGTATACATTACAATGATAGTTTATTGAACAACGTCTTATTTTTTCCCCAACATATATTAATTCGGCAACATCTTATTTTTCCCTTATGGATATTCCAATCGCTTTTTATGGCGGTGGTATTTCTGGTTGCTGCCTCGTTTAGTTTTGTGGTATTATCAATTATTGCTGGTAATATGGGCTTTTGTTTAGGCTGGTCGCAGTAAAATGCAATATTAGGTGGCAAAATTAAGTATTCATAATATGTGCATAGACTATAACTTGTTTTCTGTACTCAAAGATAGCAAAAAACTATAGACTACGAGCATTCCCTCGCTGGTGTTTTAAGTCATTTAGAAACAAAATCAGCGCGAAAGACCATTATCGAACAAATATACACAATTCAAAATTGGAATGGCAATAACAGGCAATTTTCGAGCGCAGTTCGTATATGCAGGATAGGCTCACCTAATGCGGGGTTCTCAGTAAAAGCTGCTTCCTTAAACATACGGTCCATAATGGCCCAACCCCATTGGCTGAAATCATTTCCGGACTTGGACTCGTACCTGGAGTTGTCCGCTAGCATTGGTGTTGTCTTGCAGGTAACCACAGTGGTGCTGTGAGCGAACATTGAGCCCCCGCTGTTTCCTGGTCCTTGAAGTCAAGTGTTGATGACGTTGCGCTAAAATGCATAAAACATACGTAAGTTGGCCGCCAACTTTTGAATCGCAAACCGCCTGCTTGACCTTGACCAGCATGGATTATCCCCCCCCCCCCTAACCGTCTACGTGTACAAACATATTTTGTTTTGTTCAAACTCGCGTTTCTGAGGAGTCTTCAGCTAAAACAATCTTATCAAAGGACGGCGGCTGATTTCGGCCCGTGTAGACACACTCTTCTTCCTAGTGTAGACACACTCTTCCTTAGCAATAAAAAATGGTCCACGTCAATTGACAATAAGCTCACCTATTTACCTAATGCTCAACCAATGCTTGCTACTTGCCGAGTCGTGTTTCAACGCATGTTCCGGCTACCTGTGAACAGCTTGTTGAAGCGCTGCGTTAATACAAACGTCGTGACTCGTTTGGATTACGTGAGGGCTAGTTTGCTTAGCGAATGGCCAAATTGACGCATGCAAACTCAAATTATTGGATCTTATTTAATTGGAAATAAAGTTAGCCCATTGCGGTTACGTACACTTGGAGGAATAAACATGCAATACATCCAACCACTATACCACACACACGTTAATGTTATAATAAAGGTGCCTGTAGATCGTCGCCGTAAGAAACCATATTAAGTCACCGGGACCTCGTCTGTAGGCGCATTGCTGTGGGCGATGTAACTTAACTTAGGCAGATTTTGTGTTTCATCTATTGGCATTCCTAATCAAACGTAAGTGTATGTCTCTGGACTCTCACCCCTGTGTTGAATTTTGCAACCAGGAGGGTGCGTCATCGTACTGTTTATTCCGTTTACGTGTTTTCTGTCAGCCATCTCGCATGCATATTTCAGCAGGTGGCTGTTCGCTTAACGGCACAGGTGCTTTGTTTAAGACGTGACCGCACGTTATTTGCAATGCAGTTTGAACTCAACTTGAGGGCAGTTACGATAGGCGTTTATTGGTGGTGACAAAGGTACTGTTCGTCGTCTGCAATACTAATAGAAGCGAATCAATAAAAATAAGGATATTTGTCAACGTCGCTGCATCAAGTCCAACTAAAGTATCTAGGTCATCAAGGTCCTGTATCACTTGACGCATAACTCGTTACTGTAGGCTATAAACACAAATTAGGGGGCAGTCGGTCAGTTTTAGTACAATGCATCTAGCACTGCTATGCAGCAATTTATCATGCTCTGTACTTCCTACCTCTATGCAGACGCCTAAGGTTAGTTGTGTTCATGCTTCTGGCTTGATTGTCAGTTTTTAGAGGTCTCTTGTTAACTACAACGTGTCATATTTGTTAAACATGTTTTTTTCCTGTCGGACGCTATGAGGGACCCGTTTTTAGGTTCCTCAGAAGTTTTTGAGGTTGGTCTGATTAGCGCGTCTTTGTTAGTGTGAATTTTGTTGCAATCTTCTTTCCTATTTATCCTACAGCGTTTAACGCAGATGCTCACTTCTCCCTAGTTTACTGCTCAAGATAATATTAGGTAAGTCAAAAAGTTCGTCGGCTTTTCTACCCGATTTGAAAGAGCCTTATTTATGCAGACAACAGTATTTTTATTCAATGATATATTGACCGTTTTGTTCGATAACCTTTGCCCATCGCCTCGGTAGATCCGTGATTCCTTTCTCCCAGAACGTCTTGTCCTTCTCGTCGAAATACTGAGTGAGGTGATTTTTTATAGCCTCCAAAGATTCAAATGTTGTGCCATCAAGGGAGTTCTGGAGAGACCTGAACAAGTGATAATCGGATGGTGCGAGGTCGGGACTATGAGCTGGGTGCGGCAGCACATCCCAGTCAAACGCCGCCAATTTTTGCCGGGTGGCCAAACTTTTGTGTGGTGTCGCCTTATCATGTTGAAAAGTGACGCCCCACCTGTTTGACAATTCCGGGCGCTTCGTTGCTACTGCAGCCTTCAAATCTTCGAGTTGTCTGCAGTAGACGACGGAGTTGATCGTCTGACCCATTGGAAGCAGCTCAAAATACACGACGCCCTTACAGTCCCACCAGCAGCACAGCATAACCTTCTTCTGATGAATTTCGGGTTTAGGGATAGCTGCGGCCTGAGAACCTCTGGGGACCCAACTTCTTTTCTGTGTTACGTTTCTGTAGAATATCCATTTTTCATCGCCGGTTATCAATCTCCTCAGAAATGGCTCATTCGAGTTCTTCCGGAGGAGTGCGTGACAGGTATCGACTCGCCGTTCAAGCTGCCTATCATTGAGGTCGTGTGGTAGCCAGATATTCCGCTTGCACGAGAAACCTGCATCATGGAGGCGATTCCAAACAGTTCCGTGGGAGACTCCCGTTACATCTTCAATTTGTTTATGGTCAAACCTGGGTTCGAAGTAACCAGGCTTATGACTTCGTCGGTCTCCACAACATTGGGTCGTCCTGACGGCCGGATTCAGCAGTGTCACTTATTATAATTTGTTTGCGGCAGTCTATGAGTCTATCTGTTGTTATATACCTGGTTTCTGCTAGTAATTTTCATTGTTTTCAGTTCTGTGTCTGCGTCCATTATTCCGCAGACATACCCTTGATCGCATCTGCAGAATATGGCAGTTCTATGCAGTTAATGCAAAGTACTCTAATATGCGGACAATTAGGTACGTTGTGTGCCCCTGCAGCTCTTAACGTAGTAATTTTTCATGCATGTGATAATTTAACTTTCGCCTTTTCCAACAATGTGTAACATGCCTTTTGCTGGCCCTACCCACATCAGTGTTGTTAGCTGCCACTAGAGTGGAGCTGTTGCTTCTATTAGTATGTGTTGGTGACTTGTTGGTTGGCCCAGTGATCAACCGGCTGATATTAGTATTGGGCTAAGTTCACCGAGAATCGATTCGTTTCTCGAATGCCTGGAGTTTCGTTAAGCATCTACAAGGTATCCTGCTGGCTGAAATAGTATTTGCAGCAACGTTCAACGAGATTCCCCTTTAGAAGCACGGCTAGCAGGGTGTGTTTTTCTCACTAGTTGGAGGACACAATGTCTGGAGGTCCCTGAAATGCATTACGCACTAGCGGTTTCCCTAGCGCAGCACCTAATCTGGCACTATATCGCACTGAAACCGATATCCTTGCCACTGCCACCGGCTCGGAATTGTAGGACATTATCACAAAATCTGCAGGGAGATGTCTCGCATTCTGTGCACTGTACCAGTACGCCTGCGACATGGGGGTGCGTCGAGCTTGTTTCTAAAGCCCTGCTGCGTCGTCTTCTCGACTGCCCGTGTGAGGCCGCCCTCTAATGCCTCTTCTTCGCTGTTCCTCGAACTTCGTCATCAGCTCCATAATGAAATTCAGGAAAGCTGTCTAGTCTCTCCATCTCTGGTGGGAGGCCAATATGTGTTCCACCACGTTATCTGCGGTTTTACCCCCGAGCTCGGCTCGAGCGGGGTCTCTTGCCCTTATCATTGCCGTTCTGTACGTTTGGCTAGCTCAGGGCCAAAATGTCGCATCCAATGCGCCATATAAATAATAACGTAACTTGTAGCTGACTCCAGGGCCAGATCCGTCTTAACTGTAACGCGGACCGAAACAAGATCGTTTGCCAAAGCGATGAGCTGGACCTTCGGGAGCAATACCTGCATGTCAAGGACGCGCGTTACGTTAGATTGCATACGTACGTTAGTCTGGCGATGATGTTTTTGTAGTTTCTGCGGCGCGGAAGTTTGCCTCTTGCTATAAGCTATGCGTGAGTTTTCTTCCATCGGCGGGGAAAGCGGCGCTCTCTAGGAGCCTAGTTGTGCGTTCTGTGTGTTATGTGAGGTTGTGAGGGCAAGTGATGGGCCAGTGCTTTGGGGCATCACTTGCCGACCAGTCGGACCACCTATGGCATCCGTCATGGTTAGCCGCATTCCCGAATGCCAGTAGTTCCTGCGGTTGCTCTACATATTAGTTTGTATCGAAGAGGAGCTGAAAAAAGCTGATGTTAGAAAGGCTTTTAATAGTCTTTGTCGCATCTTGTCGCTAAGGAAAGCACCCCTGGGTGCCCATTGACTTGCAGACGCGTGATCGGTGTTTATATTATAAAAAAGTCATGATGGAGCGCTGCTCCGCTTATGCTAGACACCCCAGAATCGCGTGTTCCGACGTGTTATTAAATCCATCGCCGCAGTGAACGTACGCGGGGCTGGGAGCCTCCGCAAGTCTAAATGTAGGGCACTCTCGGATCATTACGCTGATTATTTTCTTCTGCTTGCTACTGGACACTGGCCTCCGGAGTGCATTGGCACACCGGGCTCCAGGGTTGGTTGCGCGGGCCCGCATTGTTCTGCGACTTCGACACCAACTTTCGTTCTACTAGGAACTAGCACGCCACCCTTGTCCGCCCCTTCTAGGTGGCGTGTGGATAACAGAAAATACGTGTACGTGCTTAGTGAAAGAGTTCCGTTAAAAAAAGAAAAAATAATTAAAAAGCCATCAGGAGCCCGGGATGATGTCTAGGAACTGCCCCGTGCTCGGTAAATCTGGTCACAAGCGAAGGTCAGTTTAAGTCAGCGAGGCTGAAGCTTAATGGGGCCTTCATAAGCTGGGTACTAAATCCTAGCAACAAGTGTGTGGTGGCACGTGCAACACATAAAGCGAAAGACAGGAAAAAAGGAACACTATCAGAACCTCCACTTGTCGTGGGACCTTTAGGTGAGAACGTTTTAGTGAGTACAACTATTCTAACAACAGCGGCGTCGAGTTCCATACTACCAGTCCCCACAGCAACCCTAGCCTACACTCAGGCCTCCGAGCTAGCTCTGGTACCAAGAAGGGTGCATAGATAGGTTCGCTTAATGAGGCAAGATAAGATGCAAAGCAGGTAGACAGGCAAACAGGCTGTCCGAGGTGCAAAAGTTGACAGGTGTAGACGCACGCCACGCTTGACAGGGTTTGGATTTAATTTCACGGCCGACTGTACGTATTTTCCACTACGTAGCGTACGCTGTAACCAGAAGCAAGAGCGGGCGTTGCCGGCGCACTTCTGGTGGGGTGCATTACTTTGAGGCGGAGGACTTCTCGTGCTGGCGCTGCTGCTGCTATTGGCCGACCGCGCGCTCCCACAAGCGCGCGAGAGAGAGCTGAAACGAACGGCGTCATTCTTTTCGGTGTTTGCCTGGGGGCAAATGTCAAACTACTACTGAGACGAATGCGGCGCAACGTTCCAAACTAGCCGATAATATACTTCTCTCCTATATATATATATATATATATATATATATATATAAAGAATATTAGCTATGAAAGACGCAGCTCAGGCGAGCCCGCGTTGGCGTTACTGTAACGGATGGATCGAACGTTCGTTCGCTCAATCGAAATTGAGGAGCGCGTAGGCAAACATGTGAGGATTAACGGACGCGTTCCAAAGCAAACGGCTGCCCGGAAGTAATAGCAGGACTTCCGCTGCGTTCGGACCATTTGGGTGGCATCGGACGATCGGAGCTGAGTCGTTGTCAAACACGCTTGCGTCAGCAGAAGCAGTGCCGGCAGCAACAACGACAACGACGACAACAACGACAACGACGACAACAACGACAACGACGACAACAACGACAACGACAACAACAACGACAACGACGACAACAACGACAACGACAACAACAACGACAACAATAACAACCACGCATCACCACCGCCACCACTACCAGGAACAACAATAACAAGGACTGCGCGTTACGATCCGTAACAAATTCGTTCAATCTAAAACGTCATACTATCGCGCTCGAGATCCGCCTGCCGGTCTTCTTTGATTGCGAGGCAACGGCGAGGCGGCAGTGACATCGCAATACGAAGGCGACGACTATGCCCCTTAATCCCCGCATCCCCCACGATAGACTTCACTCCTCCACCGCCGCACCCCCCACGATAGACTTCACTCCTCAATCCCCGCATCCCCCACGATAGACTTCACTCCTCAATCCCCGCATCCCCCACGATAGACTTCACTCCTCAATCCCCGCATCCCCCACGATGGACTTCACTCCTCAATGCCCGCATCCCCCACGATAGACTTCACTCCTCGATCCCCGCATTCCCCACGGCAGACCCGTCGCTGGCGCGGGACGTTTAGGGCGTATAGAAAGACGAAGACAACGACACCTCTAGCGTACAACTACAGCTTCGACTGCAGTAGCGTCGACTTATGTCGCCACACAGCAATGGCCTCCGTACGGTGTAAATATTCCGACGTGTGCGGATGACAGCAACAGCATGTCCTGATGCACATGGTGTGACGCGAACCCTATGCAGCCCATTCGTGCATTCATCACCACTCGAGAAAATACGACAGGTCAAAAACCTAAGCTACGGGGCGCGGGCCCTAGATGCCAATTGAAAAATGCCACAGTTTTCGACCGAAGCGAGCAGCCCATGCCTCTGAACAACACGTGATTTAGACCTGCAAGTCATCGTGGCGGCTCCAATGAATACCACTTTCCCGAAGGCGCATAAGTCGGGATAAACGCCTAGCATACCTTGACGAACGATCAGATCGAGAAAAAAACACGTTTCGTCCACTCTGTTCGAGGCTATTGTCGCTGTTGTTGCCACTGTTGTTATTATTCTTGTAAGTATTCACTCACTACTGGTACTGGCTGGTACCTGTAGAGGTTGTCTAATGAATCGTCGTCATGTTCGATTAATTAATTAAAAATTGAATTAATTCAATTCGATAAATGTTATCGAACACCTGCTTCGCGGTTTTAGCTTAGCAGATAGTTTACGGCTGTCAGCTAAATGTCGGCCGTTCAACCATTCCCTAGTTTTCGAACAATTCCTGGCCTTCTTTTTGACGGACAGAGATCTTTTTTTCAACGAAGGCAAATCGTTTGGCGAGCCGAACATACGTCAGTCTGCCCTTTCACAAGCACTGCAATTGCTGCAAATATATATATATATATATATATATAGTACAACATGAAACAAACTATACTAGGGATCAGAACCCTTAAGACAGCAAAAGGTAGTCAACAGCAACTCTTTCTCGAGTCTATTATTCGCACATCAAATAACTCGTAGGTAGAGTTTTGGACCTGAAGCAGACGTGTATCCCTATTGTAGCACACACGCAAATTAAATAAAAATGAAGTCCCAAAATTTATTCAGGAACAGGTTTATGCTGCGTTTTGACTAGATTTCTAGATGGTGTCCATGACAGTACAACGATGCGTTGGCCTTGGTCAATCAATTGATATATGTTTAACAGATTGAAAATAATCGAAAGAGACTTGGCGATCGTTCAAAAGCCGAGTATTTTCTGTAGCAGCTATCATTGCTTGCCCAAAGGGAAAATCAAGTATCAATTATATAGGGATAGCAATTTGAGCGACTCTGTCAAAATCAGTTATAACGGGGGCAAGCCGTACTCATGCTGGCACTCCTACAAACATATTATTGCTCTTTTTATAACGTACTCGAACAATGAACTATAAACGCGATCTCCTAAGCCCCTTATTGCTCGGTGGCTGTGCATCGGAGGCGGGCTGTGCGGCCAGACAAGTCAGGAAATTATGCGTCGGTGGCTGAGCCGTTTCGAATGGTATTCGCTTGCTTTTGAAACAGTAGTTCTTCTGGGGCCCCACTGGAGCCTTGCAGCGCAGTTAGGCCTGTAGGCGCTACTTTTTGTTTGTAGTACTTACACACTGTTTCACAAAATTGAGACGAAACTCTAACTACTCTACTGCGCTTGGCAGACTTGCAAGGTCTACGAAGTCTGTAGCTTATGAAGCTAATACTGAATTACTGAACACTGATTTCCATTTTTGCGAACGTACAACAGCCACTTGAACCAATTGCCAAAACGCTAATGTTTCATTCTCACTTAGATTGAGTGAGAGAGAGATATAGCCTTTCTTGTCTGCTTGTGTTGTTGGTGTGTCTATATCTTTCCATGTCAACGCCGAAGAAGAGCAATTATTCTTTCTCATCATACGCTAAATGCGAATCCAGTTCGTTGGGTGGGCAGTGCAAGAAAACCTACAGTGGCCGAAGTCAGCATTTAGTCTTTACACTTTGCAACGTAAAAAAGGATCAGAGTTACTTTAGGGTGAATTTATTAGACGCGCTGTATATGCGCACAAAAACAGGATACGGAACAGAACCGACAATCCGTTGCGGGCGATGGAGGTATCGCCAAACCGTGACCCGGAACCTAATCACAGGCCACAGATCAGACAGCAGGAAGATCGGGCCACGACCGAAGGAAATTTCTGATTGCTGTTGCCTGGTTTTTGCGCCTTCAATGTGACTAGAGTGAAGTCGCCTCGGTGGTGGCGGCTAAGTTGTCTTTGTAGTAGCAGCCTTCAACTAAAGTAGTCTAGTTGAAGTAACATCTAAATGCGGACGTTTACACATTGAGGTACACACGCGCATATGCAGCGAATACCCCGATTTGCCACAGTTGTCACCGAATTGCGGTCTACCGCCAAACGCCCGCGTCTAGTGCAGGTCAATGCTCTAATTCAGAGAAGAAGTCAGCTAGCGGGCCAGCCAGCCAGAGTACCAGATGGGCAGATGGTGTTTGCGGTGATATAAAAGAAGACGTCTACGTGCTACGACGAAAGCATCCAGGCAGGCGACTTCGGCGCCGCGCCTCAATGGACCCGCTCATGACTCGCATTGATCGCGGCTGCAGTTCTCACTCAGGCACTATTTGCGCCTGCCTGCGGCTCATACTGCTACCGCTGACACTATAGTTGCATATTGAGCTTGAGAAGCGCATTTGGTCGCTTGCTACTGCAGTTGGTGTTGGCCAAATGACGACAATCTAATCGACGCTTTCTAGACGTGCACAAACACGCTTCGGAGGCCCAGCGGTTTTTTTCTTTCTGAATGAGAACGCTATAGAGCGACCGGCTCATAGGAATGAACGGGGCGAGAGCAACGACTAGCGTACACGAAGCGACGAAGACAGAATGAGTCCACGGTAACTCTCGACTCTTCGGAGGCTGGGACAGGCGGACGGGACACCTTCGACAACTACTGTGGATACTACCGCGACTCAATTCGCTTATCCACACACGCGGCCACCTACATGGCAGTCAAACAACAGACGTAACTCTTTCGACGAAGTCGACGACCGTAAGAACGAGGTGAACCGAAAACGTCTAAGCTAACCTGCTTCCATTGATGAATAAATGAATGCTGACATGGCCGACAAGCTCACGCAATGCAAACGGTAAAACGGAAGGCTACAAGTAACAAACAAACGAATCTATGTCGTGTTTGCTTGTACCTATAGGAGGTAACAATTGTCATCATATGAACAAATATATCGGATCAAGTAAACGAAAGCGTTCTGCATCCTCTAGGTTCGGTCATGTTTAGTCTAGCAGAGTTTCACGCATAGAGGCGGCGTTACCCCGCCCCGAATATCCAGCGATAGTCTGTGGTGTGCAGGTTTTCGACAGCTCTGGTGTCTCCTGTTGAACGGTTGAGCGCCTTGCCTACTTGTTAGAGGTCGGCATTTAAACCAGATTCCCCCAGCGTCTCAAGTGCCCGCAGGCGGAAGTCATAGAGATATGTAAGACTGGCATTATCCGCCAACATATAGAGGCATGAGCGGCGAGTTCCGCTCTCGCACTGACCTGATATATATACATATGATTTTCATTTAATTTCCATTTATGCGTTTGTAAACAAAATTTACGAAACAATGTCTGAAAATAATTTATTAGAAGTAGTTAGAAGTATACTGGTTGACTTTCTCAATTTCCAATACACCTTGTTCACCGACACCTTATTGGTAGACGGTGAGCATAGTGCACTGGAGATTACACAAAATATGGAAGCTCCGCAAGAAGACCCTCTAAGCTGCATCTCGTTCACCCTTCTCCTTGCTGACCTTGTTTGTTACGCCCGACAGGAGTACAAAAAAAAGCTGTAGTGGTGATGTATGCAGATGACATCGTGGTCGTTGATTGCGACCTGGGCGCTATATAGCGCATTATCTCTACGGTAGAAACGTTCCTTGTTTCAAAAGGACTTGAGATAAACACTTAGAAGACCAAAGCCATTAAATTCAAGCGTGGAGTTCGTTAACTCTTGCCAATAATTTGGCCTTGGGGTTTCTTACACAGCAACGATAGTTCAGAGCGCATATAAACCACAGTACAGAATATATTTGTCTCTGCAGTGAGGCTCTTCATGCTTAAGGTTGTTTCGGGATTGGTGTATGGTCTTGACTGCGTGTGGAACCACCTCGCGCTGGCAAATTGTGACCAGCTTGAGAGGTGTTGCTCATTATTTATGAAGCGAGTGCTTTGCTTGTCTCTCTGAGCAAAGAGGCGCTTTGTGTATCTCATGTAATACTGACCACTGGCTACTGAAACAATCCGACTAAGGCTAAAGATGCCGCCCACAGTACCTAACGAATGTGTTCTTTCGAAGTAAGAACACAGCTATCGTCAGACAGGTCAGAGAGGAGGTGGGTGGTTTGGACGTTTTTAATGCCTTGCACCTTTAGTCTGGTCTTGCATGTGACAGTCGCCACGTATACACCAGGTAGTGATAGCGAATGTCTCTACCTGGTGTGTTCAAACGTCGTCTTTTACGAGTTTATGAGTTGTGCCCGGTTCTGCCGGCAGAGGTGTGCCAAGTACTATGCAGTGGAATGCACATCCCTGGAGCGAATATCGTTGCATTACTTCTCTCAGTGGAAGTATAAAGAAGACAGCGCATTATGAAACAAAAAACTATAAACTGTATATAATACTTAATTTGAGTGAAATAAACATAATTTAAATTGAAAATATTTGCTAGCCGCGACATTAGAGTGTTTTTGATTTTTAAAAGTTAAATGTGCGCTAATAATCCCATGACCACAGTACAAGTTAACTAACACTAATGAATTGCACAACCTGAATCTATAGCGTTAATCGGGTTCCCAGTCTTGCTCAAGGCCTCTATGATAATCAAGAAGGCAAGAGAGATCCTTGGAAACACCCAGAGGGTGGCGGCCCTCAGGATTATTCAAGCGTATCGCACGGTACGCACAAACTCTGACCTGAAGGTGGGGAAGCGGCAAACATTTTAGGACAGCAACTCGAACTGCAGTTAGAAAGTCGAGAGGGAAAGCAATGGAGGCATGGCAAGCCAAATGGCACACCCACTCTTTCTGGAGCACCACGGCACACTCTCCGATCCTTTATCCTAAACATCAAAAAATGTATTGACAGTCCCGGGGGAAAACTAAACCACTACCTCACGCGGGACATCGGGACTTGGGACAGACCTACCTTATTCGAATTGGAAAAGCTCCCTCAGCGAGCTGTGTTTACTGCCTGTGTTTATCCTCTCGTTATAAAACAGCTTTATTGCCACCACCGGGCGTTGATTATTGACATGCAATCAGTGCGGCTGAGCTCGGGAGGCTTAGCCGCTGAGCAGTTCGACTACCACGTGAAATTCCACAAATTTTGCCGTTTGAAAATGTTTCACTTGTTCCATTCTTTTCCCATAGAAACTTGATCTTCGTGTGGGTCGTTTGGATATCCTCCGAGAGTTGGGTAACGACCTGGGTGGAAAGGAAGATGCGGTTTATTAGAAACGGCGTCGTCTTGGCAGTGGCGAATTTGGGTAGGTTCGGGCGTGATTTGTCGCACACTCCAATGCGTTCTAAGTTGACTGATTGCTGGAAACACTTTAGATGTACACCTTTCCCACAACTGTCTACATAGTGTAGCATCGACGGCATATTGATAGGACTACCCGGACACATAGAACGCACCAACATGGTTGCTAGATACAAAACTCAATGAAGAAAGAAACCAGCAAAGTTAAAGGAGTACCTATCCTCCTGCCTAACTTGCGATGCCAGACATATTGCCGCTAATATGTGTAGAAGTTTAAATTGAGACTCTGAGCGAGATTGTTGTCACGTATGTTGTCAGGATTATTTAAGCTATTGATTTGTATACTTATTATAATATAATAAATATAACCTCTATCCATTATATATAAGTTTTTTTCAATAATATTATCATTTATTCAATGTAATCTATTATTCAGGGTGGGAACACGATATTTGGGTCTCTGCGAACGTGTGCACCGTTACGGGGGATCCAGTGTAGGGACCAGCCATTTCTGGAGAGTGCCCCGAATCAAGGCCTCATTGCCCCGTTGCACGTCCAGCGACAGGCGCTGTCTGAGAAAATCACCCTCTCGTTTGTCTCCGCTGGCTAGAATCAGCCGTTTCCCGACCTTTTGTAGCAAACCTCGAGTGGACGGACCGGGCCCGCCAAGGGTCTCGAAGGCAAGGGGGTAAAACCTGTACGGGTACCCGATGTTCTGGTACTTTCTAACCTTGCCTGCCTCGACGAAAGCCGAAGCATGACTAGCCCGGGCCGCGCCAGCACTGACCATTGAAGGGGCTAATAAGTCAGTAACTGTCGCGTCCCAAACCAGCATGCATCCGCTCTCGAACGGAGTTAAGGTCAGCCCGTCAGGTCTCTTGCCGCCCTCCCTGTCTAGTCCGATGGGTTCAAGGACGCACGGCAGACCACTGGATCGTAAAGCTCGACTGAATGTTTTATTCAGGGCTTGGTGTCTTGCTCGCCTACCTGCGCTGACGATACAGGACAACCTGTGGCGTCCGTCTTGCCCGACGACGTCTCCGCAGACGCAGGTATGAGTGTATACAATGTCTGTTCCCAAACGAAGTCCGACGGCAATCCTCACCGACTCGTCATCTAGCAGGGTCCTGATCCGGGGACAGGGAATGGTGTGTAGCCATGCCTTGCCCCCTTGGAGGAGACGGCGCGCAGCCTGGCCTTGTCGGCGTCCGTCGTGCATCCCGCAATGAGGTCTACGACCCTTTGCTCATATAGAGCTGTTGACCATACTTTCTGGTGTCCAGCTTCGGCGGGCTCGTGGCCGCACAGGGCAACTGCTCTACGGCGGCTTGTTTCCAATCGGGCTTCTAAGTCTGTGAGGGCAGCCAAATCGAGGAGGGTTCTAGCCTGTTGCATAGACCTGTGTAGAGAAGCTGCCAGAGCTATCTCAGATAGGACAATCGCATCAGGATATATATATATATATATCCTTTCCTCCCAACTTTATGGCGCTTGACCAAATCAAGGCCGCTTTTCTGAAAAAGGCGCTAAGAGTCCACCGCACTAGTCTCAACAGATTAGTCTATTTACTGGCGTCGACTCCGCTATTTGTTGAGAATTTACAAAAAATCCACGTGTTACCGAAAACGGCAGCTTTCAACGAGTACATGTCTGAATGGGAGAATAAGATGGCAGACATTGACCTGCTCTTTTATGAAACCCAGGCAATGACGTGTACTTCATGGAAGCGCTGCAACTATGAAAATAGACACCTAATTGCACGATTTGCTGTACATGGCTTCCACATGAAGATCTGTATTCGAGAGAAGTTCCATGAAATTTCCTCGTTATGCTTGTGCAAACTTTGCGGGAGACAGTGTGACTTATATCACCTTCAACGATGCGATAGAACAGTTCCGTTGACTCGACTTTTAGAACCGTGATGAATATATGTATATGTGAATGTGTGCTTTCTCTGTACGCGCAATATTGTAAACCAAGCATCGGTTAATAAAGCTATTATGTATGTATATATATATATATATATATATATATATATATATATATATATATATATTTCCAAATTTACGGCACTGTAAATTATATCCTTATCTGACCATGATTTTTTATGAATGCTTCCAACAAAAAACGCTTCATCGGAAGCCGTTATCGAGAGCTTTTCGGCATGATCATGTAGTTAACTGCAGCTGAAGCCCTCACCCAGGTTTTTCCACAGTGCACGTATGTTTATCCTAATGGTGTCTGCAACCCTCGAAAGTCCCTGAATAGCGCTGGTTGCTTTTTCTGTTAGGCTTACTACTAGAAACGTCAAAAGTGGATATTATCGCTACATTTTAGTTCTCAGGCAGTTTCCTGGCAAGCTTCTCGGTTAAAGCAAACACAGTTAGGCTGCGGTGCATTCGCAATCTTCTTAGTCTACCGCCGTCCCAACGGCATCACATCTTGCAAATGCAATTGCGTTGTTTATATGCCGGTGTCTGTTTTCTCTTTTCTAGAAGAAAAACGTCCCTGTTGAACGACCCGTTGCTTACACCTGTGATCTGGCGACATGACCCGCTACAGTGGTCTGTCAGGCTAACCAAAGTCTAAATACTGCGGCTTCCACTTTTCGTCAGCTGGACCTTGCTGATGTTTAGCAAACGTCTTTTTTTTTAGGGAAATAATTTCCATTTATGGGTTCGGTAAAGCAGAAAGCTGCCAAATCTACCGCACTACTTCACAAACGTGCTTACATTACAGGGCTTCTCAAACATACATAGTGTAAACAAAATCCATTGCAAGGACAACGTAAAGCGTACATTGCTGTACTGTTTAGCTACAACAGAGCTAATAGTTAGGGCTGTACTTTTTAGCTACAACAGAGCTAATAGCCAGGCAGTGAAATGGCTGGTGTTTAAAATGTTCCCTTTGGGGCATGAACTGGGATGGGCTGCAACTTTAATGCAGGCAGTCATATGGGAGGCAGGTCAAAGAGAGATCTGACAGAGAGAGTGATGGGCCAAAAAACTCTCACCGAAGCCGAAGTGTCAGTAAGCTATAAACAACTTACAAATAAATTAATGTGCAACAAAACTGTTCGCCAGGTCGTACTTCTCATCGCATCTGCAGTGTATGTTCCTAAATCGATGTCCTTTTTTTTCTCCGTCCACTTTATAGTGCAGGCCTTAAATGCTTTCGTCCTAGTTTAACCCCATCCGAGTTGTAGTTACTGTCTCCCTAGAGTCCCGCTCCCTAAGACATAAGCACAGATATCTTTCGCGGGAATGGCCGTTAGTTGGCTACACTAAGAGTAGGCTTTTTGCCGCCAGCATCTTGGAGAAGAGTTCTCTACGGATTCTGGCTAGGGAAGGCGACCCGGCGGATAACGACACATGGAGGAAGATAGTCTGTCAATATTCAGGTAATTGCGGCGAGGCCAAAAAGAGGACGTGGGTGGGTCTATTTCGCCTCGTCCGCGAGACGGGGGATGACACCAAGGCCAAGGCGCTCTTACCCCCAAGTGCACTTTAACCTATTCCTTGTTACATGACAAGTCAGAGGGAAAAGACGTGGTGGAAAGTTTTTGGCGTACCGTGCTCGAAAACAGGGTTTGGCCTCGCCGTCACCCCTACAGCATACAGGAGGTCCTTTGGGACACCCCAAAGCCAGGCGGAGAAAAGCAGAGCCACTACAACCTTCCCTCTCAAGAAGAAGGAAGTCGTACGCGGACACGATCAAGGACTTGAGCACTAAAGTGGTCCTTTACGCCCACTAGGTCATGGTCAGTCACGTCCAACACCTGCCTAAAGGCAACATGCGAATGGTGCTTACAGAGGCGCCATCGGGGGGGGGGCACTACTTTCCTTAAAGCCATACAGTCGGCTAGGGAGACGGAAATAAAATTTAGACCACCCTCCCTAACGCGGCTTGTATTTTCAGGGATATTATTGGCACAATCTTAAAGACATCGAGGTTGCTCTACGTCAGACGATAAACGTTGCCGGACTAATAACGGTCGCTCCTTCTAAAGAGGGCTCCACCGGGAGATGACGGCTCTCGTCCGAGCGGCCCCTTCCGATGCCCACAAGATCCTGAATCTAAAGCGAATACGGCTGGGGTGGACCTCGAGCGCCATTACGGAGTGGATCGCCATACCGACCTGCCGGCGGTGTCAATAAGTGGGACACTCTACCTCCTCGTGTACTTTTAAGGAAGTAAGTAGCGTACGCTGTCACAGGTGCGGCACACTAGGGCACCTTTCTAGACAGTGCAAAACTACGTTTGCCTGCTCTATTTGTGGCGTCGAGAAGCACGCGGCTAACGGGGCTGCTGGTCCGAAATTTAGAATACAAATAGAAGAGGTCCGCCGTCCCCGTCCTGACGTTCTGTCGGCGCCCGTAACCCCTCCTCCCGCCACAAAGCTAGCGTCGGTTTCTGAGCCAGCGTCATACACCCATAGGGGCCATCCTGGTACCTCCGATAAACCCGATGGGTACAGCACGGTGTCCAGGAATTGACGCAAGAGAAGCAAACGCTCACACCCTGAGGGCCTACGGGCTGCAAAGGCTGTCAACTTCAGGGAAACACACCCAAGTAAACCCCGGGTCGAGGGCATTTAATTCAACAATGACCCAAGCTCCAAAAAATAAACAGCTTAACTGCAATCGAAGCAGAGGAGTCGAAGCTATGCTCAAGGATAGCCGAGCAACCGGCTGGGCACCGATTTGTTTTTAGGATGTGATTATCCTCCGTCCCTATGGGCTTGGAACCGCCGTGAGGCATAACGTCAATTAGGCACCGACCTGTTACTGCTCAGTGAGCCGGAGCAGTTGTAACCACAATAAATGGCTGTATTTGGTAGTAGAGGTTTAGCGTGCATGTGCCAGTACGATAATACGTACTAGCACATGCACGCTGGAAACCATTGTTAACCCCTTTGCGCTACACTAATGCAACAAAATAAAATGTATATGTTGATGATGCATGTCGGAAAATCCTTAGGAAGTCTTGTAATACTGGTGGATTACTAACATATACTCTCAATACTGGTCAAATACATAACATTTCCAAGTAACTAAGGTTTGTGCTCCTCTGATTGCATTTGTTGCTTAGTTGTGCTCTATTAAAGAGACGTGCGTTGTTGATCGAGTATTTACAGACCATACGTTATAATAGAAAAAAAATATATATATATAACACCATGATTTTGAGATCAGATAATAAATAATTAAAAGAAACAGCTTTGCTAATACTGGTGGCTAATACTTTTCTAGAGTAGTTTTCTTGGTGGCTAATACTTTTCTACAGTAGACTAACAAACGGAACCTTAAAACGAAAAAGGATGGTAAGTTGCCACAGCTACCACGTGCACTGTATGTAATGATCAATCATTCAGTAATACATGTACTGAGCGTACATTGCAAAATCTAGATAACGCTAATAACATGAATCTTATTGGCGTGATGCTTATCAAGTTACCAATGTGATATTGGCGTACGCACAATGTACAGCGAAAGGTACGAGGTGCTCTGAGCCAACTTAAATATGTTTACTTTGGAGTTTTGATTTCGTGTTCAGTTATTGACGATACATTCATGTCGGTTGCCTATTTTTAACTATAGTGGACAGAGATGCGATTTGATTAGTCCATTGAGTGGTCGGAATAAATGGACGGTGGGTCACTACCTCAGAAGCATGCTTAGCATCTTCCGCATGCACTTTACCGGTAGTAACTGAGAACGAAATGACGCAAGCCATTTCGTAATATAAGGGTTATCGAGATTGCTATCAATTGTTATGTTCACTCACTAGTGCCTGAACCTCTCTCTAGATGGCTTGAACCTCTATGTAAAAAATAAATCTCACTTGAAAAAATGAGACGTTTAATAGGGTCGGATATTCTCTTTAACAATCAAAAGCAGCTCGATGCAGCATAAGCTCTATTGAGCTGTAACCAAAAGCAGATGATTAACGTCTCATTCAGGACACTTCGCCTGGCGTCTCCTCAAAGGGTTCGATAATCGGTGTTGGCAGGCAGGGCTCGGCCCAGATAGTACAAAGTGCTACTTCCGGACATCTGGGTCAAGCTCAATCTAGCCGAGAAGAATTTTACGAACAGCCTTGACTGTAACTGCGTGGGTAATAAAAAAGTGGGGGTAGGTAATACTGGCAGATCTTCTACATTTAATTGCCTCCGCCAATATAGACGTATAACCAGCAAGTTCCGCTCCCGCACTGACCATGAAAGGGGCTACTAGGTAACGGTGCCTCCCATACCAGCATGCGACCCATTTTAAACGACGTTAGTATCAGTCCGTCTGGTCGCTTTCCATCATTCCTGCAGTGATCAGGAGTCTCGAGAATGCAAGGAAAGCCAGCTGATCTCAAGGCTTGGCTAAATGTCCCGTTAAGCGTTGCGTATCGGGCTCGACGACCTGAGCTTAAGGCACAAAAGAAACCATAGTGTGCCTGTGGCCCCAAAACGACGAAACGGACGAATTGCGTTTAATTGATAGGGTAAGCTTTTTCTTTCTAAAGAGGGGTTTTGCGCTTTCAAATACGTGCTAAAATAAGGTGGTCCCCCCGTTGGAAAGAGGCGAGAAGAGGACCTGCAAAAACGATGGAATCTAAAAAAACGTGCGCCTTTGACGTTTATATGCGGAACTGGTAAACCAAAATTAGTAAGATAGATATAGTAATGTATAGGACAGTAGCAATGAGGAGCACTGGGTGAAAGGTCGGCACTTATCTACGGCCTTTATAACGGAGGGCGCAGACCCATATGTCTCCTGAAAACCCTAGTAAAAGGGTATGAAGCAGTTATAGAAGACTGATTTAGAGCGTTTGCAGAAGAGTATGATCGGCTAATCAATACGCATTTTGCAAGAGCAGAGCAGTTTTTACAGCAATACAACAAATGGAAACCAAATCTGACTTGCTTCACAGTTTGCCTATATACGAACGGAGGCTTCTAGTGGCAATCTTTCTGAATGTAAGAAACGCGTTTAAAAGTCTGGTGTGCAAAGCAATTTTAAACACCCTGGTAAGAAAAGCGACCACCCCCCTTTCTTGTTAGGGTCGTCTCGGGGTACCTGGAACACAGAAGAGTTTTTAACTGCACAGTGGAGATAGACAACACAGCAGGAGTTCTACAAGGCTCAATCCTAGGCTTCCTGCTCTGCAATATAACGTATGACGTCGACTTGAGACAGAAAGGTATCCCACAGGGAGTAGAGAGGGTTGCGTTCGCAGATGACTTAGCCGTCATGGCCTAAGAGAAGAAAGATAGAGGAAGAACTAAAAGTTAACAACAAACATTGTCGACAAAGAGATGGATAGATAGAGCCGGACTATAACTTGCCCCGGAAAAGAGCGAAGCCATTCTCCTGTCAGGGAGAAAAAAGTGGGTAGCATAAAACTGGTGGTGGCAGGCCAAAAGATCAAGTAAGAAACAGAAGCCGGATATCTCAGTGTCCTACTAGACAAGGGTCTCAGGGGCACTAATCACATCAGAAAGTGCACGGCGAAGACGGCTAAAGTGGCTAACGCGATAGGCAAGATCTTTCCATGTCGGTTACCAAATAAATTGCACTTTTTGCGGTGCCAGTCTGGCTGCAGAACGCTCTGAAAGCGACGACGGTATGAAATGCCCTAAGAAGCACCCAGAATACCGGCACCTAAGATCCTGCAGGCCTACCGCAAGGCTAGCATGAGCGCAGCCCTGGCACTTCCTGGTTGCCCACTTTGGGATTAAATTGTAAACGAGTAGGGAAGAAAGTGGGAAGAAGAGCGTGAGTCCAACAAAGATGTTGAGAGGAAAAGAGCAATAAGGTCGCCGCAAGAATACTGGGGCGCCATCTCCATAGGCTAACCGGGCCATTCACTTTGCCAGTTTATCCCGGACATTAAAAAAGATACACCGCCCGGCGGGAGAAACGGACTTTTCCTTACCCAGTATCTCATTGACCACGGAGATTTTCAAAGCCATCTCTTTCGTATAGGCAAAGTTTCCTCGGAAACCTGCCTGCACTGGGAGGACGGCATCGACGACAACTCCGAGCACATTCTCCTTAAATGCAATGGATTAGATCAGACAACACAGCGAAACAATAAGAGGGAAGAAAATATGCATTTAAACGAAAGTTAAACGAATAAATATATATGCATACAAACATATGAACGTATATGTATATATATATATATATATATATATATATACATATGTACAAACAAGACATACACTAAGAGGGAAGCAAAGACAGGAAATCTATTAGCATGCACCTGTCTGTCCGGTGCGGGAGGAGAATGGACGGAGAACGGGAGAGGACTTTTCTGCTGGCTCGAATGTGGTTGTGTCGGCGGCGCCCGATGGCTGTCTGGCTGGCTGGCACGCAGGGCAATGGCGAGAGACCGACCAGCGCCGCCGTACCGGAAGCGACGTTGGCCGACTGCGAGGATGGAGAAGACACCACTTGAGGAGCTAGTAGGGGCGGCTAGGCTAACGACGGCGTGGTGGTGGAGGTGGTGGTGATGGTGTGCGTGTTGTCACAACGACGGTTAGGCACAAACGGTGACGGAACAAACAGAAGCTGTGTGGGAACGGTGTACGCTCGAAGCTGCAGCGTATGGTGGGAACGCAGTGGCTGGCGGCTACAGCAGCTGGAGTCCGGCGGCCGCACTAGACAGGTCGGTGTAACAGGTTGCGCAACGCCATCCAAACCGAACACGGAGAGCGTGTCTAGCGAGCGTTCTAGCCCCGGCCAGCCATTCTTCAGCTGCAGCAGAAGCAGCAGGTGCAGCTGCAGGTGCAGCAGCCGACGGAGCGGGACCACGATCTGCTGCAGGACGCGCGTACCCTGCATCGCAAACATGCTGCTGCTTTTTCAGAATGAGCAAGATGCTCTCGTCTGGTGGTGGTGGTGGCGGGGGCGACTAGACAGCGGTGGACGGCGGTAGGATTCTCTGCAGCAGATCGACGCTCTTACAGAAAGGCAAACGTTGTTACCGTGGTCGTGCTGCAGAGTGGTGACTGCAGCAGGAAGACAGACGATAACGTGATCTTAACGACGACGGCAATGATGACGATGATGATGATGAAGATGATGATGATGATGATGATGATGACGACGACGACAATGATGACGATGATGATGATGATGAAGACGACGACGACGCATGATATGACCACATATAAAGCAACAACAACTGCAACAACGGCTGCAAGAACTTCTTCGTTTTTATTTCTATTTCTGTTTTTTTTTTTGCCTTGCCTGGTTGCCGATTCCTGCTTTGGCCTTCCTCTTTCGTCCGTTCACACAAAAACAACAGCTACTTTCATCTACTTAGCGCGGCGTCGCGGTGTTTGTTTGCTTAACCGTCGCCGCTACCGTTCTGGCAATGGCTGTGGTGGTTGTTTTTGTTTTTGTTGTTGTTGTTGTTGTTATTGTTTTTGCTGATCCGCCCGGTGTTGTTATCTTCGTAGTTTTTCAGGGCGTTTCAGATCATACCTAGTGTTGCTTTCGTTGTGGACAAAATTGTTTTTGTTTTTGCTGTTGCTACTACAACTACTATTACTGGATTTGCTTCCGTCGTTGTCGTTGCTTGCTAGCACCTCGTCGTCAGGTGTTTTTGATGCTTCTGCTGCTGCATTTAGAGGTTGTAGATGTTATTGCAAAGTGTCCTCAATGTGCCGTATGTCGCTTTCATGCATGACCCTCGTTTTCTTTTCGCTGATAATATTTTGGCCATTTTACCCGTGGCGAAGCGTATTGCTGGAAAACTCTCTGGCTTATATATATATATATATATATATATATATATATATATATATATATATATATATATATATATATATATATATATATATTTTTTATATATATATATATATATTATATATATATATATATATATATATGAGAAATGCAGTAAGGTGTAAGGGCCATTGGGGGTTTAATAAATATATAGTAACAGGGAATATATGGAAAGCCATGTATATGCCAAGATAGATCTTTGTTAATGCCTCTTTGGTTTGCAGGGCGGGAAGTAGTTCAAAACAATGCAAAGAGAAGTGATAAGATTTGCATTGGGTTGCCGTTTTAATTGCGTCAGGGAATTTCCTGAGGGGGAAGGGGGATGTCAAAGTTCATACAAAGGCAAGTACAAAGTAAGCTAAGATTAGCATAAGATCAAACATGTCGCAAATAAAAGATGAGTTAAATAGGTGCAGCTGGTGAAGACGACACTAAGGATTAGAGCAAAGTGGAGTCGCAGATTAGAGCTTGCAGCTAGAGAGATTGGGTACAATAGTCAGTAATAGGCAAGAGCAAGGGTATCGGAAAAATTGGTGAAATTAAGGGTAAACAAGACAGGCAAATAGGAATTGGCGATGGGTTCCAGATCGACTTTGGCAAGTATATATGGAAGGGAAAAGCGGAAAAGGACGGGGTAGAATGGGTATACGATAATTCAAAAGCAAGTGGGCTAATGGCAGATGCCAGGGCAGGGATGTTGAATACAAGGATACAAAGAGCTAAATATAGGGAGGGGCAAAGTACAGAATGTCGAGCATGTAGACTAGGGAATGAGTCAATCGAGCATATTGTTAAAGAATGTACAGCCTTAGAGGGGGAGCAGAGATATAGAGTTGTTGAAGTGCCTAGCTTTAGGACCAAATGTTAGAATGGACCTGGTCGATATTACAAAGAAGAGGTTGTCCCAATGGCAAGCAAATGCTCAGTAGATATTGAAATATACATTGATTATATGGATGCGTAGGTAACATATATGCTGCTGCACTAAGCGCCCCTGATATAAAATGGTGACATCTGTATTGAGGTATGCATGCCAAGCGAATAATATACCTATATAAACAGGCTCTTCCATAACCGTGTGTACCTATTTTAAGTTTAAGTAGAACTCCGCAAGATTTTTTTTTCAATTTGGAGAGGGAGGGGGGGCAAAAACTTCTTGTTTAGGAGTAAGAATGGAATTTACAAAAGTAGCAAATTGTACAAAACTGTAACATTTTGACATTACGACCAAGAGACCACTATGATGCAATAGTACTAATCAAATCCAATCCTCATAATTTTCGTATCAAAGTGGTGGCGCTGCGTTAAGTAGTTGCCGAGTAACTAAGCTTTTTCGACTGCCACATCAAACGCGAAGGCCTGCATACTTGCATAGAGCGTATAAGAAAGTTAGGCGCATATTTTGTGGTTTGGTAGAACTCGGCACGAACATATTTTCTTCCCAGTTGAATGTTCTGAACCCGAGAGCTTCAACGCAAAACATGACAACTATGGCTGTCAAAAAAAGCTTAGTTACTCTGCAACTACGTAATGCAGCACCTTCACTTTGGTTAGAAAATGACGGACATTTTCAATTATTATTATTATTATTATAAATGTGTGTCTAATATTGTATACACTATGTAATGATATAAGAATAAAAATAAATAATAATAATAATAATAATAATAATAATAATAATAATAATAATAATATTAATAATAATAATAATAATAATAATAATAATAATAATAATAATAATAATAATAATAATAATAATAATAATAATAATAATAATAATAATATAACTACTACTACTACTACTACTACTACTATTATCAATGAGCTTTCGTCATGCGACAGGTAGTGGTTGTCGCGGTTGGCCGTCATCATGTCGAGTCAGTGGTTTCGGGCGCTGAAGCAAGTTAGTTGTAACGGGGTTTTTGAACTGATTTGATTTGAGTTATTGTTTCCGCTAGCAGTCGCAGTCAAGGTCGACCTTGCAGGAACGAGAGGACCCTGTCGGCGTCGGCTTGCTTCTATCATCCTGCTACCCTGCTATCGTCAGGTGAACGGCACGGACGCGGTCTTTCCCTTATATGACGACGAGACCACTAAAGGGGCGGCGCCGATGGTGGTGGTGGTGGCGGTGACGGTGGCAGTCGAGGGCTCTGAAAAACTTTTGCCGCCGTGTACTCGTATAAGGCGTGCATTGGTAGGCGGCCGTATGAGACGTTGTATGAGACGCCAGAAAGAGTGACTTTGGATCGAGCAAGACGTTACGCTTCAGTGCTTTCCGTCATTGCTCTTGTTTTAGTTTGTGTTCCCTTTTCTCTGCGGGCCGTTCGTTGTTGTCGGGCTTTTCACTCGGTCTCCTGCAGTTTTCTTCTGCCCACGATCCTTGTCCCGCTTAGAGGTTTTTTGTTTTCTTTGTCCGTCGAGACGATGTCGACGTCGACAATGCCAGACTAAATCGGATGAGATGTTCGGAGTCCTGCGAGAATGAAGAGGAATTCAAAGGATCGTCGTCATTGGCTTCGACTGCTCATGTCGTCTTGCAGGCAATGTTGGGTGTACATACATTACATGTTGGGTCAGTCACTCAACACTGTCGTATGTATGTCTTAGTTTTAGCTAGCTTGATTTTATTCAGCCGATGCCGATTGAGGCGAGCGTGTGTTATAAACAGTGGCCGTTTGGTATTTTGTTGTAATTTGTTCTTTTGAAAACGAAATTCTCGCTGAGCGTATCGTGACGATTCGACAGCAACGTCGAGTGCGCCGTTTGTGTGAGAAAAACAAAACTAGCATCTATAAATTATTATTATTATTATTATTACTATTATTATTGAAGAGAATACGCCAATGTCTGAATATATTGGTGCAGCATGAGCTTGCCAAATACGACATGATGAACTATGTCGCATTCAGCATTTGCGCTCTTCTTGATGCAAACAATATTTTCCTCTAAGACTCTTGGTGGGACTACCGGTGACAAAAAATAGATCATAATACAACATTCTGTATCCAATATTTACAAAGGTTGCAAACTATTACGCTAAAAAGAACTCGGTAAGAGCCTCTGGTAGATGTAAAGAGACGTATTCGCTATCTACGAGCTTCTACGAAATAAGAAGACGATCATCGCTAAAAACTACGTCCAACTACTCGACAGTATGTAGTAAACCATTGCGGAAAACGCTTCAAACTGTGTCATTATAGACGCGTTATATATATATATATATATATATATATATATATATGCAAGCAATATATTCCCATTTGGTTTCGATGATATGGTTAAAATTACAAATACATATATACACACTACGCAGTTGCTGAGGATATCCATCGCTGCATTCAATTCAATCGGTGGGAAAAATACAGAGCATTTATTGCCAATACTTTAGCAAAACACGCACTAAAGAAATTAGATGACCCCTTGGAGACCCGACTATCAACAATTATAAACTGTTGCTGTAGCCAATGGCTGGTGAAAAAAAAGAAACTGCGCGATATATATATATATATATATATATAAATGTCATCACATTTATTTCCCTTTTAGTAAGTATGCATATAACGTTGATACTTATAATCTTGTTAGCTGCTCTCGGCAAATCTGTCAAGGGGGGCAGTGCAGCGATCTCTTCGTGAGAGCTAGGCGCATGATACCTCGTTGACGTTTGAAAGCACAGTCGAGATGCACTCTATGCACTCCTCGTGGAAGTTTATATTTGAACAGACCAGGTGATGACAGCCATGAACAAATATATATATATACATTTTATCTGCCAAAACGCAACAAGTATTGCGTTTTTGCAGACAAGAAGCTTGTGCTAGAAGTGACTATGATCTAAAGATGGACATGCATTTAAATCGGTTAATAACTTCAGAAACTACTAGTAACATTGACGCATAAGTTGTATTTTACTAGGAATGTTGAAGAGATGAAAGTGAAGGCGGTTTCCTTAACTACGGTGTTGAGAGGTCTCGGATAAATTGACCTTAAAACTGTAATTTGTATATTTAAACTCAAAATCATTTCCGCAGTAACATATTGCCTCAGGCCCATATCGTTAAAGTGAACATTAGAGAACCAAAGGTCTCGACAGGTTTAAAACTATGTTTGTTAAGAAAGCAATTGTTTTTTTATGGTTTGTTAAAACCGCCTCATGCACGCTGATGCTGCGTATGTACAACAAGTCCGCATTAATAGAAGACCTAGAGCATCGCAATAACTAGTACGGTCACGACACACTCGCAACATACAAACCACACAGAGAATAGTGGAACTGGAACTTTGTGACCCACAAATTTTTGCACACGGACCCGCTTTTTTTTAGCAACGGATGGAAAGAAGATCTGCGACAAAAACAGACCAGTGATCTGCAAATTAACCTGGCGCGGATACCACCAGTACTTCTAGCTAAAGGGAAAATGTTTTCAAATCAACGATTGTGCTTTAAATACTGCGGTGAAATCGATATCGACCGATCTTACGTAATGAAATGTTTAGAATCGAGCACTAGTTGGTTAACAGTTGTTGTAAGTGACGTGCTAGAGCTATTTTGAGTACAATTGGTCGGATTGTTCTCAACGGCGACTTGAGGTATTAAACGTATGTGATAGAAAAATAACAACTAGAATCTCTCTAAGACCGCTAAAATAAACAGATTTGCCCTGTTTCGGGTGCGCCTAGGTTCCTTCAAAGCAGCAGGCCGTGTTCGATTCTTCTGCGACGAGAAGAATAGATGCAAGCATCACCTGGCGAAATGACCGTTGGCTTGCCCACAATCCAGAGGAATTTCTATTGTAAGACAGAGCAAATTTCACACTCATTCGCACGCCTTGGGTGTAGTTTCTAGTGAAAGAGACGTGATGAAACCATACGCTTTTTGAAAAAGAAAGACCAAACAGTGACACAGAAAGTTCATATGCATGTTCTACAAACTGCAGTGGACCTGTCGATACACTTTCTGTCTAATAGATTACCACACGTATTTCAGCAGAACGTCGGACCCGCATATACCGGCCGTTTAGTGTAAGATCAGCTGGCAGAGCATATGAGCGGGTTCTAGGAGAAGCATTCGTGGCCGTCCAGCAGGTTAGATGTGAATTCTCTGGATAACTATTGGTGGAGCAGTGTTGAGCGATAGTCTACTGAAACTCAACACAACAAAACAGGGAGTCGACCATATGCCTCTATACAAGAGGCATTTGCAAATCTTGATGGGCAGGTTTTGCAAGATGTTTGTAGTCGGTTTAGATCTCGAATTGAACCGATGCTTCAAGCAAACGGCAGTTACATTGAATAAATACGGTCTGCTGGCCTCTGTATCACCGAGCAAGTTGTCTTAGTGGCAAAGCTGTTGTCTTGCATTCAGGAGGTCGTGGCTTCAAGGCCTGGACCGGCGACTGTTAATGATGGATCTTGGCCTTCATGATTTCCAATTTAGACAAGGTGAATGTCAGAGTGGATTATCATCGACCATTATACAGCAAAAAAATTAAAAGCACAAACATCTCTATAAAAGGAGATTGTGCACTACCATCTAATTCCCAACCATCACCTTTTATTTCAACGGCACAACGGTGTGAAAAAAAAACAGTTATTCATGTAGTTGCTTTTATTTAGATACAGCGTCTTACCCCCCCCCCCCCCCGCGACATCGGGTATTCCCGATTTGCCTGTATATACTTTATCCAACTCAACTTAACTAATAATCAATAATTCCAACCTATAAGGAGAATAGCTACTACGATTCACTGTTTAAGAGTGTACGGAAGTAATAATAACTTAGACGTTTTGTATAATAAAGCCGGAGTGTCACGTGAAAGCGCAACTACGCAGCTGATTATTCGTTGTGCAGCAGAACCACGCGTTGTATAGCGGTCGACGCTTACTGCAATGTGCTCTACGTCGTCAGATAGCTGCTAGCTGAGAGTTCTTTGTTTGTGCAAATCAGGTAAATTGCTTCGCATCGTACACTTAGAGCAAAATACACGATCTAAACGTTCTGTTTTCTTTTTCTTTTTCAATCGGTGCTGTTTCTCCGAACTGGATGAGCTACTTCGGCGCTGTGGAATCGATCAATTTTTGCACCTGTTTCGGCTACGATAATCTCACGAATATCTACTGCGTTTTCGCATGTGTCTAGTCGCTGCCAGAAAAACTCTTCCGGTCTACTAAAGCTAAGACTAGGACCCTTGTATCAATATTGTATGGCTATACATAGATTACTAATTAGCGGTCCGATCACTTGAAGCAGTCTCTCTTGAGAGAACACCACGGACTGGGTGTATGCATTAAACTTTTAAACTAAAACCTTAAAAATAAATCGCTCCTCACACGCCCTTGTACAGTAAAATAGACACATACCCTTGTGCGTTAATGGAGTATTAAAATAAACAGTTCAACAAGGATTGAACACATTTTGCGACAAGAAATTCACATTTTACGATACAATTTTAAGTCAATCGTTGATACTTAAAAACCTATTGACGCATCTATAGAAAATTATAATAGTTATTCAGTGAGTTTGTGTTTAGGTTTTCATGATGCGTAATGCATTTTGAATTTATTGGTCTTTAAGACTTTTTGACTCTGAATAAAACAACTTCACTTAGAATATGATTTAAAGGGAGAGGTAGATATCTATTTCATTGTGCGTCCGCATAATCCAGTAGTACAAAGTATATATGGGATGGCTCACCTCAGCGCGTTACGTATATTGCAAGGTCTCCGATAAACGGGGAGGAATCACGCTCTGTTATCAGTCACGCCGGCTAATCAAATGTGATGATATATGTAAGGGTAGAGTTTCGTATTATTAGACTAATAAGCATTGTTACTAAGGTACATTTGTAACCTGTGGACAAAGAGGGAAACGTATGATATGACTTTGTTTTACTTGTTTTTACGACAACATTATGGCTAGGAGTAGCAACACACTGTCATTCTACAAGTTTACCATACCTAACCCCGAGCGATTAAATAGTGTAGACAGGCTAAAAAAAAGCTTGCGATATTAAGCGTTAGGACTTCCAAAGAGCGCCTATTGAAGACCTAGCACTTAGATTGACCATCTTATCGTTTAAAGTTAAATACATATTGGGAGACCGTACTGACACATTATTAAACATGAATCTACCCGATACGTATTTATATGGGGTATTTCAGAATTAGTGCGCCAAACTTAAAGTTCTGGTACAACTCAGCGAGAAAATCATTTTTCCAATGGAAGCTGGCAACGGAAATGTCTTTCTTTGAAAAGAGAGTAAAATTACCACACATTGTTGTGTCGAGCATTTTATCCTGACAAAACGTTACCAAATGTGCGATTGCGACAGCCCCAGTCATCCTATTGAGAAGCCAATCATACATGGGTATTTGGAAGAAAACACATACCTCACATTCTGCCCCACAGATTAAGTGGAGAAGTGTACCGCACATTGTTGAGTGAAACATTGTCAAGACTGTTGGCACGAGCTTTACAAGATATTCGATCGTCGTATGTGACTCTAGCAGAACAAAGCACCACACATAACACCTCTGCGGTGCGGCGCCAACCTAAACGCGACGTTCCCCGAATCGATAAATTCACCGGGGCGGGCCCATCGTTTGGACGGCACGATTCCCCGACATTTCAACTTTCGCTTTTTTATTTGAGGTTATTTGAAAAGTCTCATTTACGCAAGACCTGCTGACTCGCGTGAGGAGCCAATCTACAGAACAAACGCCGCTGCTAAAGCCGTTAGAGAAATGCTAGATTATTTAAACGTAACCCCAGCAAAGCCTCTAACCGCTACCGAGCGTACGTAATGGCAGGAGAAGGAAGCTCTTTCGAGCAAGTTTTCTAAATAAATAACAGTTTGGTGTAGTGCTAAAAGTCACACGAGTGATTAATTTAATCAAGCAAGTCGAAATGCTCGCGTATGTGCATTCACTTTTATGTGTGTGTCACAAAACAAGTGTTACTTCTCAACTTGACTTGGGATCTAAATGATCGCTATTAGATGTGGATTTGTCTAGACATAGTAGCTAATACAAGCACGATGTAAAAAAAATAGGTATTAGAGCGTGAAAGTGAAAATAAAAGAATTGCAGAGCTTCATTTATTATGAATTATGTTCATTACAACTTCTGGTTATTATAGCTATCTTGAGCTAACGTTAAATGCAATTCAGATTTTCCAGACATGCAGGTATGGTTGGCCCTTCGATACAGCGACTAGGGCTCTCGCAATCGCAGACGTGATAAAGATATGTCAGGATAAAAAACTCGATACGACAATATTTGGTAATTTCACTCTCACTTCAAAGAAGCTGAGTTGTACCAGGCACACCAAAATTTGACGCACAAATTCTGGAAGACTCTATATATATATATACTATATATATATATATATATATATATATATATATATATGATTGAAGTGTCGACCAAACTACCTAGGGACGCTTGACGTCTAAAACTAAGGCAACCGCTATTAACGTGTTTGACTTGCTCAGAGCGCGACTTGCAATCTCGATGGTTTACACGTTAAACAAATTTACGATCAGTGCAAGCGCCTGCTGCTCTACGCACTAGCGAGAGCCAGCCTCAAGCGGTTCAGAACGTAATAACCCGCTGGTTTATAAAGTAGTTTTAACCCGCCTAATTCTAGGAAATCATCGGCATGTTCGCACCTCCTTTGGACGTCGCCTAGTATGAGGAATCGATAAGAGTAGCCATGCGTGCACAACGACGGGCGACGGTTTATCAGTTAATAGATCTTTCTTCACGTGGAGCGGTAGCACGCTGAAGCATGGCAGGATCGAGGTGCCAAGGTCATCTGACTGACACACCTCAGTGCGCGTGAGTGGTAGCGCTATTTTTTTTCGCCGCCTTACCTAATCCCGCTCGGAGACGTTCGGAGCCCTGCGGCGCCAAGTCAAGCGTATCTACCATTCACGGGCACTTAAAGGGCAAGCTTTGCCAAGGTAATGAAGGGTGTACCATTTGAGAAAATATGTTCATCCGTAGCATAATAGAAGGGAGTCATGCCCTAGCCGATGGTAGTCTGACAATGGACCACGAGGGTTGTTGGACACATTCCTTGTGAACGTCCGGTGGTGATGCAATCGACGTCCAAGACCGTTCGCCTTTCCGTTACGCAACGCTGCCGCGAACAACGCTATTCGTTTAAGATAGACGTCCTCGGTCAGCATATCCTACCCTAACCGCCAGCCAGAGCTCAGCGATTGCCCTAAAGGTATCGTTCCGTTATGCGCGTCATTATGTCGATAGCAATGCCGATCCAAGTACTTTCACCGTTAGCCACACTACCGTACCTTATGCCAGTCCACCGCTAACTAGCCATTGTTGATGGCGACGACACTGATAGAGACTCATGCATACACTATGGCACTGATTGGCAGCATAGCAACTAATGCTGACCACGATCCACGAACACATTCCGTCATGCATTCCGAACTGGGCTCGTCGACATGGTCGTAATGGTTTTGAGCGCATCATTATTGATCACCCGAATCGTCAACAAGGTGATCCCTTTCATAGCACTCTTTCTCCCATATTGATCCTGTCCTACTCCGGCCTCCCGTCCTGCAATGAGATCGCTCCATTATATGTACTCGCGTGCGATTTCATTGCGCTTTCGTCACAGCAGCCATAGGAGCGGCAGCAACCCCACGTGCCACATGCGCCCGTTGGTTTGAGCTAGCTGACCCCGCCGACACCTGTTTCCAGTCAGTGCCCGCAGCTTCCTGCTTCCTGGTTTCCTGTGGTGCAGCTGACCAATGGCGTTGCATTACAGCTTCTAGCAGCCGTCTGCCTATTAACGCTAGACGCTGGTCTGTCGCGCACCGCCTGGCGTAAATCACATTGACTTCTCCGCCCGTCCACGTCTGGCGCTCTAGTTTGCTTCACTTGATGGACTCGAGGAGGAAATAAGACGACACTTTCTACGAGAACGGACAGCTGCGACACTAAACGTAGTAGTAGTTGTAGTAGTCGTCGTCGTCGTCGTCGCAGTAGCAACATCAACCACAGCATTAAAAGTATCAGCAGAAGCAGCAAGAACAACCACCACTATAAAAACAACAACAATTGGAGACAGGCATACGGCCACGAGGCCACGAGCAAATCGAAGGGACTGTAGAACCTGTTGGAACCTTTTCTGCGCCCGGCACTTTGCCAGTGAGGTGCGTCGTTGCTGTGTGTCGTCTTCTTCCGTGTTTCACTTGCTCTGTCGGAAAGGCCGGCCCTAGTTGTGTTGTTGCAAGCCTGTAATTGCGAGCGGAATTCCGCCACCTGAAAACCAATCTTCAACCCAACAGTGTGGCCCACATGTTCATTCGGGAGGCTTGGGGAAAATGGGCCTCATGCCTGTTCCCAGTCTCGGCTCTTCCAGCCGGTCGGCGCCCTTTGCTGCTAACGCCAACACTGTATCTGCTAGAAGCGGGCCGCACTTGAAGTTCGTTCGTTTGTTCATCCAGCGTCACGCCGACTCGTCATCATCATCATCATCAACATCGTAGGCCTCCAACGGCAACTGGCAGGAAACTTTAAAGGAAAACGGGGCTCCCTTTGAACGGCCAAACTAACGCCGCAACAATAAACCACTTGTTGCTCCCTAGGGCAGGCGGAACAACACGCAGCAGTACTCAAGCCACTATTCAGACGGTAAGGGACCCGGCCCAAGACGACGCAAGATCATCATTATAATCACTCGTCAGTCATGATGGCTATCTTAAACATTCCCACGGGCTCAAATAAAGGTATGTCTTCTCATTTACGACAGTGCGTAGTCTGCCTTTATTGTTTCGCCAATCTTGCGTCGAATAAAACAAGTCTACGGGCAGTACTGGTGCCGAACTAATTCGGCCGGATCTATTGCGCCTGAACTAATATTGAACCGTCGTGAACTGCGCAACGGACGCTCTCATTCTGCTATTATACTCCACTCTAAGCTAGCGTCGAGTGATGTCATATGTGTTTCTTGTTTAGTTTATATATACAGGGAAATTCCACACGTACGCATTTTAAGGTTTGGTAGAATTTGGCAAGAAAATATTTTTTCCCAATGGACGGAGGGGGCTGAAACGTCTTGTTTACGAATACGAAATGAAATTTATAAAAGTAGTTATTATGCCGTTTTGTCTCCTACGTAGTTGTGCAATCTATGTTTGTGAGAGAACCGGTTAACTCAAGAAGGAATCAAACATACCATTGAGTTCAGTGGAAAATTAGCATAATTTGAGTGAGAATGAACCAGAGGCGAGCTAGCAAAAGGCAAATATCCAGATTAAGGAAAGTCATAAAAAGACGATATGTTGTTATGTCGTACGTTGAAGCTTTTACGTGCAGAACCGTAAACGTTTGTCATTACAACGAAACATTCAGGGCTAAAAGATTATTCTTAGGCACAGTAAATACGCATCCTGCCCAAGATGGTGAGGAAATCGGTGGCTGACGCTCTGTCAGAGGTGTGCTCAAGGGCTGACTTGAACAAGCTTGGCTTGAGCTTTTGTTGCTTGCTGAATTCGTGCTAAGGTCACCTATAGATAGCAGGGATGCACGCTCTCTAAAAGTGGTGATTAGGAAGAGCTTGAGTTCACAGATGTAGCTCTTCTGCCTACTGCGGGTTAGTCAATGGTGCTGGTGCTGAACGAAATTGATCAACCACGCAAGTCGAACCTGCCTAGTCCACTCTCTTCTATCTGATAACGTTATAGTCAATAAACCAGCTGCCGGAGCGTCGTCGTAGGGATCTTGCCCTCTGCCGCGCAACCGGGGATGAGTTGGCCGTATCCTTCACCTTTGCAACTTTTACCGTCTTCTACGTTGGTCAGATATGCGGTTGGATCAAAGAACTCGAGTGCTGGCTTGGATTTTATCAAGCCTCGTGTCCTGTAGGACCTTTTCTCAACAAGTCCTGGCTGATCATGAGACGGACTTAGAAAGGATAATCCCCGTACTGCGATGGGGAGACCCGCAATCAAGATGGTGCCCCTCATATTTGGGGCAAGATTGTTTACACTTAAACCAAATGCTGGAGTCGGGTACAACCGTAACCGGCTCTTTAGCTTCGCCAATGGTCGGCACAGGCGCAGCTCGCCCAAGACACGGGAGTCTTAGTGGAAGCAGACGAGTACAGAAAATATTTACGCCTAGATTATCCCCACTCGTTTTCACTCCTTGCGTTTGAGACATTGGGAGGGGGCTGACTGGCTTACGAAGGAGCTGCTCAGCCATATCGGGTGAAGACTGGCGCTTGCTACACAAGACAAGAAGGCGGGCGAGTGAGTATTTTCTGCAACGGCTCTCACGAGACGTCTAAAAGAGAAATGCCGCCTCGGTGAGAGAAACCCAGATGGACCAACACAAGCCTGAATCTAATTACGGAATGATTTGCCGGAAGTAAATATGCAAAATACAAAATTAAACACATTTATGAGGCTATTTTTCGACTAAGTTTCTCCAGTAGATTGTTTTCAGGCGGTAAGGTGTTTGGGTTTGGTATTACACGCATCTTGGCAAAACCACCCATATATATATAAATATATATATATATATATATATATATATATATATATATATATATATATATAACACTATTGGTATAACTCAAGTCTTTAATCAAAAGTAATCAGACGTAGATGTCTTTCAGCGGATCAAATTAATGAAAGTCGCAGGGCAACGCGTTCGGGCGGTAGGACGGATGCCTAAGCTGCTCTCACATGAATTTAGCCTTTATACATTGTATGACTCTTGCGTAGGCTACGGAGTGCCTCACAGTAAACATTGCAACAAATGATTTTTCTGTATTCGAAGAATTCGGCAAATATCAGACCTTGGACGTCGAAAGAGACGGTGAGCATCACCTTAGGGGAACGCTTGACGACGCATGCTTCGATTGCATGCTGTCCCGCTTAGTTTCTGCCTCAAAGTGATGGCATCAACTCACGTAACCGCTCCGCTTCAAAAAAGCGAGGCCTTCACAAAACCTGAACGAGGGTTGCTGCCCCGTACGCAGTTCCTGTTGCAAAATTGTTCTAAAAAAACTGTTCTAAGTCAGGCTCTAACTATTACTGCGAACATTCGCTCTGTGACACGCTGATCACGTCTTACCAGACCGTTGACGCTGTCGAAGCGTTCGCCCGTGATTACAGTATTTGCCTGGCCTGGTCTTGAGTTATCACCCAAACACTGCCGGACTTCCAGAAAACTTTGCCCTCTCACTGATTTGTCGGATACGCAGTCTCCTATATACGGCGGGGAGAAACAACAGCCGCCAGCCGGCGATGAATATTCGATTAAACACCTTCTGCGGTTCGAAATCTGACAACACCTGGCGGCCCCTGAATCATCGAATATTGCACTGGGAACGCTATGATGTCCTCACGCGCACTGCCGCGTCAATTGGACGGGATACATAGCTGCTTGCTTCGTTCCTTCATCATGCGCAGGCGCCCGCAACACCCCGAACACTCCGGCTCGGCGTCCCTAAATGTTTCACCGCGTTACACTAAAACGGAATATTCAATTGTTAACCGGTTAGGTTGTCACGGCGTTTCGTAGCTTCTCTTTTAAACACTTTATATATGTATATATATATATATATATATATATATATATATATATATATATTTATATAAATATATATATATATATATATATATATATATATATATATATATAAATATATATATTTATATATATATATATATATTTATATATTTATATAAATATATATATACATATATAGACACGGGCGATAGCCTTTTCTGCAAAAATACCTGAATAGTTATAATTGTTTGAATTGATGTAATAATGGAAATTTCAAGCTCAATGAAAAGTTATTGAGTTTAATTACATTTGCAGTCCGGAGAAGACGGTCCCGCGTCAACCCCGGAAAACCACTGCCTAAGGGCAAGCCTGGCACGGCGGCCGCATTTCCACGTTGAACTTGAATTCGTATTTATATGTACAGTGCATGCCATTAATTTTTGTTTAAAGACCACCCAAGGTATATTGCCTTTGAATGTCTTAAACTTATTTCACAATGCTGTGACAAGTTTGTGGACCTGCTAAATCAGACCAGTAGCGTCTGAAACAACTTTACTTAGCGTTTTACAACTTCGCTGCTTCTTACGGAGGCCGCCCGGCACAGCAGCGTAAACGACATCCTTATATTCGTATGAGTACGAGTAAATAAATAATCAAAAGATATATACAAGTATGTACATGCATAAGATATGTACGTACAGCTATGAGAGGTTGTTGACGCAGCCAAATTGAGCAAGCTCTTTAGAAGAAGCAGCGAAATTGCGAAACGCTTTGTGGAGTTCGCCCTGAGCGCTAGAATTGGCACGATCGAGCGAATCCACAAGCATGCCAACATTGGCTTGTTGGCCGGCCAATCTTTGTTATTAGAAGAAAGTGGTAGCGAAGATACCACGAGGGTACACATCCCTCGTGAAGTGAGGTCAACAAAAACATGAAGTTGGCGGTACCGTCGCCGTCATTACAATCGCCGACGCCACCTGACTGTTCATCTGTTGTCCCAGCAGCCGCAACATCAGACGTAAAGAAGTTGCCGAAGAACACCAGTTAGTGTTAAATAAATGCCTGTGTGATCTATTGACTTGATTGGGACCATTTGTCATCACAAATGTGCGCTCTTGTACTTTATGACGCACTAGTTACGCCTGCCATAGCATAGCAAACAGGCATACACACGCACACAAATAATAGCACGTCCATAGAACACAGAAAGACAAGCAACAACCAACATCGGGTGCAACGGGAGCGCAGCGTGAACTGCGGGCCTGTCGGGCGGATCCAAATTAGATTTGACGTACGTATGTTTGTTATGCGCTGGAGGGTGAGGGAGATGGAGCAGTGGACCATCGAGAGCGCTTCGCTTTCGCCTGTACAGTGTGCACCACGACAAGTCTCTCTGTCCCTTTGCTCCGATCGCAACCCCGACTTGCCGTCGACTGCCATAAGCTAAGGGGGGGGGGGGGCTTAGATACCTAAATGTCGTTGCGAGCCAATATAGTGGCCGTTGATTTGTGTGGTCGGTCGCAGATTATCGGCGTGAGAAAGGTGGCGATTCGGGTCGCCGCCTGCAGAGATTTATTCGCCTGCAGAGATTTCATTCGCCTGCAGAGATTTCATTCGCCTGCCGAGATTCAATTCGCCTGCACAGATTGGGCTTGTCTTAGGATCTCTCTCTCTCTTACGCGCCTCGTCCCTTAATGCGTTTCGAGTGTGGCGGGTGCTGCTGCTCGACCCACAGCTAAAAAGCCAGCGTCCTAAGTGGCAAGTACTGTGTGTGAGTGAGTGAGATAAGCTGGTTGGCCATAGTTGGCCATAGTTGCTAGTAGTAGTAGAAGTAGCGTTTGTGGCAGCGTATCCAGGCGACGAAAGCGCACACGCGGTGCACTTCTACGACGTGCTTTGCGACGCAGCAGGTGGGTCGCGCATCCAATTAGGGCGTACGCGATGATGACTACCACAATTGCTACGAATCATAGTAATTCGCAACTTGCCTTTCTTGTTGTTGTTGATACGGCTACCATGTATGCCGTCGTTTCGACCTGTTTGGCAAAATATTGCTATGTCGTTGATGCAGTCTGCAGAAATGAAATTAGGCAACTTATTAAGCATAACTTGTAACTTTTCGGCTGTGGACACACTCGCTCATATGGTACTCGTACGGCTGCTGGACAAACTGCCGCTCATTAGATAGGACAAATAGGCTGTCTGGTAATAAGAAATACTTTTACCATTAGGAATAACTACACGTTGTTGTTGTTTGCTAGCGGTCGTTATGTTTGGATGTCCGAAGTAATTGCTCCCGTTAAAGACGGTTGAACAACTAGTGGTGTGCAGCTATGGGGCTGCTCAAAAGTATTCCATGAGGGTTGTCTAAACTCCGTGCTCCCCGAGGATGCACATTCGGTTGCGTGTGGAGCCTTTGACACCCAGGAACCAAGTCGAGATACGTTGAGCGGCCGATTGAGAGAACTACAGTGGAACTTTGTGAAACTATAATTTGCGCACACGGACTGTAAGAGAGGGTTGCCAATATCGAGGCAATCCCCAAGGAACGGTTTGTCGCACCCCTTACAATTACAGAGGAGGCGGGGGGGGGGGGAAGGGATTGAACTGTACACTAAGTGACAAAATTAGCGTGGAAAAATGCAGAAAAACACGGCGATTGAGCCTTGTGTCTATGTTCAATTAACGTTCTGCTATAAAGTGCAGGCGTTTCTACCACGTGTATCGTGATGGACCGGTTCCCAAATGCCGAGAAAGCTGGCATGCATACAATTTACGGTACAGCAGACACTATCACGTGAGGGCCGCACACCGGCTGTACGCAGAGCGTTTTCCACACAGACGGATAGCTGCCAGGAATTTTTTTACCTAGCTACGTCTTTTGCTCCGCAAAACCAGATAATTTCACGGCCGTCAATACGACACCGGACGACCGCGGCACTGAAAAGCCAAAACACAGAGAAACATACTGTTGAACAACTATTTGCGCATCCTTCCTTACGCATTAGGCAGATGGCTAGAAGTGTCAGTGTACGTCGCAATACTGTCCACAAGGTGTTTAAGAAATCTGGGCTACAACCGTAGCGGTTACAGCAAGTTAAAGCCTTGCGCGGAACTGGCTACCGGCCACGCACTCATCACTGTCGCTGTTTTCTGCAACAAGCAACGAACAATGTGCAATTTCCTGCATTCGTTCTCTCTCTCCCCGGACGAATCGTCCATCACATGAAGTGGTGTGTTGGTCAACATACCACATATTTCTGATTACAACCTTACCAGGACTATTGTGGCATACGGTCCACAAAGCATTCAGTTGAGGGGGTGGTTCCAGCACGAGGGCGCTCCAACACGCGACTCCCGTCAGGTACGAAATTATCTGAATGCTCACCAATCGCTGGATTGGCAGATACGGTTCACAAGCATGACCGCCGCCATCGCCCGATCTGTCTAGTCTTGACTTTTGCCGTTGGGGCCACCTAAACGATCTTGCCTGAGCTACTCTCGTTGAGTCTTCCAAATTTCTGATCGCCAGAATTGTTGCTGCTGCTGCCGCTGGAACTGTTTGGAAGATGCCTGGTATCCTTGAACGCAAGCAACAAAAGTTTTGCTCTTGCTACTTAATGTGCTTATTGGCATCCGTTTGAGCCTTAAACAGAAATAAATATTTTCCTAAGCTTCTGCAGATTTGACAAAGAAAACAAGCTTGACACTTGCATCGTATACACTAACATCCGGCTTCTCAATTGAGTATTGCGTTCTCTCACGATCGTGCATTTTGTACACTTATGTCATATCTTCCGCCACCCTAAAGTCGCAACCTATAGAAATCTTATCGCACTTCTATGCGAAATATTTCCGTTCCCCTATTACATTGACAAACATGATTTTTTTCACAGAGTTTAACCATATTTTACAGGCACCCTGTATGTGCTATATTCAATGTATATATATATATATATATATATATATATATATATATATATATATATATATATATATATATATATAAGATATGTAACGCATATGCCGGTCAAGACAATGTTGCCCAAACACAGCCGAAAAGCTGCGTCAGCAAGCCCTTATATAACTTTGGGTATGAATTGGCTGGATTGATTGAGTGAGCATCGCTTTGCGTCGGCCCCGTTGGCTGACACATCCATGTCTAAAAGACTGTTCACATGTTGATTAATAAGTAACTAGTCGGTCGGCTGGCTGGGGTTTAGTGATTGATCGATTATCCAAGTTAGCGTTTTTTTTTTCATAAGTGTACACTTGGTTATGTCATATGAAGCTTAGCTGCAGCACTGAGATGGATTGACCGAGAAATCAACAAAAGTGCAACCGGTGTCAGCACCGTCACCAATAGCAGTAATTCGAATATTGGTATTGTGGCATAGGCCGGCGAGATCAGCAGTTAGCACTGTTTCTAGTAGTAACAATGTAGTGTCATCAGATGGCAACACGTTCGCTATCTCGGCGGCGGCGGCAGCAACAGCAGCAGCAGCAGCAACAACAGCAACAACAACAACAACAACAGCAGCAGCAGCAGCAACAACAACAACAACAAGGATGATGACGACGACGATACAATGTTTCCGCTTCTGCTGCTGCTGTTGGAGCATGCGACGTATGTTGTGATCAAGTGGGCGCCCACCATCTACCACGACGACGCTCAAAACCTCACGCCTCACCGGAACGGAACGAAGGGAAGTTCATTCCGTGGCCTTACTGTTGCTGTCGCTGTTCTTGTTATCATCTCCGTTGCCGTAGCCGCTGACGATTGACTTGGCTGCCCCAAATGGGATGACACCAAAGTCCAGCTAAAATTCGTGAATGAGAACGGTTAGTAACAGCGGGAACTACGCCGCAAGAGATGGCGAATACAAGGGCGGCAGCAGCAGAAGTATTTCGTACGGCGAGCTTCAACTTCCTTTAACCAAGTGCCCGATCCCGCATAGCCACATGGCAACTGAGAGAGAGAGAGAAGAATATGTAGAAGGAACACATAGAAAAAAGGGGGCACAGAGGGAGAGAGTAGCCATAAATCGATACCGTGAGAAATACTTGAAGATGCCTAGACGTTTTATCGGCGTTCACGTTAAGTTCTTTGGCGTCGTTAGGTCTACCCCGAGGGCTGGTTTCGCTACTACTACTACTGCTACTACTACTACTACTACCACTACCCGACTACTGCTACTACATTCTTTTGAGGAGGTTATTGTATTTAACTCTAGACTATCATACGTCCCCTACGGGCTTGGAATTGCCGTGAGGTATATGCCATTTCAATGCGGTACCGAGGGCCGGGTATGGAGAGATATTTAGGGTTTCCCCCAACAGTCTTGTGGCAGCAGCAGCAGCATGGCCGCTGACTCTCAGCGGTATACATGGTTTTATCATCTATTATCTGAGTAAGCTTCGCTCAAAGCGAATCGATCAATGACCACGCAGGGCACACATCGAACCATGCTTACTACTAGCACACTAGCCCTCCTAGACCACGCCTGCACTGCTATCGAGAGTGCTCTGCGACTATTAACAGGTGGCAGAACACTTTGTCGCTGTTGTCGCCCTCTTGACGTTATTGCGATAGCAAGGCGACTAACGTTCGTCAGTTCGTAAAAGTAATTTGCAATGGATTGTTTTATACAGTCTATGCACTGGCTGGCCATACTCGTCACTCTACTGCTCACGGACCCACTGTAGCTGTGTTCCCTACAGAAGTCGAGCATTTCTCGTCGGTAAAAACCTATTTGCACCTAGTAGTGGGGCTCTTATCCAGAAGCCGGCGGCATGTAACCCGTACAGCCGGCCGGCCGGCCGGCTGTACTCTACTACTAACGTTTTCGGGCTGACCCTCAGCCAAGATTTAGCGTCCATGGAACTGTTTTTCACATTGCTTCATAGACGGACCCCCATAAATACAAATGTGCAACGGTGGGGCTCGAACCCGCGCACCTATGTGTCTCCTCCGGTTGCAAGGCGCAGACTTAAGCCACCACTCCACCGGACTCGACGGTACTCTACTAGTACTACTACTACTACTACTACTGTTGCCTTTAATTATACTACGGCCGCTAGGCTGGAACTTCATCTCTCTCATATCTCCCTTGCTAATTGCTGCTCATTTGCTCATATCGAATAGCAGGCGTGTGGGCGTATGGATGTGTGGGTATGGATGTGTGGGTGGCAACCCGCCGCAAGCGAGCCGCCATGACCACGACAGCCCGATAACAACCACACTAACGAAATGACGGCGGGCGCAAAAGGCAAGAAAACGAAGTTGTCCTTTGTTCGGCGACTTGCTTTTTGCTGCTGCTGCTATTGCTGCAAATGTTTTCGCCCTTGATTGGTCGCCAGCCCGCCTGCCCGCCTCCCACTCATGATGACCAGCACGTCTAGCTTGGCTTGAAAGTACAACTACCAATTACACACAACAGCCAACTACTAAGCACCATCTAACATAATAATTAATACTTCTTGTTCCGCTCCAGTCTCAGTTCTTGTACCGTGTCCAGTCTCAGTTCTTGCACCGTCTCTTCAGTGTTGTTGCTTGCTATTCTTCTTTATCGTTATCGTCATCATCATTCCCATCATCATCATCCCAATCGCCATGCTTTGCTTCGTACTGCCCCTCGCTAGGCACGTCGTGCGTCATCTTAATTGAGAGCCGAACTCTGCTTGCTTGTGGTATCAAATATATCTACGCGTTTATCTGTAACTATTTGAGTATGTTTGTCTCTTTTTCGGTTTGGTTTCGATTAGTCATTCGGTCGATCTCGGTCAATCGACGATGGATCAATGTCTTGCCGTTTGGCTTTTATTATAGATAACCTTAATTGTTTTCTGCTTCACGCGGTAGTTGTACTGGTTGGTGGTGATCGTGGTGGACGGATGGGCTCCTTCTCGGCGCCAATCATCATTTCGGTGCTAATGCCGCCAAGGACACGAAACCTTCGCAGGCTGTTCGTATCGGCCGGCCGGCCATCCCCCGAGCAAGCAACCGTCGGGAATTATTGAGTCTGGGAGCGTGGCCACCTCGGGCGTCTTCCTTTCCTTTCCTCTGCGCCACCTTTCGTCTCACCTCACCGCCGGCGTCAGGGCAACTGCTGACGCCATTTCCGGCGCCATCCGACATACAAGGGCTCTGGCTATTTCGTCCAACGGTCTGCTGCGGTGAGACACGTCTGACGTGGAGCCAGCGCAGTGTGCGTGAAGACAAGCCTCCGTCGTCACTTGGCAGAGCTTGCTTCAGCACACACAAAAAGGAAGAACAGTTCGCCTCAAACTCGACGCTAACGACGCTGCGTCGAAGGCGACCACAGTGGTCGTAGGCAGACGACACGACGGAAATCAATCGAAGTCGATGGTGAAGGGCCAAAACGGAACTGTAACGGCAGCAATTCAAAGTGGTCGGTCTGCCGCCTTGCGCCACAGTAGAGCATCACCAGCTGACGCAAATTGAAGAGACCCAGGTCCGCACGACGCGAGTAGAGGATGGCGCGTGGCCAGAGATTTTCCCAACATGACGACTGCACAGGCGGGGCGCCTGCGGCCAGTCGTTTCTTACCCTTTATTACATGAATAAAAGTGCCTTCTATTCTAAATCACAAAGCGGACAGCAAGGCGGAACTGCGCCAACATTAGCGGAAGCGGCGGCGGTGGCCGTGGCAGCAGCAACAACGACAACAACGGCCTCATTCAGCCTGTAATTCCTACACGATTCCTACATGACGTATTTTCATTTTGACATCGCACCTAAATGTATCAACGGGCAGCCCGCTCTTGGCCTTGGCGTACTACATTGAAGTACTCATAATGAGGCTTGATGATGATCAGCTTACCTCAACCAATACAATCTATCGTACAGAAAGCATCACGATACGTAGAAAATTTGTAGGTTTTACATATGCGTGCACATGATATATATATATATATATATATATATATATATATATATATATATATATATATATGCGTATATACACCGTATGTGGGTGTGTAAATATAAGCATAGTACTTATGATACACAAAGAACTGAGAAAGTGATACAGATTCAGTACAGTCGTTGAGATGGTTTAGGGCCATGGACCGCCATCACGATGGCTTTTGCTGTCGTAGTGGTTTTTTCGTTTTTCATTAGCCCAACAGACCTACATACTAGATGGTGGAATCCGTGAACCCTCTAGCAAGAATGGCAAATTGCCTACATCGATTAAATGGTTCCCCCCTGGCATGTCATTCTCTAGGGATTAGAGACATGTTTGGGAAAAGCCGTGTCGGAACGTTTCCAGGGCTGCTTCGTAATTTTTTGAGGCAAATTAAAGCGGTCTACAAGTTTGTTAATACATTATATTACATTTTCGAGCATGTGCAGTGGTAAGAGGTTTCCACGTCGCTTGGATATCTTAGGTAGCTACGGATGCTTTTTTGAGCATGGATGTCATGGCCGTTTAAACGAACAACTGTGTAGGATTTCTGATACCTGCTGCTGCAATACGCACTTCTACAACAATCGTGCTGTGAAAAGGCTCTATTTTGGGCTGAGCAAACTACCTTAAGATAGCAAAAACTTTTCACAAACTGCGCTTGCTCACTGAGAAATCGCAGTTTATCTGTTCAGGCTGGTTTCTCTCTATCTTTTGTTTTTTGCACACAAACAATAAGGCCATTCTACGAGATATGGCCTTATAGTTCATGTGTTAAGTATTTTATTAACACATTTACTCAATATAATTAATATTATTTTTATTAAATGTGCAAAGCGCAGCCTGCAAATCAATACGAATTTTGCTAAATATAACTATGTCATCTGCGTAGAGAAAGATCATGGCAAGTAGGTACTGTTTTTTTACGATGAGTGTCACGTCACTAAGCAAATTTATACAAGAAAAAGAACAATAAGCTAAGCTTGTCGCCTTGCAGATACTCAGTCGTTTGATCAAAAGTGTCATGCTCGCCCACGTCATCATCGAAACTTATCTGGTTGAGTGCGCTGGCAATTCGTAGTCTAACTTCGGCCTGCCCCAGACAAAATCACGGGGTTCGATCTTGAGAGCAGACTTCAAGTGAAATTCAATGAAGACCGTTAACAAACGGAACTTTTTTTTTAGTTTCATGATATTGTGATCTGCTCAGTAAGTACTTCATAGGCTGAGATAGTGGACCTCCCAGTTCTGGAGCCCTGTTGCTCATCTGGAAAGACACCCAATGCTGTCAAGAAATACGTGACCCGCCTCGTGAGTATGCTCGGACGTATATACTTGTATATTTTAGAAGCTCCTAATAGGTTGAGGGATTAGGAGTGATGTTTGTTTACGATGTTTGTCTTTGTTTGTGGCACGATTGCGTCTAAATGCTGCCATCGTCATCGCGTTCCTATTACTAGAGACTTATATGGGCGTTCCTCAGAAGAGAAATGTAGCAACACCGCAGAAATCGAACCTGCGATAGCCGGCCTGATGTTGAGGGTTGCTGTGCACAACATTAGTGCCTTGGCACACGTTCAGTGGTCCAATATTGCCCATTATTTTTTCGACATCTGATCGAACAATCAGTAAGGAGCTATCTCTCGGTGACCCTCAAAATCGTTGCGTGTACAGCATTCACGCCCCTTTCATAAAAACGAAGGCGTGTTCTATTACTATATCCACACTGTGCTATACACAGATTTGTCAACTAAATTCAGAAATATGGTTATTTATTTTTTATTAACACTCATTGATGGGAAGAGAATTCCACATTGCACAGCAACCTTCAGAACAAATACATAGGCTTGTTACACTTCGATAATTTGGCTTTAAATCAATTAGAAGCTGGACATTTTGCTCTATTGCGTCTGCCGCACCTGTTTCTGCATCTTGTGCATTTGCAATCCTCGCTTGCATTGTCAAAACCATTGCGACTCTGGAGAGCGTAGAGAAATCCGTGAATCGCACAACTGTCTAAATCGTTTCAAAATTCGTCTCGCTGGAAGGCGAGAATTAGGAGAATGAAAACAGTTATATATACAGAGTGTATTGTACTTAATGTGGGTGAAATAGATAATATTGAACCATATATAAGAACACTCTGGGATTCTGACATCGTACTTCAGACCACCCTCAGCACTTCGCTTGTCTCGCCCCTCGTCGTCGACCTCTCAAGGTTATGATCTACCTTTCAAAGTCTGCTTTTAACAGCCGCTACAAGCTAGCTTACCTCGTAGAAGTTACAATTGACCCCAGTATTTAACGACGAATAGGTAGAAGGCTAAATATCAAACGATGCGTCACATAATAATAATAATAATTTCGAACAAAAGAGTCTGGAAAGTCTTCTGCAGACAGTTCCAAAGGCCCCAATTAATAGACTAGACGGCTTAGCTGGAGACCGGCAGAGCGTGTCTATAGCTGAAAGAAAACTAGCCGAGGGCGATGTACGCTCTGCCGCTAGAGCCCTGCTGTCGTCAGACACATTTGCACCACGTAACTCTCGCACAGAGCGTAAATTAAGAAACAAACACCCGCCACCACCGGCCGTCTGCCAGGAGCGCTTAGCAACCTTCGAACAACCTACAGTTGGATACTGCGAGAGCGTCGAAAATTCGGCGATCTTAGAGGCAATTCGCTCATTCCCTGTTGCAAGCGGAGCCGGACTGGATGGACTGCGGCCACGTCATCTGCGTGACATGTTGGATCAAACTGTTCCTTCGTCAGAGCGCCTGCTAAATTATCTGAGCATTTTCTTGGGCAGAGTGTTAAACGGCACATTACCTAAATTTTGTCTACCAGTATTTTATGGTGCAAATCTTACAGCTCTCAAGAAAAAAGACAACTCAATAAGACCCATAGCTTGTGGACTGACTCTGCGTAGGATTGCTGCAAAGATAGCAATGGCGAGAAATAAAAAGGCAATTTTGACAGCAATTCTGCCACATCAGGTTGGAGTGGCTGTCAAAGGCGGCGCAGAAGCACTAGTACATGCTACACGTGCCCTCTTAGAGACTGCGGACCAAGTAAAGGTTCTGGTGAAACTTGATTTCTGCAATGCATTTAATACGTTAAGAAGAGACTGGATACTAGACGCAGTGATGGAGAAAAGTCCAGAGCTTTTGCCTATAGTCTGGCAAAGTTACAGAGATCCTTCACTCTTAACCTGGGGCACAACTTCAACATTGCGTTCGGAAGCGGGCATTCAGCAGGGTGACCCGCTAGGGCCTGCTCTATTTAGTCTCGGTATATCAGATTTAGTATCGCAACTACAGAGCCCTTTTAACGTATGGTATCTAGATGACGCCACGCTTGCCGGCCCTGCAAGTATCATCGCAACAGATTTAAGAAGAGTGCTGCAGTTTGAAGAAGACGGGGGACTGACACTGAATGCCGCAAAATGTGAGATTACTGCTGTCGGGGGCTCACCTCAGGAGAGGGAGGAAGCAATTCACAAGATCACAGAAATACTCCCTGGCATCACGCGTGTAGAGCTAAACAACTTAGAAGTTTTGGGGGCCCGCGTAAAGCAAGAATATCGCATACACTCTCTGAGAAAAAAGAAGCCCTTACCAAAATTCGTCCACGACTGACACGCTTGCATCGTCAGGCTGCGCTGTGCATTTGGAGATATAGCCTAGAGTCTTCAAGATTTAACTATATACTGCGTGCATGCCCTGCTTTGACGTGCCCCGAAGAATTGACGGCGTATGATGACGTCAGCAGAGACATACTTAGTGAAGTCCTAAACGTAAATTCAGAAGAGAACACCTGGCAGAGAGCAAGTCTTCCGATACGTGAAGGTGGTCTGGGAATAAGGAGTGCCTCCGACCTAGCTCTGGTCTGCTACGCTGCTTCACTGGTGCAGTTCGGTCCGGTGGCAGCTTCGTTAGTGGAAGAGGCAGTTCGACCACAAATAAGATATGAAACCAGTAAAGCACGGGACACTATTAGAACCATGCTAGACCCAGGCCCTTTAGAAGGATATCCTAGCCAATATAACCTAGATGAGCTCAAAAGTAAAAAAAAGAGCAGAGAAATCTTAGACGAGCTTGCTTCCCGGAGAGACCGCGCCGTATTCTTAGCGGCACAAGATAACTTCAGTGGGGGTTGGCTTAAGGCCTTACCCTCGCCTCAGCTTGGCACCATGCTGGATCCCAACTCTTTCCGCATGATGTCAGCACTTAGAATCGGCGCTAGCGTCTGCGAGCCGTTTCAGTGCAAACTGTGCGGGGAGATGGTGGATTCCAGTGGCCTACACCCACTGAGTTGCCCGAAGAGCGCCGGTAGATCGTCCAGACATGCTGAACTGAACGGTGTGATCATAAGGTCCCTTAGGAAGGCCGGTATACCATCTACACTTGAACCGAGAGGTTTAGTGTCCGCTGGCGAAGAAAGACCTGATGGGGTGACCATTGCATTATGGTCACATGGAAAGTCCCTAGCTTGGGATGCAACGGTTTCGTGCACAACCGCGGCTTCCTATTTACACCACAGCTCTGTTGAGCCGGGGTGGGTAGCAAAGCACGCAGACGCCAGAAAACGGTTTTAATATGCTGGACTGGAAACAAGATATATTTTTGTGCCTATCGCCATGGAGACACTAGGACCAATCAGCAAGGGAACCGAAGCATTTCTCAAAGATTTGAGTAAGCGAATTCAGGAAGTTACGAACGACCGAAGAGAGGGTCAATTCTTAAGGCAAGCATTGTCCTTGGCCGTTTGCAGAGGAAACGCGGCATCTATTTTAGGCGCCATGGAGTGAAATAATTATTTAAAAAACTTTGCAATAATACGTTCAGACCTCTCAACTGTAACATCGTTTAACATGTAATAAAGATAATAATAATAATAATAATAATAATATTAGTTGCCAAGTAACTAAGCTTTTTCGACAGTCATATCGAAAGCGAAGGCGTGCATACTTGCATAGGGTGTATGAGAAAGTTAGGTACGTATTTTGAGGTTTGGTAGAACTCAGCAGGAGAATAATTTTTTCTAATGGAAAGAGGGGCGGAAACGTCTTGGCAAAATGCTACGGTTCTGAACGTGAAAACTTCAACGTGAAGCATAACAACTATGACTGTCGAAAAAGCTTAGTCACTTGGCAAATACGTAACGCAGCACCATCACTTTGGTACGAATGTAGTGGGCATTAAATCTGCTATTGCCTGAGAGTAGTCTTTTGGACGTGCATTTTTGGTCGTAATGGAAAAAATTACGATGTTGCACAAAAAAGCGTTAACGTAACATTTCGACTTTTTATGACTTTCCTTAATCTGGCTATTCGCTTTTTGCTACGCAAGCTAGTAATGTATACTTTATTGTGCAGAATTTTCCGCCAAACAAGCCGGTATGATCGGTTCCTTTGTGCGTTGACTGGTTCACCCGCAAACGTAGATTTTGCACAACTATGTAGAAGAAAAAAGGCAGAATAACTGCTTTTATAAATTTCATCCTCACTCCTAAACAAAACGTTTTCCCGGCTTCCACCCATTGGCAAAAATGATTTTCTCACCGAGTTTGACCATACCCTAGCGTTTTGGACACACAAATAGGAACACCCTGTATAACTGGACTCGCAGACTTACTGCGTAACCTTAACGCCCATTTTGCATTTTATTATTATTAGTCATTTTAGCAAAATCTCGTAACCATCTGCAATTTTACCTCAACGAAACTGCGAAATGGTGCGAAGACAACAAGCTCAAGATTAACACCGAAAAGTCAAAGGTCTTACGTTTTAGCAGAGGAGGGTCATACATACGCGGCCGGGGATCATGGTTTATCTGTTTATGGAAAAACATTCAAACTAGTTAGCCATTTCTTGTATTAAGGCGTCACACTAGCCCCTAGACTCTCTTTTAGCAGACATATTAAAGAGATGCAAGAAAAAACTACGTCTGCAATGTTTTTGTTAGTTAAAATGCATGAAGTGGACGTGAAAACAGCTATAAATTGCTTTAAAATCAAAGTACTCCATGTAGCAACATACTGTCTTTCTACAATCGTACCATACCTGATCCTGAGCCATTTAAAAAGTCTAGACAAGCTGAAGGCCTGCTATGTTAAGCGTATATTACGGCTTCCAAAATGCGCATCGGCAACACTTGCCTTAGAGATGGGCGGAGAGAGAACACTCATTGAAGACCTGGCACTTAATAACACACCATTAACAGCGCACATTCTAGATTCATATCAAATTTTATGGCGGAGGACTATACTGCTGACCCAGCCTTTTGTTTACAGAGATGGAAAAGAGCCATGCAAAAGAATCGTTTGCTAATCTGCCAAACAACTTGGCACCGGTATCACCATGTGCATGAAGCCCAGCTGTTTTAATATCGAAGATGGTGCTTGTAGCTTCTGTGGAGAGTGTGATATTGGACGCTATCATATACGTGTATGTGCAGAAATTTGCGGAACGTATTTATCATTCAAAATTAGATACATATTGTGAGACCGAAGTGTCACATCGTGACACCTTGTGAAACATGAATCAACTGTCTATTATTTTAATGGTGAAATAAATACGGAATTGAATATATTACATACGTCTCCCATCCGGCTTGAAACCCTTGTTTTGATTGTTGAGCCAGTTTCCATTAAATGAAACTCTCAAATGAATATGTATATATATATATATATATATATATATATATATATATATATATATATATATACAGGTATATATATATATCGACTGTACGTTGATCGGACAGCTATTGTGTAGAAGATTTATTAAGTTGTTTGCTTGCTTCCTCCTGTGAAGCTGGGATGAGACCTAGCCCATTACGTTCCCGGCTGCTGCCTGCGATTCATTTCCAACAATGTGTTGCCCGGTAGAATAACACGGTTGGTGGGTACTAAGATTAATCTACGTCGAGATGCTGTCATTTATTCCACTGTGTGGGTGGAACGTTGCAGGCATCGTGCGCTTTGAGTAGCCGGATTGGTCTACTTGGAAGGACGACATGAGATCTCACCAGCTGCAGTTGCTGTGCTAATTTGAAGCCTTTCTCTTCCGACACATACGAGTATGAAGACACGAGTTGGAAGCGTCCTGAGTAGCTGTTGTGATACTAGAAGCGCGTTTTTTCATCTCACACGTTTACACACACAAGTATTTATTTATATATATATATATATATATATATATATATATATATATATATATATGTTCGGCTGGCACAAATAATGTTTATTGTACTATGTGTGTTACGTGTTTTTCATTCGAATTTATTATTACCATATGTTTGATTTGCAGTAGTGATAAAATCATGTATAATATGTATATTTAGATGTAACGCACACACAAAGGCTCGTATAGATGTATGCAAATTAAGACGTAGCTTGAAAGAAAGCATAACAGGAATACACGAAGGCCTTCCCTCCCTCTTCTTTAAAAATTGTCTCTGTTCAACAAAGTACATATTAACTTTCTTCTTAAATAGAAAATATTGTGATGATTTATTAATCATTTACAATACGTTTGCACACTCGGCAGTGCTCGCCTTAATAAAAATGGTGGTAAAAAGGTGTCACGTGAAGTTAAGAGTCAGTTGTCCGTGTCCTTGCTTGATGGTAGCCCCCGCTCTTATGGACCCGGTGCGAGCGATATATCCTCAAGGTTCCTTGCAAAGTTAAAACGGTGAGATCCATAAGATTCCTCTTCGTGACGCCGAGCCCCAAGAGCGTCCTCGCAGATTCGGAGTCCCATACACCACTCATAGAGATAGTGATGGATCCGAATCTGCGAGGTTTTTGCGGGTAGGGGAGCGCCGCTCTTAGGAACTCGACGTCATATTTGGCGATCTTGTCTTGCCGTGCTTTTGCCAGGTCCCGGTTCGGGCCGCAAACCTCGGCATCTAAAACCCAGACCTCGGTAGGTGTTGTTGTTACGAGGTCGGGCTTTAGACCCGGTGCGCCCGGTCGACGGAATACTCGCTCACGAACCACCTCATGACCCCTTTCGCGGAGAAGACGCGCCACGCGATCACAGACGTCGTCATGTCTCTTTATGGTTTGTTTGTGTGTTATATCGCACATCTGAGCGACATGAGCCAACGTCTCAGGCGCATGACACCCGTGCCTACAACGTTTGTTGTAGCCCGGGCGTCCCCTGGCCAATCTGGCACGCGTTGGTAGTGCGTTGATCCTGAGCTTTAGTAGGTTTAAATACTCCTTACCAGATAGGTAGGGCATACCCTTAATCCAGTAATGTACAAAGGGCGTTTCGTGTGCTTTTTAAAATGTGCCCCATCGAACGTGTTGTGAAGTTGTTGAGACCAGTAATCGGTCTCTTGTGTAGCGGTCTCAATGAAGGTTCCCAAGCGCTCGCAAAGAAGTCTTGTTTTTGCAAGATCTTTTTTAAAGTGCTCGGTGGTTAGCATCCATTAGACCCCAAGGTACGTGGAGTGTTGTAGTGCTGTCAGGCGGGAGAGGCGGATTCTGGGAATGAATGTTTGGAGGCAGGGGATGTCCAGACCGCCGTGTGCTGTGTGCGTGTACAGGTAGGCGTTCGGCACCGAGTTTTCGAGCTTAAGCCATTTCGACTCAACAACCTTTCTGATCTCTTTATCTAGGTCACTAAGGAGTGCGTAAGATGGTCTGGGACCGGAGACCAGTTTATATAGGAGACGGGGAATGAGAAAGTCTTTCAAAAATATGAGTCTTTGGTGGGGTTTAAGTGGAGCTATCGTGAGTCTGTTGAGTAAGTTAAGGAGTATATCCTTGGTGGAGTCAACTCTGCCATTGCTGTCAAAGTCGACTCCAAGATATCTCCATCGATCGCTCATACCTTTAGCTGGCAATTGCCGATCTCCAACGTTAAATATTGATACGGTATTGATAAAACCTTTACCTTCCTTCCTATTAAATAGGTGGGAGATAGTAAAGCTTTTATTAGTATTAATTTCAAGGCCTCGGGATTTTAAAAGTGGGTCCGCAATATTAAGGAGCCGTTGGAGAGTGGATTTCGTGGAGGCTAGGAGGATGAGATCATCCGCAAAGGCTAAGCCCATAAGGCGGAAGTCATCAATAAGTTGGTACCCGATATTAGATTTGTCTAATTTTGAAAGAATGTCGTCGAGAACTAGATTAAATAAGAGGGGGGACAGAGGATCTCCCTGCCTAACACCTCTAGTTGGCCGAAATGTGCGACATTCTTGTCCAAATTCTATGAGAGTTCATCATGTAGAACTCTTGCATCGCAAATACTACAGGATAGCGTGTATCAGACTACCCTGGTTGGTATTGGATTGGTGTACAAATATTGTATTCTCTTGCGGGCCGATGAGATCTAGACTGCTATTTGTCTGCGATTTATGCTTGTCTTGATTGGTCCACGATTCAACTGCTTTGTTGACGTGTTTTGTTGCGCTCCACAAGGTTATGGTTTTATAAGTGGTCTCGCAGTGCTCGCAAAGTAAGTTTCGCAACGACTAACAGAGTGCAGTTTCTAGAATTTCCAGGTTTTCCTCCACAGTTTTTTAGTGTCGTGGAAAACACCGTTTTTTCAACTTCCATAGGCGCACGTTCCACGCTCCGGAACAGCCGCTCGATTACAGTTAAACAAAAAAGCAGCTCTTAGACTTAACTGTGCAGCCCATGATATGGCTGGTGGTTATGTGTGTGAAAGTGTGTGAACAACTTTACTCCGTAATCCACATTGACCACTACCCACAGCGCCTGTTTAATACAGTTCAGTTAAGGTTTAGCGGCAAGCCGCTGAATTGCCCGCAAACAAGCCACGGACACAGTGGTACAGCTATTGTGCATCGAACTACCGTGGGGAATACCGCGTGTTCAAATCCCGACAAATTTGTCCAAGCCCGCATTTTAGAAAAGCCTTGCCCCGCAAAATCCTAGTGGGCGCAGATGTGCCCTCTGCCGTATCAGTGGCCCACTGGGCGGCAGCATTTTACCTTTCCATCCATTAAGCACAAGAACGCTCGGCTGACCGGGTGCTCGCCGACGTGCTCGCAATGATGTTCCAAAGGAGCATCCTTATTGAAAGAGAGCTGTTGAGTTATGCAGGAGAGTTTAGGACCACCTGCGGTCTCAGGCCAGGATGCAGGCGACGCCTACCATTAATGCTGCGAGCGCGAATGGGCATTTACTGAGGTCAACAACGAGGGCTTCACTCTCTGGCGATTCCTCAGTTAAGATGCTCCGAGGCTCGTTGCGAGCGCAGCTGTCTAATAGTGAGCAGCTCACATTTATGCATCTGTATTACAAAACATTGTTAGAAACGATATACGAGGCCAATAAAGTGGTTGAGGAAACCCCCCGACACTATACTTGGTAGACCCGGATGACTGCTTGGGCTTTAGAAAGGACGAACTCTTGTCTGGGATTGCCAACTTCGCTTCGGGTAGCCCCTTTCTGAGAAGAAGTAATAGGCTCAGCTTGGGTGGTGCTTCTGTAGTGTTTGTCTCGGAGTGTACTTCTTTTAGGTATTAACCCAACGCCAACCGTCGCATCTTTCTCGGCGCACATATCTCAGCGAGTTCATAGTAGCATCGTCGTCATGACCTCAATCCCGGCGCCACAGAAACTCTCAGTAAAGACAGCCCTAGTGCTGGTCAATATGTTGCACCCGCCTCATGTTGCATTGAATGATATCGCATTAATTTGGGAATACATGTCCGCTCAGTAGATTAGCGCTCTTAACATTCGCAACGTTCCTTAGGAGAGTTTTGGACCTCCCTAGAAAACTCATGATTAAAAGTGGCGCCAATGAAGTCACAAAACATGGGCTCCACAGAACAGGCTCATTTGTAGTCGTAATCGAGGACGACGCCCTTCCTTGAGGGTCCAGTGAGTCGCCTTCAACGTTCGCCTACGGCTTCACCGCGAAAGTTGCGTAGAAGTTTTGAGCAGAAGGCGTGAGAAGTACCAGAACCGGCAGTGTTAAACAATGCATGCATGATACCGCTGTTCGAGCAGCGCCACGTTCTTAACCGCTTTTCCGTCCATGGGTTCCACCACAAATTGTGCTATTGTGGACTAAGATGGGTTCCATAATCCGTGCGACGAGTGTCGCTATACGTTTTGCGGCTTTATTGGCGCCAACTTTAAGCATGAGACGTGCTGGTCAATTCCAACTATTTAGGTATTGGATCGGTGATATTATCCAGATATTATATACAATTTTATATACGTTAAATTAACGAATAACGCAAATTCCGTTTTCGAGACTTAGTGAACGCGTGTGATGTAACATAGTTGTAGCGATACCAAAATGTGATGTGCTGATAAATCAAAATGATTCTTGCTTGGAACTGTCTTAAAAGACCAGTCGAGCACATGCCCTGCCGGCCTTTCCATCATACCATCTATAGATGTTCGTTGTGGTTTTGTAAGCAAACAGGCCGTCAATGCTCAGGATTTTTATTGTCTCTACGAGGATGGATACTCTGTATCTACGAGCGTCATTATTTGAGTCCAAGCGCGGCACTCACGGCAGCGTTTTGACCTACCTGAATACTTACATTATTTTTTTACACGTGATTTCCTCACACTGCAATGCAGTCATTTCTACAAGTGCCAAATATGCATGTAACATCACACAGGCAGAAGTCTCAGCTGCGCGAAGGCAACCATCGTACAGCCTTTAGAAGCTATAAGGTCCGTTAGAAGAGATCACGACATGTCATCTCGCAGCGTAGTATACAGAGCACAAAAGCTGTCTTGCCTTATCTAGCAGGGTATTCGTCAGGTTGAGTTAATTTCTATATTTTCCATGACGGACGCTAATTTTGAGAATACACAGACTTGAAAACAACTAGCCTTGCTTTGTAAACTTTTAAAACTGGGCAGGGATAAACAGCTGCTGCTCACGTTATCTGCGACATTTCGTTAATTCTACAGATATCATCACCTAGTGGGCCCACTGACACTCAAAATCGTACAAACGTGTCATTCGAACAGATTACAGCTCTGATGTTGAAAGACACATTGTCGATAGCAAAAAAAAAACACGCTGATGTGCAGGAAGATACCAAAAGGGCCTAGGACTAAACCTTCAACAGGGGACTTCAACATTTATTTTTGCCTTCGTCGAATGGTTTTGGCCAAGCCGTACTTAGAGATTCTTGTCTCTCAGATACGAAGCAAATCCGGATACTGTCTTATTATCCATATCTAGCTGACAAAGAACCCTCAAAAAGATGCCCTGAAAACTTTTACGACCACATCGCTACCAGCGGGACCACACGCACGGGAACGATTGGACGCTAGCTATGTGGGACACTTCGTAAGCCTTTACTTTTATATGATGGAACAATTTGCGCAGTTTTGAACGATATTAGACATGTTGCTTGCCGAATGGACTTGTTGAATACGTGAGCTAGTGGTGCTCCAATAAAATACAAGTAATTTTTAGTACCCTTAATAGAACATTATGTTTAAATGGGGCATTGTGTTGTAACGAGTTTATAGATCTGCATTTATTGGGTTTGTTTCACTGACGAATGTTTCTGGGTTGATATAACTTAATGCGAACGCGGCGCCTACCCTCAGCATTTCGTAGCCTTAGGGCTTCCTTTTAAATCGGCCTAATCAATCCTTTAAGTACACATTGTAGCGTTTTCTCATGTTAGAACAGTGAAACACACGCAGACTAGTTGAACGTCTTGATCGTCAGGAAAGAAAGTATTGTCGGGTACGAACTTGAAAACACCACCATACATTTTAAGAATCTCTCGGCGGCAGGAAATAATATTCGGCCTCAAATTGTCTTAGTCATATTTCGGACACGCAAACCACGCTACTTTTTAATTTACTTTCTTTAAAGTAAACAGCGGATCACACACGTGCAGTCACTGGGGTATCATCTCTACAATTGTTGATTATAGTAGTAACTATTTCTCAGTTATTGACTTCATTGCCGGTCCCTCGTCAGACGCGATTCCACCAGGTTTTTTGTACTGCCGTTATACTAGAAGGTTGATCCTCTAAATTGCCTATGCGACTTTCGCTAACGTGCGCGTCCAAGTTTGCTTTGTTTCGACGTCGTTACATGTGTAGCATACAAGAATGATTTATAATATCAATATTGTTAGTTTCGCTAATGTGTTTATTTCGGCGCATTTCTCGACATAGCTCGCCTTGGCATCTAGAATACTAAATCGCAAAAGCTCTGTTTGAATTAAATGTAAGTGAATGACGAAATCAATTCCAAGGAAAATGAGACTTACGTGCCCTATTTTTAACTCATAAGTTTGAGTGCGTGACTTTGACGCAGTAACATTCTAAAATAAAAATTCAAAACATAACAGGGAAGCAGTTGTAGACTCACGAAGAGTCAAGGTATATATATATATATATATATATATATATATATATATATATATATATATTTATATATGATTTTTTTTAAATAATATATAATATTAGATTACTCAGAAAACTGTTATTATTCAGCCTATTTTTCTCTATTCTACAATGTGCTTCTGCTCGATTTGTTCTATCTTGCAATAGGCTCGTAACGGCACCACCAGGCATTTATTACTTGGCCTTTTCCAAACGGCGGCCTTGACGCATTCATTTGCGTCACGCACAGCCGCCAGTACTGTTCCTGTTGCGTCCAATAACATCCTTCCTATATCATTGTGGTTCCTGTGTCTCTGATCAATCGACCTGCCGACTCTAAGGTAGTCTATGCCATCTTGACAGGACAGACCTGTAACACGAGAAGCTCAGCCGCACCGAGCAGATAGGGACGTTTTTTTAATACAGCCCGACTTCTCTAATTCAAACCTTCTCTGTAGAGCCTAGGAACGATGCACGCGAGCCGATACTCTTGCCTGCGCTGGTCGACAATAAGCACGCCTGACTTGAATAGACTCAACAACCTGAAGAATTTGGAGGGTTTGCTGCGTGATACGAAACAATGCAGGCCCAGGCATAACCGATCCTAGTCTAGTGTTCTCACATACTCTAACATACGTGTGTCTCACGCAATGTTCTCTGTCGAGTAGTGTGATTTTGGCGTGTCTCGTTTTCCGTCATTTGACCAATATAGGATTTGCATGGGTTGCTTAACTCCCAAAAAAGAACAGACGCCTCAAAAGGAAAACTCATGTGACAGAAAGTACGTTGCACTATTTCTGCACTTAAATGTTTGCCATAGAGTATGCTGTCTTGTCTGCCTTTTTGCTCTAGTTTATACCCAGTCTTTCCCGGTAGGGGCCCTTCAAGGGTACTATACTGGTTTGTTGTAGCTTGTGCAAACTAAACCCAGAACAATCGTAAGCACTTAGGGAATGCCATATAAACGTACGCAGCTACACTATGAGGAATAAACATTCCATGCATGTACGCATGAAAACCGTGCACGGGGTCAAGTTGATCGGCTTTAATAGGCTTAATCGGAAATACTTGCCGCTAGATGACACAGGATGATGCAGGACATAGGGTACCATGCACCACTATACGTTGCTTGCCTTGGACGTGCCTATGCGCAAGTGCGGCATGAGATTTTCTATTTCTATTATTTATTTCAAGGTAGAAACGTTATGATCTTCAGCGACGCTCGCTGAAGATTCTCGTTATTTTAGGGAAGTAGGGAGCGTTTAATATCAAGAGCTCTGCTATGTGCCTGCGCGCTCGTTTCGTTCGCTCGTAGCGAAAACCCTTATCTAGATCCAAACGAAATTTCTCACGGTAAGCACGGCGAGTACGTACGGAAAAGGAGACTTGCTCGTGGTTATTCAAAATGCCCCCCCCCCCCTCCACGCTGGTTCCACTAACAGTTTGAACCAACGTGCTTCTGCCAGGCGCGAAGCGCTACTTCCTCTGCTGTGGGTTATGGCGTTTTCGTCCAGGAAATGACACTCGTTAAGAGGTGCTGTCACTAAAGGCAGCACCTTCGCTGACCGTCCGCCGAGAAGCCGCTGTAGTCGGGGTTGATACGTATTTTAGTAACCTGTGTTAATATGTTGTGACACATGACTAATGAAATGAGAGCAAGGCACAAGGCCCAAAATATTCTGTCATACTACGCCCAATAGTACCAAACCCCAGCACATTTTGTTGATTTCGACAGTAAGCACATGCCGTCTTGCTCTCATCACATAAAGTGCCAACGTAATCCTTTTCATCATTGCAGTAGCACTGCTATGCATTGTTTTGTTCACGGTATTTGTGCACTTCTCATTCGTTGGCATTTTTTCATTTATATGTAATGTCAGATTCTTCCCATGGATTTAACATGATATAGCCTATACCGTACCTAAGAACAACCAAATTCACTCGCATGTAAGGGATGAGCGCACTGTATTGTACATTACCAAAGAGCATAATCATTTGCATTGATAACACCAGCGAGAGCCTCCATTTGGCTGGAGCCTCACATTGGATAGCCGTCGCAAAATTGCCGAAGATGACTCCAGTCAGATGACTGCACCTACATGTCGTTGGCTCCTACTAGCTGGAGCCTCCCCACTTGCCGTGGCCTTACATCAATGCGGAACGGTTGGTATTTTATCGATACACTGACCCTTCCGCATCCACTCAAAAAAATAATAATCGGATATAGGCTATAAACCCTACTCAGTCGCACACACGATGTGTATCTCAGTCTTTATCACTTCCATATCGGGCTGAACTTTAATTTTATATTCCAGTAGTAGGTTCTAAAACCGGCATTCAAGGCAATGTCCGCTGTGATACCGCCACTGTATGAAAGATAAAATTATACAAGCGTAATATTACTAATCTAATAATCTAATATTATTGGCATTGGCGAGTTTCTTGCTATGTCGGGCAACAACACCAACGTCACAATTTTTAGTAATTTAACTATCACATATGTTATGTTATCCCTACAATAAGAACTGGGCAGATGCTCAACGTCAAGCATACTATATACCCACGCTCTCACTGTTTTTCACAGGAAAACACGGCGACCTAAGCTTCTATTGTAAGATAGCCATAGCACAAACATGAAAAGGATAATATTGTGCTACTGTGAAAAGAATACGCGATTTACACTCGAGTAGGTTCATAATCTAGAGCGCTCGTGCCAAACTTGGTGCTATCCACGTTTTTAAATATGAAGAACTTTAGCGAATATTGATATACCTGAACTCCTAGCGGCCGAGACAGAATGTCGAAAGCACACTCTTTGTTGTTAATAGACATTTTTCATTGAGCCGTTGTTAACAGGCCTAGAGTGGAGCCCTTTGAAACTGTGTTGTCTTGGTATGCTTATCGTACTCTGCTCCACTGTATAGGTGCTTAGTAAATAATGCAATACTTCTAGAGAAAGTCGATTTAAAAAACGTGTAAGTGGACGCTGTGATATATGTCTTGATGAAATTGTGTTAGCAAATATTGTTAATGTACATAGGGAACCTACTGTAACGTAACGTAGAGCACAGTTTGAATACTCAATATTAAAGTAAAAACACCAAGAGTGTATTAGAACTACTGTGTGCAATAAAATATCGGTGTGTTAGTTACTACTCGATTAATGGTAAATCTATATTATTATTCAACAACTGTTTTATATAGTAATTTCAATAGTCTGAAAGTTTTGGTGACAAGCGTAAACTTACAAAAAAACGTTACGAAGCGGCCTTCATCTGCTACCCCTAAATGAGTCGCATTTAATCGTACTGCTTAGAACGCTTTTAATGGGCAAGTTAGAGTCGATATAACGGTTGCGTATGTCGTTGCCTGATTCTACAGATAACACTCGTTGGTGTCACGGTACACGTGTCACACATAAAAACCCTGTTATAGTAATCTGTCGAGCCCGCGTATACGTATATTCTGATATACGCGTAGTGGGCGCATTCGCCTGCGCCTCGCGACCGAAGGCGTCACATAGGTGCGCGGGTTCGAGCCCCACCGTTGTACATTTGTATTTATGGGAATCCGTCTATGAAGCAATGCGAAAAGCAGTCCCGTAGACGTTAAATCTTGGCTGGGAGTCAGCCCGAAAAGTGTTTTTTTTCATGTTATATTAATCTACCTTTAGCCATTTCAAGATCATGTGGTAGACGCCTTTCCATACGCGATTCGCGTATAAACACAGCAAGTTCCTTCCTTAAATTTTGGACAGCAAGCAAGAAAGACAGCTAGGTTTCTACTTGTTGCCTGGCTGCTCTAGCTGACGCACTAAGGTCGTGCCGCGAACCAAGGTCTTATTGACTGTGCATTCGCCCGGTAAACAAGTACCCGTTTTCTTTCTTCCTTTGTATATCAGCGACAAATAGGGTCGTCGGTCATTACAGTTTTTTTTTCAGATTGTCGCACTGCCACTCAGCGAGGAAAGCACGAAGCCTTTGCATTAACGCTGATGATGCGTAAAAGATGTGACCCGTTGTCCGTCTTGTCATTATTCCCCCAAGTCTTTACTTACCCACTTTGCTGAACGAGCGGTCATCTATCGTCATTGAGCAGCAGTGAGCGGCAAAAGTTACTCATCATGCGAGCGGCTGTTTGCGTATAACCCGGCGTATTTGTGGCATCACTTGCCCCCTGCCCTCGCCACCGGGCCTGGCACGTCATCGAATATATTGTAGCTAAGGGCAAGAGGCGTGCCTTTCCAGGCCGCAGCGCTTGTTGAAACATGCTTAACAAGACTTCGAAGCGACAGCGACATGCTTCTGCAATACAAGTGCAAATAGTATTTTGCTGTGCACTCATTTCCGGAACATAGTGTGCGCAGGGCTCTAAGACCTTTCCGTCGCCCGTAGCCGTAACGTCGAAGCGTGAATGTACTACGGAGAATGATAAAATTGTAAAACTCTTTAAAGTAAACATTTTCTTTTAATGGAACAAGGTCTCTAAGAAGTCTTGTTTTGGAGTGAGAGTGATATTACTAAAATGCGTGACTGATGTTGTTCTTTGACGTAGGTGTACAATTGCGAGATAACCAGTATTCATATACAGAAACTAAGCCCACTATATTCGTGACAAAATTCTGCTGCTTCCGATGAACATATAGCGCCGATCGGAAGGTGAAAAGTTGAAGTGCTATTATTTACATTCACGTTCAATGCCTCAAAATCATAACTAAATTATCACAATTTGGATACTAAATATTTGGCGATCCAATCCGTAGTCACGAAGTAGTTAAGGTTTTCCGGAGAGCATATCGAGAATGAGTACATGTATAAATGTCCTACTGCATGCAATAAATCGCTCTTGGTCATTTGGCGATCCAATCCGTGGTTACGAAGTAGTTAAGGTTTTCCGGAGGGCATATTGAAATTGAGTACATGTATAAATGTCCTACTTTATGCGATAAATCGCTCTTGGTCATTTATACAAGCACTTAATCTCGACGTGTCCTGTAAAAAAATCTGAATTACTTCACAATTATGGCTCGCATTGCCATCGACTTAGTACCAAAATAGTCGTTATGAAATAGCATTTCCCCGAATGTGTTAGTTTTGAGCGCTGTAAATGGTCGTAGAGTTATGATGATGAGGTGATTGGCGTGACCGCTAGTACATTTTTTGCATGTGGTGGTGGCGTAAAAGCTTATTATTTTGCGAATTATCTTCTAAACGGCCATATCACATCTTCTGGCCAGCGTTATATGTTCACCTAGAAGAAGCTGAATTTTCTCACGAACAAGACGATGTGCTTAGTTTTGTATAGGAGGATTAATTGTATTGTAATTGCACATGTTGTGTTCCTATGTTGGGCAACAACACCAGTGTCATGCATTTTAACAATATCATTCTCACTCCAAAACAAGACTTCTCAGAGACTATGTTCTATTGGAAAAAAAATATTTACTTGAAACGAGTTCTACAATTTTCTACGTCGGTTTTCATATATATATATATATATATATATATGCATTTATGAGGCAGCTATCTTGAGTTTCTACGGGACGATCTCGGGAATCCCCGTTCCGTCAGCAGGATGTCATCCGATATAACGATGTGTGTAATCTTAGCGGATCAGATATGTATGCACATATGTACACAACACAGCATGGAGCGCTTCGTATTGAATATCTTAATCTCCTGCGTTAATAATAAGCGTTAATAAGCCGCGGCCTGGAAAGGCACGTCTCGAGCCCTAGCTGTATTCAGCGACCCGTCGACCCAGGTGGGACAGAGAGGGGTGCAAGCGATTCCACCAATACGTCGGCATAAGTGTGTGTGTGAGGATCTCACCGGGTTAATGGGAAAAACAAACACCAATATTGGCCACTACGGCTTCAGGAGTTCGATTCCGTCCGACTTCTCTGCTACGTCGGTACAGCGCCGCCTTGCCTGCCTGTTTCACCACTCTGCGATTCTCCCTCGACCGCGTCTCAACAACGTCTCTCTATCCACTAACTGCAATGTCGTCAGTTCCTCTATTGGCGCCAAATTTAGGTCACAGCAACAGCGCCGACAGCAGGTCGCAACTATCGGCTATGTATATCGGCCTAAATAGCCGCTTACAAGAACAACAATGACATTCTACAGTCCTACATGTGTATACAGCCACTCGCGTCACTAGTGATCTCTAAGTAAGACGTCGCCAGTTGCGGGGACAATCTGGGTAATGGTGGTTGAAAAACGAACAGAAGAATCAATGCGAGCAACAGCAAATATTATTTAAAGGAAAAGGCTCGAAAGGGTCTGCTTGAAAAGATGCTATCGTGAAAACCTGCCGACATGCTAATAATCAAGGTGTATTTCCCTATTTTCTGTGCAAGCCGCTATACCTAAATTTAACTAAATAAAGGTGCATTTGATTTGATTTGATTTGATACCTTCTTTGAATGAAACTAGTAATCGCCAAGATGTACCACTCAGATATGTCCTAGCTAGCAGTGGGTTTGTTTCAACCTGTCGTATGAGGCTTCGGTTGTGCCTTCGTGTGCGCATGCATGGATACAATTATGTATATATATATATATATATATATATATGCGCATAGACTTGTGTCAGTATATATATAAATATACATTCTTAATAAAAACTGAAAACTAGCCGGCCTGGTTGAGCTGGCCTGTCGGAAATAAAAAATATATATATGCATACTGATCGCACGATCTTGTCATTTGTGAGCGCTAGCTTGAGTTGCGTACATCTCAAAACATGCGTGCTTGTGTGGTTGTATAAATTCGTACGTCTGCACATACATCTTTGGCCAGTACTCCGTCCCAGACAATTCGTGCCAATAACTGCGTATTCACTGCGTCTAATAACGCCAGCTGCAGGTGGACAGCAGCATGACGGAACAGCAACCACAAGTCGATCTCGCACGTTTTGGTGGCCGTGGTCGTTCTCCCTGTAGTAGATATATAATGGCGGTGCCGGGCGGGCATTCACCCACTGATAGGTGCAGGTTTGTCGTGCCTCATGTAGAGTAGTGCGGTGCCAGGTAGGCCTGCTGGCTGGCTGACTGTAGATTCACCGCCTTTTCTGTTCTCTCCCTCTCTCTTTTTATATATATATATATATTCCCCTGTTTCCATCTCTCTCTCTTTATATATATATTTCCCCCTCTCTCTATATCTCTCCCCTCTCTCTCGCTCCCCTCTCTCTATCTCTCCCTCTTCCCTCTCTCTCTCTCGCTCTCTCGCTCTATCTATTCTCCTTTCCCCCTCTCTCATTATATCCCTCTCCCCCTCTTACTCTCTCACTCTCTCTCTGTAATGACACGGCAGGCGCTATTGTTGTTATCGCTGTTGCGGTTGTCACCACCGTGGCACCATTGCATTCGTCCGCCATGGCTAGGCACTTCGTTTCATGGCCCGACCATTGTGTGTCAGTGTCAGGTTGTTGAGCTGCTCAGCTGCGACAAGGTGCGTCGCCGTTTGCACAGCACGCAGCAGCAGCTGTCGAATGGAACACCTCTGAGGGGGGGGGTATTCATCAGCAACAGCAGCAGCGGCTCGCCGACCTGAACGCGCTCACAGGAAGCGGCCGGTTCAACGGAGGCCTTTAGGCCCTTTCGTTCTAACCATGTTGTCCCCTTCCTACTCACCAAACTCACTATCGTCGACGTCGACCTAACTCGACGGCAACAGGTACGTCGTGACAGCCCGTCGACCCAACAACAACGAGATTAACTCAGCAACAACCAAGATACTAACGATAACGGCAACTACACAACCAACCACGACAACAGCAGCAACAACTGCAGGATTAACTACGACGCCGACGACGACAACGACGACGATGACTAACAGATACGATGGCGCTACTCGTGGCAAACTCGACCGAGTACCACGCCAATGGGCCGTGGACCGTGTTGATTACCCCCGGCGGCCAGATGAGGTCGCGCCCTGCCCCGTCGACATTGTCGCGTCCCTCCTGTAGATTGGGCCCTTCACCGTGTGTTCGATCGAGCACCTCAGCTGCGGAAGGCCCGAGCTCAAGTGCAATCCTGCAAATCTACCTGCCGCCTGTCTCCTTTACCTTGCTGGGGCAACGCGCTAGCGCTCATCGTAGCTACACTACTACTTCTACTCCACTTAGTTAAGCAGCGACTTTGACGTAACGCCACCTTCTCTCTCTCTCACACACACTAGTTCCTCTCTCTCTTTCTCTGTTTTTCCCTTTGTCCTTTCTTTTCCTTTCTCTAGATCAACTTGTCTTCCAGTGGCTTTGCGGGCTTGCTCTCTTTTATCACCATTTGTTTTCGGCCTACGTTCCCTTCCGGGCTTCTGGCAGCATTGACCGATGGAGCTGTCTGCTTAGAGGAACGTTTTTGTATTTATTTTGCCTCTGTACATCTCTCTCTGTCTCCTTGTATGCCTGCCCTTTTCTTCAACATGCTTCTCTCGTTTAGTTTACCGTTATAAGATGTTCTTTCTCTTTTTGCGAAGAAAGGTTTGCACAAATTATTGTCTTCTTGTAACTGTTTATCCTCTCAATACATTGTTCCCTCCGCGGTTCACTGCTTACTTACGTCGCCCACTGGCTCATTCACGACTCATATGACGCCAGAGTATGTAGCTACTTTTTCCAGCTCACCCTATTATAGTGTGATCAGTATGGTTATTGCTACTGTCGCGTTACCATCACCGTGACTATGCCCACTGGTAGTGCACAATGCTTTCGTTTTTCTGGTTCAAATGGCTTTCACTTTTTAAGAGCTAACTATCTACGGTAACTATATAGATAGGAGTCTTAAATTAGATTGGACAAGCTAAAATGCGTTACATAAAAAAGAGATGCTAAGTTAAGGAACTTTTTTAAGAAAAACGGCACTGTAATAGAGAATGAATTTCAATTTCCCACAATACACGAATTGTTACATGTATATTTTCTGCCTTTATAGCAGCTACTGTTGGCGTTATTTTGTCTTTATTCGTTGTCACTGACACACGTCTCTATTGACTAGTCCGTATCCCAGATTTACCAGATTCTGGGCAAAAGCAAGTTTGTGCAAGACTAAAAAATTAAAATAACAAAAAGTATATGTATACATATGTCCGCTTAACTAAACATATATACTGCAATCCGCTCTTCGTCATAGCGTGTTCAACACAGCTTTACTCTATGGGTACATATACATGCAAGCATGCCAATGTATGCAGACTGTTTGATGACACGGATGAAAGGTTGCCTTTAGTACTAATAAATCTGCTGTAACAGCGAACAGTCATATAAACTAAACGTAAAAAAAACTTTTATTTACTCTAACTTCTTTGTTTAATATGCAAGGAGTTCTACTCTTTAACATTAGTTTCACCATGAGAGATCAGAGGATTCAAGTAACGGCTAACGCTAAGTTTAACCTTTGGTTCCAAAGCATGCTTAAGTTTGGTCAACTTCATTCTATAAAATATCCTAGCGCATGCATTACACTGGACAAGACTAAGGCAGACCCTTATAGAGATTTTTCGCCTGACACGTCAAAACGTCGGAACCTTGTCTCAACTACTACGAGCCAAAATGGTGGGATTCTGAGAACGGGATTCTGATTCTGTACACATGTACAGATGTGGTCGCGTGAGTTTCCTCCAACTATTCAATTGTTCAGTAACGATAAATAATAATACAAATGTATACTTTTTTTTAATCTACGGATGCATGTGCCATCAATACAGACATAAGTACGAACACTCGTTTGCTGATTCTAGTGGCTTTATTATAGTGACAACGCTGGTACTCACTACCTGGTATGTTCAAACGCAGCCTTTCACGAGCAGTACGAGTGGTGCACCTGCCGGTTCTGCCTGCAGAGGTGTGCCAAGTACCATGCAGTGGAATGCACAGCGCTGGACCACAAATCGTTGCACTACTTCTCTCGCCGGAAGCGTAAGCTTTATGAAGAAACATTTTAAACTCTACATTATACTCAATCTGAGTGAAATAAACATAATTGAATTGTAGTGGGTATAGCAATTCAAGCATTTCCCGTCACACTCAACGCAACTGGGATGATTGCGACAGTAAGTGGGCTTTATCTCTTTGTTTTGGTTTCGGAAACGCAGTATGCACAGGCGAAACTGACAACGATCAGTTCCAAATGTGGGATTCTCACCATTTGAAATTTGAGGAAACATCGCACTACCTTATGGATAGTAGGCTGCCGATTCCTTCTCGGCCCCGGCGCTCTTGACTGATGTTTCTGTCTAAGATCCACGATACGCACCCCTCTAGCTTTGGCGGTTTCTCCCTGGTGCACACCTATATATATATATATATACAGGTAGTTCAATAAGTTCTTAGAATGAAAACCGAGAATTTTCCAAATCATGTTTTTAAATGTTTTTTATTCGATATACTCCCCAAGAAGCTTAATACACTTTTCCCACCGAGATTTCAGAGCTTTTATACCTCTTGAGTAGAATTCCGCGTCGTTAGACTGATAGTAGGCATTGACAGCAGCCTTAACCTCTTCATTGCTGGAAAAACGCTTTCCACCGAGACTATTCTTCAAATGTCCGAAAAGGAAATAATCAGAGGGGGCCAGGTCTGGAGAAAAGGAGGGTTGTTCAATAAGTTCGAACCTCAGTTGGGCCAGTTTTGCCGATGCTTGCCGGGACTTGTGTGCAGGAGCATTACCCTGGTGAAACGGGACAACCTTCTTCAGCAAAGCGGGCCGTTCTTGCTAACGGCAGTCCAACAGTCTTGCATAATATTCTCCTGTGATCGTTTACAGCTCTCAAGATATTCGACCAGCATTATTCTACGTTGGTCTTAAAAAACTGTAGCCATCACCTTTCCGGTCAATGCCGTTGTCCGCACCCTCTTCGGAGGTCCTTCATCAGGTGCACACCATTGGCAAGATGCTTCTTGGGTCTCGGGAGTGTAGTGATGAACCCGGCTTTCATCGACGGTCATGAATCTGCACCAAAAATCCGACAGATTGTTCGACATCTTGGCCAAATTTCGCTGTAAAGCCAAAACAGGCGCGTCTTTTTGACCTTGGTTGAGCAAATGCGGCAGCCATTTTGCTCTAAGCTCTTTCATCTTCAAGTTTTCGTGTAGGATAAAATGCACACTGCCTAAACTACTCCCTAATGCCTCCGCTATTTCCTTAACGTTCATTCGCTTATCTGTGCCAAGAATTTTTCGCATTTTCTCTACGTTTTCCTCATCAGTTGCCGTTTTTTGGCCTCCTGGACGTAGTTCATCCTCGGTGCTCCTGCGACCTCTTTTTAACACATTAATCCAGTTGGAATTAGTGGCAAAACATGGCGCAGAGTCACTGTACGTCTCGTCTAACTCAATTTTTACTTGGGTCGCATTCCAACCTTTGAAATAAAAATGCTTGATAACCACTCGAAACTCTTTTTTCTCCATTTTTAAAAATCACGCAGATATGTTGCACGGGAAAAGCTATCAAACGAAATCGCAACGGCCAATCACCATAATATATTGAGTGCTAGCAGTCGAAAAATTGCAGTTCCTATTAGCGGTAAAAGCGTGCCAAAATTCGAATTCTAAAAAGCTCATTCTAAGAACTTATTGAACTACCTGTATATATAGCCTTTTAAATGTAGCGAGGCAGCAGCATTGATGCAATTGTCACTAGTACCACATACCAGCTTGGCGCCCTATTCTGTTCTCGCTGTTACTCCATGCGTAACTACGGACACTAGCGCATAGTTCACGCCCTGTTGTCTTGTGATCAGAAGTTTCGTTCTCTCCATGGGGCACATTTTGTTTTACAAATTTAGCACAATGAATTTAAATAAACGCGCACGTTTTACAGATAGGCTTTTCACCAATCATACTTTTCACTAGAATACGTTTTTTTTAGATATTCTACGCGTGGCTCGTAAAAGCGCTGCCTCTCTCTAACTGGCGGCGTAATTGCGAGGTTATTTTGAAACCTCTGGCGTGGCCAGGAGGCAAGGGCTCGAAGTTAGCTTATTTATAAAATATATCAGTGTGACCTCAAGGTTTGACATGTAGATGTTCAACTATTTTATGCACAATATTTTTTTTTGATAACGTTAAGTGTTTTCCGGCTTACAGTACGGCTTATCCTCGGATTTCCTACTATCCCTACTGAGGCGTCTTACTTCTGCGATTGCCCATGATAAAACCGCTCTAAAGATGCTAGGGGCTGTTCCGTGTAATGAGCAAGATGGAATATATTAAAATTTCGAAAGTGCTGACCAGCGCAGCAGTTCATGCTTATTAACAGCAACATACCTGTTGTGTTTTGCTCGTACAACAAGCATCGCCAAGCGCCGGCTAATGGTTCGAAACCACACAATCGTCTCGACAAAAAGTCCCCAGAAACTTGGTCGAATGATTCCTAAGTCCCCAGTGTTTAAGACAGGTAGGTATTTGTTATCCCCTCAGAGAATTTACTCATTAATGGGCGTATAGATAAATTTAAATAAATTAAAAAATCTAAGTTAATAAAGCTAGGTGTTTTTTCAAAATATAAAGTTGTAGCTGATATATTGTTTGTGTTCGAATATAAATTTAAAATTCAGGCAATATCATGCAAATTTATTTGCGCACAGCCAGCCGATCCCGTTGGTTGATAGTGTGATACTATATGCCTGGCTGTATGGAATACCTCATCTGGTAATACCTCCGGTGCACTCAAGTAGCCGTTTACTTCTCCCGCTGTCAGGACGTACCTCCGCAGAGGTGTGCCTGCTTCTCCAAACACACATCGGCATGGCGGGACTGCCATCCTGTCAATGTACTGTCGGTACTCCGTATTGAGCTGTTCTGCGCGACTTCGTCCTATACGCTCAGCGGGCTCCTTCTCGCTTATCATCCGCCGAGGGAGTTGTGTCACCTGCAAACTGTCCTCAGGACACTGCAGGAAACTGTTCTCGGACTTCAGCTGATTTAGTCCGTAGTAGGTTATGAACCCAATACCTACCATAGTCTGATGGGCGTTCCCCTATTCGCAAGCTAGAACGCGTTTGGTAGGAGACCAGCCCCCTTTCTCCTCCCCAGGTGACAATTAATCTGAGATTGATAAAGCAGCGGAATCCCTTAGTTGAGCTAATCGTGCCTCACACTTGAACAGGTTCGCTAAGCCATATGCCGCACGCAAAGGTGACAACCCAAAGCAAACGAGCAGTGAACTCAAGACTTAACGAAGAACTAAACCTGGTTGTTGGCTGATACTTGCGTAGCAGTGTCACCGCAACTGCTTCTACGGCCCTAAATGCGAAGAAAACGATTTTACAGTTGTTGTCGTTTAGACCGTCAGTCGTGATCTTTGAATTGAATTAGGTTCGTTTTTTTACTGAATAATGATTAGTGTTAGCTTGACATACACTTGTCACCCTTATCGGTAACCAACGGCGTATAGAGCGGCAGCACAAGTGAATTACGTTGAGATATCTAGGATTTTCCCAACAGACTTTGTGGCACAACGGCTGCTAACTCCCAGTGATATGGTTTATTTTATATTTTTAACAAATTATTTTTTTTTTTATGCAGGTATTGGTAATTCCTGATTACCATGCGCCACTGGCAGCTAACATCAACTAGTGCGGGACTCTCAAACTCACGTAACCCGTGTTCCTTGCAAGGCTCGGAGTGGCATTTCTTGGACACCGTGTTACTCTTTCCGTGGCAACTCCGTGCAATATGACACACTTATTCTAGAAGAAATCTGGACTATTAAACTAACAGCGGCAACTAGAATCGTTTTGAAAAACCATGCTCGCCAAAAACATAATGTCATCTTAATCTCATAGCAAGGGTAACTTACCGCCTATTTTCTTCTTCTTTTGTTATAGACAAAAAACAAAGATACGGTTTCTGAAGAGGACGGTATTTGTTGACAGTCTTTGCTGTGCTTCTCAACCGACAACCGGTGTCAAAAACATGCCCGTGCGAAATACTGCAAAAAGCATGTCATTTAAAATTACGAAGCTTCTAAGCACGCTCGCGCTACTCAGACCTCCGGCATAGACAGGGCGAATGTTTAAGTTTCTTGTTGTTATTGATTGACAAGTAAGCGTTCTCTTAGGAAAAATGCAGCATTGGCACGCTTTCAAGAAAAAACACCCTCATATATGTTGATGACTCAATGCTTCATTCCTGCTGTCGAGTCTGCCTGCAACCATCGCCTGCAGGCGTGCAAGAATGCATTCATTTCAACACGTTAGAAGTAAATGCAAGAACAGCGAAATCAATAAGGTGGGGCAAGCTTTAAAAGGAAATATAGACAAAAATCGGTAAAGGTGTTCAGTCTGTCTACGACTCTAAACCTAGTTAAATGATATGGCCTCATCTGACAAACCTAGTGGTCTATGCAAGCTTAGAAATCTAAGCCGGATCATAAACCAGCTTTCCTAAAAGGGCCTTAAGAATTGTTTGCGGAATTCATGACACCGTGTCCGTTGTTGTCGATGATCTAACGAGACAGTTTAGCTTGTTAGTGACAGCGCCATTTAACACTTACATCTCGATCTCTGAGAGAACAAGTTAACAGACGTCGAAACAAAGCTCATCGGCAGTGGAATGGCAGAATGAAAACTGCACGAGCCGTATTCCTATCGCCGGATATGCAGATAATAGCATTCACATAAGCATATGCACGCGAGACGAGTTCCAAGAAATGTTAGTGGATTGTACCTGCAATCTCTGTAGATAGCCCTGCTCTCAAATTACCTTTAACGCTGCTCAAATGCTTTGCCGTTCATTGATAAGACTGCAGCTGTGTTAACTAGTGATATGTCACAAAAGTACCAGCCAATATGTGGTTAAGGAGGCAATCGAATTTTGATTATATCTATGTAATAGACCAAGTAGGTTCCTAACCGTCGTCCATTATTAATCCGATAGCATGCTCCGTAATGTATTCTCGATGTGTGTGTCATATTTTGTATACACGGCAAGCACACGTTTACACACGCATGCGTATACGAGTATGTAGACAAATGATCTTGTGTTTGCTTCATGCCTGCGTATTGGTGGCCGTCGTCGTCATTTACACCTCTTCAAGAGCATAGGCATCATGGCACTTGCCATTTACTTGTTTAACCACCATTACGACTACATGGTGTAGGTGGTGACCAACGATATGGCGCCTAAAGTCCAGATGCCAGGGATTTGTTTTCTCTGTGACCCTGAGTAATATTCAGCAATTTTGGCCTCATAATGCAGTGATTGCTTTCCCCGAGCTATTTTAGCAGTTCTCTTGAGAGAGCCTATATTGATGGTATCGTTCTTGATATGTTCAAGCAAACTATTGTAATATCGCCCTGCACGAAAAGGCAAAAGACTAATGTGAGAAATTACAGACCTGCATGCATCACCGTATACTATTGCACCATAGACAAATTACATGTGGAGTTTTCTTGCGTAAAGCAAGTCACTGGATTCCGCTCAACAATACTTTAGTGCTCAATGTGCCTTTCAACTTCTTGAGATGTCACAGGATTGGGCTATGTTCATAATTTCATGGTCCTAGTTTCACTGCGTATATGGGGATTAAAAATATGCTTTTGATCGTGTTGATTGCTACATAGGAAAATGGAGAGCTTTCACGGTAAACGAATTTAGCTCTTTTTTAGGGAATTGGTTATTTCCCATGAGGGTGAATTGTGATCTCAGTTTCCTGTACCCTAGGGAGCGCCTTAAGATGATTGTGCATTTTTTGTTTTATGCAATGTGTTTACTTTTTTTGAGCTACAACTGTTTATTTATATAACTCTGCTATGTAAGCACGTTGGAGTGGACAATTGTCTCCGCGCGAACGTGTGATCACGGGTTCTCTAACCCAGGGTTAGTCCAGTTCAACAATGTGCCCCAAACAGACGCTGCATTTCCTCGTTGAATGTCGCGCGACAGCCTCTGACGTAAGAATTCGGATGCTCTCGAGTCTCCTGTCGAACGATTAAGGCTTCTACGTTCGCGCTGAATCAGCTTGAGCGTAAGGGGGTCAGCAGCTCCTATAGTCTCAAACGCCAACGAACAAAATTCGTGCGAATAATCAACGCTGGAGTAGTTTCTGCATTTGCTAGCCTGAGCTAACCTGGAAGCATAACCTGCTCGGTCCGCGCCTGCACCGACCATCGAAGGGGCTAATGAGTCGGTTACAGTTGCGTCTCAAACAAGCATGCGGCCACATTCAAATGGCCGTGTCAGGCCATAATGTGGCCGCAGGTCCGTCAGGTCTAAGAACATGTTTGTACTTAATACTTTATATATATATATATATATATATATATATATATATATATATATATATATACATAGTGTGTTCAAAACGTATCGCGACTTTTGTGTTTTTTCAAAAATTATTCATTTATTCATGAATATCTATTTTGTCCCCTTCAAAGTAATCCACATGAAATATTATACACTTGTGCCAACGGTTTTTCCAATCTTCGAAGCACTTCAAAAAACCATTTTTTTTAACCTTGTTCAGCTCCTCCTTCGATGCCGTCTTTATCTCGTCAAGCGTAGCGTAACGTCGTCCTTTCATGGGCCTCTTCAGTTTAGGGAACAAGAAAAAGTCACAGGGGGCCAGATCTGGGGAATACGGTGGCTGCGGCATCATTAGTGTGTTGTTTTTGGCCAAAAACTCGCGCACAAGCAACGATGTGTGAGCAGGGGCGTTATCGTGGTGCAAAAGCCAATTTTTGTTCTTCCACAAATCCGGGCGTTTCTGGCGGATTGCTTTGCGCAAATTGCGCATAACTTGCAGGTAATATTCCTTATTGACCGTTCTACCCTGTGGCAAGAACTCATGATGCACCACGCCCCTGCAATCGTTAATCATTAATTTTTTCGTCTGTTGTTGAAGTGCTCGGGCGTCCGGCACGCTCTTCGTCGTTCACATCTTCTCGGCCTTCTGAGAACATTTTGTACCACCGATAAACGTTGCTTCGGTCCAAGGTAGCTTCTCCGTATGCCACAGTCAACATTCCGAATGCATCCGCGCACTTAATTTCGTTTTTCACACAAAATTTGATACAGGTTCTTTGATCCATTTTTTTGAATAGGTAAAAATCGAAGACGATCCAAAACACGTGCAAGCAAAGCAGCTGTCAACAATTAAGTGAACATTCAAAATGGCCGAGCTTGTCGGCATAAGTGAGAGACATGAGTACCAACATAACGCCACAAAAAATCGAAATTCGAATATACGTAACCCCATGAAAATTCAAAAGTCGCGATACGTTTTGAACACACCTCGTATATATACTGCCTATGTGAAATACTTTGGATACGCAGATTATCCTAAAGTGCATTGCCAAATTGAAAACTAATGTGATCAGAGAAGACAAGCTGTAAATGTCATTGGGCGCTGGTGTGCAAAAAATGGAATGCGGCTATCTAAGCATAAATTCATAGATTTAATGTATGGACATTTAGATTATGACTATATGACTATCGTACCTCTCACGTGAATTGTAACACGCGACGTCGGTATTTAAAGGTCTGCTGAGCTCGACTTCAGCCGTCATGTTACGCAATTGGTCAAATCTTCTCTAATATTCATTATAATTTAGATATATCAATCAATTGTAGTTTCTAAGCTGCTGCACTGCTCTCCAGTCTGGAATCCGTATTTAAAGAGGTATGTAATCCTAATTAAAAGCGTATAGTTAGGAATGCTTTTTATTCTGCAATAAACTGCACACACACACACGACTACTTTCAAGCCGGAACGCGCCGGATTGCGACTTATTCAGTTTAGTATGCGAGTGAATCTCTAGAACACAACTTTTTTGACGATGAACCAACTCTATAAGAAGTCGGCTGCTCCGTCTACCCAAAGGCAGTAGCACGCACGAAACACGTCAATTGAAACACATCGACACTGAACTCACACGCTTGGCGTATGTCAAGGTGGATGCACAAAAAAGGTTTTTAACCTGTTTTCGTGTCAAACGAATTTAATCGACTTAGTTCATGTGGCGTTTTATCCACAAAGAAACCTTCTTTGTGCAGGTAAAGGTGTTTCCTATTCTCTTCGATTGTTGTTGTTGTTGTTGTAGTTGCTATTGGTGATGGCTACTGTTGATGATACTGTTGTTGCTGCTGCTAAACCCGTTCATTATGGGTGGATGATATATACAACTTTTGTACGTATACGACGCGTTAACCATTATAAATCGTTGGCCACTAGCCGAAAGTCACGTCCTCCGACTGACACGCTGTACTCCAGCCGCAGTCTTGCGCAGGTGACCGTGACCTCTCTAAATTCTCTCATCTCTATCGCTCTATATAAGTCCCTCCCTCCTGTTTGGCTCTTTCTTTCGCACCGACATACTTGTTTACGCCGCTTTGCCCGGTTTCACTCGCCCGCTTGCTTAAGTATGCCGGTGTCCGTCTATGCCCATCTATGCCCATTTGTATGTCTAGCTATTTATCTAATGATCCTGCCATGCGTCGTGTCTAGGGGCGTCTATGTAACGTCTACATGGGGGGCGGGGGGGGGGGGGGGGGGGATGGGCGTGGGGTAGTCAACGCGTGCGGAGTTTACGGCAGCCTCGGTTCTGGCAGCTGCTGGTCGAGGGCCAGCCTAGTGGCAGAACAGCCGCGAAAGCGGTTGCTGCAATCTCAGCAGCCTCACTGAGAATTGATCTCTAGGGACGACAACGACAATCAGACCGGCTACGATGATTGCTATGATGATGATGATGACGACGTTGAAGAAGAAGAAGATAACTACGCCCGCTGCCACGGGGGCAATCTCGTTTTCCCCCTCTATTTCCCGTGCTCACCCCTTTCGTCTCTTGGCGCCTTTAAGCCGCTTCTAAACGCGCGGCTTGCCTTTGTTGTTGTTGTTGTTGCTGTTGCGCCACTCGCGACCTCACACGTCGCCGTGTGTTTATGAAATGCACGTTTGCACACACACACACACACGCGCATACACACCTGTACATGCGTACGTAATTGTGCATACGTGCAGATACATACTTCTATAAGCCCCCTCAAACGTACACAGGGTCCGCGTTGTATGTCAGCTGATGTTGTTGTTGCTGCTGCTGTTGTTGTTGTTGTTGTTGTTGTTGCTGCTGCTGTTGCTGTTGTTGTTGTTGTTGTTGTTGCTGTTATTGTTGTTGTTCTTGTTTTGTTGTTGTTGTTCTTGTTGTTGCTGCTGTTGTTGTTGTCGGTGTCGTTTTGATGATAATGACGCTGCCAATGATGACGATGATGATAATGATGATGAGGAGGTGTTAGGGGCAATGGAGCTAATGGCCCAACCACTCACATATGCGTTAACGCCACCTGAACGAGCATTTGATAGCAGAGAGTACCTTTTGCTATACACCCCGTGTTGCTATAAAGATTTACGTCCCACTACAAGCTCATGCCACTGAGTGCCTTGTTAATACAGCTTAAAATAAGTACGCGTATATATATATATATATATATATATATATATATATATATATATATATATATATACATATATAGTAGTTAAATACATAGCGCTAGAACACCAGGTCCGTGACTGTCTAAAAGTATATCCCGCATGGAGCTAATGCATCCTTAGTTATAAAGAAACGCCGACCTTGGATGCATTTTAACTGGGACGTCAATAAATAGTGATATTGTGTTCACGTTTCTTGACAGTTAGTACAATCACTTTTTCTATACATACGAAACCATATACACACACGTAACAACATAAAATATAACACAAATCACATAATTATATGATTTTGTTTGTCGACTGGACATCGCATAATTGCTCCTAGCTGCATGGTGAGGGATATCCGGGATGGTAGTCAGTATAGTCGTTTATGCAAATCAACTCTCATCTGGATCACATTTATCCTGCGTTTGGTTCGCGATAGCCCGCCTCCATGCATAGCCATGTGTTGCGGAGCAACATGAGTAATCCTGTGGAGGTTCCTGCGGTCGAATTCCTTCTGGTATCGCACATTGGCCCGGCATTATTGCACCCCGTCGATTTCAGCAAACTTCTGCCTATTTTGGTACCAGTATGGCTGACGTGGCGATACGCGTATAGCCAATGTAAAGTGCACATATATGTTTTTTTTTTCCGTAAGGTTAATGATGCCCGTGTACGGTTTTTTCATGTCATGGCTAATTTGTGATCCACTCCGGCATTAACTTTGTCTAAATTGGAAACCATGCAAACCAATTTGAGAGTGGTCGGTCTGGGTCTCGAACCTAGTCCTGTCGAATGCAAGCCAAAAGGCTTTGCCACTGAGCCACCTTGCTCGGTATAATATACGAGTATAACCGATGTACACCAAAAACCACACTACACTGTGATCGCTCTACGGCGCCCTAATATCAGCGACATGGGACCAACGGGTATGAGAGAACGCGGACATTCTTTTAATGTGGTCTTACAGGACCGTTGCACTTCTTGGGCAAGCTGTCGGACTGGGACATGATATGTATAATATGATCGTCGATCGCTCTGCATCTGCGATAGATGATATTTTAACTGCTGTAGATTCTTTTTCGTCTCTGAACAAATGTTCTTCTGCAGAACACCCTAAAGTCTGTGACAGGTGGGTTTGCTACAGGCTGCACGTTCGATGGGGGTCTAAAGGCATTCTGTCTTCTCCGAGTGGAGAACAGTAGTCAAGACAAACCGGTGCTACTGGGAACGGGCTGCGCGGACGAATGAGTGAACAATCTCGATGATCTTCTTTGCATCGCCTTCTATATATTGGTGACACTTGGTACCAGAAGTACTTTGCTTCAGGATTCTTTTGAAGTCCAACTGTAGCAGCGGAGACAAACATCAAAGAGCTCTGGAGGGGCCCATCGCAATTGGTACGTGCACTCGAGTGTTTCTGTCCTCTTTAGTGAGCACCTTCTTGTTAAGAAGCAGACCCTGTCTTTGATTGCACTTTTTGCGAGTACATCAGTTACTGTTCCCGGGCTCTTGCGTATCCGTGTAATGTGTTGAGGCAGACTTGGGGTTGACCACTCACCAGTCGGCCAGGGCGTTTGGTAGACTCATTGTTTGTATCGAGTAACGCTAAATCCGTTCGGGGCTGACTCTCAGCTAAGATTTAACGTCCATGGGACTGCTTCTCGCATTGCTTCATAGACGGACCTCCATAAATACAAGTGTGCGGTTCGGTGGGGCTCGAACCCGCATCGCACCTATGTGTCTCCTCCGGTCGCGAGGCGCAGACGCATGCCACCACGCCACCGGGCTCGACATCGAGTAAGGCTGATCGATGCGGGCATGATGAAGTGGCCGGGTTATGACAATGAGAGCGACGAAGAGTCCCGCACGCCGCTCCTGGGCCTCTGATAGGTCTTTCTGCATCAGCGTCTGTCGTTTATCTGACTCAGATATGCGTATGTAGGTCGCCATAAATCCAATGCGCGGCTCGTCTGTCGATGCAGTTAGCGTGAGCATCGGTGCGTCTTAACAGCTTCTTCTTGGCAATTCCATCGAGTTCAGCCCCGATGAGAGCTCTTCGAGCGTTCCCGAGTCGGCGGGCGCGGCTCGCATAGTGGTAGAGGCATCCGTCCCTGTGTAGAAACTCTTCGATTGTCCCAGGGGCTTCGACCCTGGCTCGCAGTTGACCTGGCTATACGAACCGCCCATTTGTGGGGTGATACAGATTACTTGATTTTCCGCATAGCTTCGCATTCGGCCGATATTTCATGCATTTCATTTCGTATACGTATCTTCATATGAAATCCATGTATTGCAAACCCGATAATAAAATACCCGTTTTTACAACGTGGACCCTTCTAGTAGTTGGTGGTAATCGCTCTAGTCTCAGAAAAACGCCAATTAACATTCGCAAACTGGTATTCCCATTCAACAAGATGATTCTCGAAAACCTCCGTTCTCAGTGAAGCATAAATCGTTATGAGATTCTCTACACAGATTCTCTACAACAAAGAGACAAGCCAGTTGCGGCTAGTGCGGTGAACTACTAGCACTTTTTTTTAGAAAACTGGCTTTGGCTCTGTCGAGTATTTCCAGATTTTCATTAGATACGTGGGACCTATCGAATGCATTCTATTGGTGCTGAGCTCTAGCGTAATTATCTTTTTTTGGAGAGCCTACCTCTGCGGCAAAAAAGCATGGCTTTAGTTTTTGATACATTTATCAATTGAGCGATAGGGTCAACACATTTTCGCAGTGATTTAAGCGATTGCTGCAGGTGAAATCGACTCGTGGGTAGAGGACAAGTTCATCAGCGTACATAAGTGTACCAATTAGCGAGTGTCGGCGCTGGATTTTGTCCGGTAGATCGCTCACCATTATTATGAACAATAGCGGGCTTAGATGAATCGGGCCTTGTGCAATCCCTGTAGTTCGCACCTTCTATGAGCTGCCCTCAACCCCATGGGTGGTCTTGGTTGATTACTCTTCTGTTCACTATTTTGATAACTTTGAAACCAGTCCACACCACAGCCGTAAAACACCAACATAAACGCATGCCTAAAGACAGTGGTATGCTGTTTTCAGATACGGCGCCTCCTAGTGGTATAAATAACAATATTACAATAGCGTCTGTTCTAGTTAGATCTTCACTGTTACTTCTACTCAGTTAAAATGAACTTTCAGCCAAAGCCGGCCGGCAAAAAGCTCCACACGGTCTATTGTTGTTTGAAGTGGACTGTATAGACACTGTTTTAACATTTGCGCGCCCGTCGATTGTTGGTAAGATACGTTAATACGTTTTCGATCTAAAACCGCGCCGTACGCAGGGAGTCGTTTCTTGTACTTGCCGGCTGTTATGCGTAGTTTTCGTACTCACTGACAAACAAATGTCTGAATTCCTCATAGATAATTTCTAAATCTCAAAAATTATATAGCGACGAAGTATATCGGCGGATACAAAATCATTTTTCCGTATCCTTTATAACAAATGTCCTCTTCCCGTATTCTTTATAACAAATGTCCGCTTTAGTTGCCTCAGCCTAGACGACAATTTAGTTGCAGCACAACACGATTCTAATAATAATAATATGGCGGTAATCCGGACTTGCTTTTGCTGATTAAAAGTCGTCTCGCGGCAGCAAACACAACCCGAGTGTCGCAGCTTAAGCAAATTCTTTCCCAGCTTCGCCCCCGTACCCCCGTGCCCCTGGAACAACACAACGAGCACATCGGAAGTTGGCAACAAAACGAAGAAGAGGTGGCACAGTATAAAATGGCACAAAATGGCGCCAGTTTGTGATGGCGGCAGCAGCAGCTCATAACTGCCCAGCTCAAAACGCCAAGCCTGCAATAGCTTCGACGTTTCACATACTTCTACCGTCACACGTACTTAAATATGTGTATCAATGTTGATATTGTATTGGTAAACAAAATCAACATCAACATCGGTGCCGGAGGCAGCCAAAGCATCAAGCGCAGAAACTGTCGAAGCAGTCGAAGCAGACGCCTCGCACAGGTGTTGCCAGGACTCAGTGTTGTCGATCTCGGTCAATAGCGTCACCAACAGAGGAAAGAAAGGGCAGCGAACAGCTGCAAGAACAAAGCGGGAGAACCAGAACAAAAAGAGAAGCCGACAGCCGCCCCCTGCCGTAGAGTCAATGAACAGTACAGAGGCAGATTGGCATTGACTGCACTATATGGGAAAGACACTTGGCCAGCACATCGGCGGCAGGCCAATCTGGAGCTGCAGCAGCCTTTGCAGGGTGTGGGGCTTTCATTCAGTGGCAATTTTTTCGCAACTAGACAAGTGCTTCACGACACATATATGAAGCGTGTTCTTTGCTTGCCAAAGACGACAAAAAAGACGGCTTTGTGTACCTGCTGGTAGGTTACGAAGCGGCAGTGGAAACAATTAAAAACGGCTTAGGTTACCTGTTACAGGACGTTTTTGCCATTTTTTGGGGGTAGAGTGGCAGGGAAAAGTGACCATGACATCAGAGGAAGCGCGGTTAGTTGTGTACCTCGCCACGGAACTTTGGAATGAAATGACATGCGCTGGTCGGCATTGGTACACATTGTCTGGTGGTAAATTGCATACGGCTACCATCACTTGACGTTTTCTACCCAAGGATTTCACCTGGTTGGCAGGATCAATGCCGATGTCATTCCTGCTTGCAGACGTGTGCTAAATTAAAAATACGTGGCGAGCTGCTAGACGCATCGGCGTCTGTGCACTTTTTCGCCCGGTGGGACGGTCGCTGGAGTGTCAATTTGTATGTTATGGCAATATTATATTTATCAGTATATGCCATGCCTTGAAAGGCATACTTATTGCAACTTAAATATTAATCATACCAAAACGCTACCTACCTTACTATGCATACCTGTTGCCAGATAGTGAGTTTCAGCAGCCCTCGCAAGCGTTCGTTCTATTATGCGCTGCCTCTCAGACACAACGAATGATTCCTGAATTATGTTGCCTTCCCGGTAAGCAAACTGAATTTAAAAGCAAACGTGCTATAGTTTATTCCGACTCTAGAAACAACAGGTAATTGCACTATTTGTGCTAGGAACATTAACTTTGTGTGTAGATTGTGTGTGTACTGCCGCAATTGCAAGATCTCACAGATGCTTGAGCATCGGAGTAAATCTCCAGACCTAAGGCGTTTGTTATACACATTTTAGTCCCTCTCTGCTATCTATCCCGATTGATTGAAACTTATTTTTTAAATTTAGAGGAGTGTGCTGTACTCAGGGCGGTTGAATCCAATTGACCGCTGGCACGCCAACTCTTGTTCTGACGCCGAGCACACGCGGGCAGGATGTACGTATATATATATATATATATATATATATATATATATATATATATATATATATATATATCAATAAATCTTGCCTTAAAGGGTTTAAAGGCAAGTAAATGTGTGTGTTTTTAAATATCTCGACGCATCTGAACCATACATTTAAAAATGCAGCTTTTCAGGCGGAGTTAGATCTACCTCTTTCTCCCAAGAAAGTCCAGTACGGTAAGTAGTAGCATATTGTAATTTTCTCGCAGCCAAAACTAGAAAGAAGCTTGATTAGGCCTGGGCAAAATAGAAAACTCGACGGTCGACCACGGACATGAACGCGCACAGGATGTGCCCGACATCTATTAGGTCGTGGTGTTGGAGACAAGTTTACGAAACGATATGGAATAAATAATAGGGGGAGAAGAATAGGAGTGTGTGTGGGTCTCGGTGGAACCAAGACCAACCGTAAACGTCAATTATAGCATTGCCGCAGGACAAATGCTCCTTAATATTATTTGACGGCAATGTGTATCTATCACTCTGGGCTCGTTTATAAAAACAAAATGCATTTCCTGAGAGGCTCTTAAGGTTACGCTTTATCTCTGGACAAACAACGAGTATAGAGCCGCGCAGACCTCACACAGTTTCGCAAGAAGCCCGACCGACTCAGGACGATTGCATATCCATATGTAATACGAAAGGGGTAAATGGCGGTCACAGATAAACATGCACCTGCCAGTAAATACGTGTTCATGTCGAACACTAAGTGACCTATACAAACCGGCTCATTCGAAGGGACGAACGTTGGACTGTGTCGAAGCCTATTGACACGGCCTTAAGAACACAGCTCTGCGGGCAGGTGCTACATTCCCGTGGTTTATGTTTTGAAGGTCTTAGGTTGGAGTGTATACTTTTGTACAACACTTTGCTGTATACGCCTTTGCCGTACTTTGGTCATACACAAGGCCGGTTTGTGCGATGTCGCATCGTCCTACCCGTAGTCCTTGTGTAACAATACAATATTCAAAATCTACTGTAATGCATGCAAAAACTAGAATTTTTGTAAAGCTAAATGGGCTTTAAATAACCTCAATATTTAGCGACACGTATAGCAAAACAAACAGATGTTGTTGTGTTGTACTTTTTACCTAAGGTACGATACCACTATTAGAGGGTAGTACATTTCAGAACGACACTTGAGAGCAGATTTTAAAATGTACGCACGACTCTTTTAGTCTGATAGACTTTCTATTTTTTTTTATATTCGCAACAACAGTGTGCGCAGTCAGACATGAGTGTTCTTTGTGGGTTGGAGCCCCAGACTACCGACAATTCTGACGTGGTGACTGTGTGTGCGTTCCGCATTTTCCAGTAAGTCCTCTCGAGAAAAATAGGATCGCAATATAGAAATAAAAAATAAATTCGCAACTGCGACAGCAAACTGCAAAACCGTTGACACGTTGCGAACTCTGCCGCCAACGATCAATTCAGCTATTCAATTTAGCGTCAACTGTAAACAAAAAACCAGCTGAAATTAACATAATTGCCAGCAGCCTAATGAGCAATTTAGAGCACGCCGTTCTGGTGGCTTTGGGCTTGTCAGACAGCACTCTTGTATCTACCAGAAGTTTGGCGTAATTTGCGACAGCACTCTTGTATCTACCAGAAGTTTGGCGTAATTCGTGGCAATCCAACAATCCAACTTTCGCCGTTTTTGAGGTAATGTTTAAACAAAACAATGCACTATTATGTCAAATAGCGTTCCAATTTTTAAAAATTGCGTATTTGAGCATAAAACTGCTCAAGGGTTTGACTTAAGTTAAACCACAGAGGCAGAAATAGCGCCATATCAAGCTTTTCATCCTGACATACAATCTTTACTATAACTGCGATGTGAGAGCCCGAGTTATCCTATCGACAAACCAATCTTACCTGCGCGTCTGGCAGAACATTTCGCATCTGTTCAGTTGCGTTCTACATATTCATATGTTCCTCCCCTATTGGGATAGCCCCTGTAAAATCTCCGCTCGCGGTTTGGCCAAAAGCAACGAATTCTTGGAGAGCACCATTACTTTCTCTAAAAGCGGAAAAAGTGATAAGCATGGCCTTTACCTTGGACACATTTAGGCCCGCTATTTCGTGGGACAGCCATCTTCAGACGCTCGTCTCTCAGCCGTTTGTCTCCTCGTTGGCGGAAAACATTGGAAGCGCCATCACTGAGGACGTTCAGCAAACAATTCGAGTTCCTGTCGGTCGCCTCGACAACAAGGTTGCCTCTTAGGGACCTGCACGCATTGCTCGGCTGTCAGAGAGAGAAGCGTAAATAGTCATGCTGGAGATCGCAAACTAGACTTATAACAACACTACAGAGTTCACCTGCGATGTTTTGACGACGCTTGTACATCAGTCAGCATGAACGGGTTAAAAAGTTCAAGCGATAAAAATTCAAACTTTCATATGCCCTTTGCATTTTCTCCTACGTGTCAGTAGATGGTTTACCATGGCGTTGAAAGCAGGAATTTTTATATATTATGTTTGATTTATTTTGGAGGAGTGATTTGCATTTTCAAAATGTTTATATATATATATATATATATATATATTGGGTCTACAAATAGTTTTTTCGGATTTTTTAATGATTCTTTACGGACAAAACCGAAAAAACTTTTTTGTAGCCCCAATATATATATATATATATATATATATATATATATATATATATATACATATACATATGTTTTCGAACGCAACGACTGCAGGTTTTGAGCTCTGATAAAAATGCGTGTTTTATCGAAATCTAGGACAAAATTTGACTGCGCCTATGTAAATGTTCTTCGCGTACCCTGTTTATAAGCGCCGGAGCGTTTATTTGCATTTCATCTGTTTGTACGAGTAGCTATTCATGTCATTGCACCGGAGCACCGCTAACTTAGCGTGTGTCCAGAATCCCGTCAATGGCGTGAGCCCAGCGAAGCTTCGTTCACGCTCGTTCCCGCGCGACGTATTGTTTGGGTTTGTTTGTTGTGACCCGCTAATTCTCGGCTGATTTGTAGCGCGCTGCCTAATTGGTGGTTCTGTGACAACAGTGCGCCCGAATGAGGGCAACAATATGCCTCGTATGGCCACTCGAAGTAGATCCGCGTTGGTGAGTGGCAGCTACGGCTGATGCGTCTACATAAGGCAGTAAGTAGTTCGACGACTGAAATTCGAAAAGCCGGTGGCCACGAGTGGTACACAAGAACCCTCAGACAGTGCAACTACCAATGCGGTGATTTCCAAGCCACAATCGAGCCCGCTGGCGTGGTGGGTGCATGCGTCTGCGCCTCGCGACCGGAGGAGACACATAGCAGGTGCGCGGGTTCGAGCCCCACCGTTGCACCGATTTGTATTTATGGGGGTCCGTCTATGAAGCAATGCGAAAAGCAGTCCCGTAGACGTTAAATCTTGGCTGAGAGTCAGTCCAGAAAGGATTTCCAAGCCACAACCGCTCACGTTAAAGTGCAAGGTAAGTAATATGGAAAAAAGTGCTGGCAGTGGACCGTTTCTGAGGAACCTTCTGTGTGTGTCGAGTTTCTACACCTGAACCTATAATAAATTGAACGTAATTCATGTATGGCCAGACCGGATGGGCGACGCGAAGATAGTTATGGAGCTCACTTGTCTTCTTTGTGTGCCGGTGACCACACAGTGCAGAGAATTTGCACACAACTAGGCCCGGATCTGTAACATTGACCGTGGCTTCACGATGAAGATGAGATACTTTCAGCTTTGAAAGATGCTGGGGTGATTCTGTCAAGAGAGGAGTGCTAGAAAAAGTGCTCTGCTGGGAGACGAGCTCTCATTAACCCTAACGGACAGGGTTCTGCTGCAATTTGTTAGTGTCCCACCAATCCCACCCAAGTAGTTTTGGCGAGCAGCGTTCATAAGCGTCAATTTCTTGTTATCGATGTCAGAGACATGGTTATATTGCTCCAGTATGCAAAAGCACAATAGCCTACCAAAATTGCGAAAGTCGGGACATATGGCTGCAAACTTTAAGTACTGGCTAAAGTGCGTAAGCTGCAAAGGAGCTAACTCTTCGACGTAGTTACTCTGTCCAGTTCGGAATCCACGCTGAAATTCGCTGGAATCCACGCCATCCGCTTCTCGAAATACCGAGCAAGATGGCTTAGTGGCAAAGCTTTTGCCTTGCATTCGGGAGGTCCGGGTTCGAGAGCCCATTTTTGAATTGGTTTTCATGGTTTCCAATAAAAACAAGGTTAATGTCGGAGTAGACTAAAAATAGGCCATGACACGAAAAAAAAACGTTCACGGGCATTATAGCCTTACGGAACAACTACTAAAAATAGTCATACGCCTCTCGAAATTGTCGTATTCTCTAGCAAATACGAGCTTAGTTCTCGATGCGACGATTTTTTTTTCGATAAAAAGCGATGAAATGCAATAAACAAAGAAGCGACTCTTTTTGGCCGGCACTACAAGCCAAATTTACAGAAGAGCAAAATAAGTCAACCATCAACTGCAAGTCGTGTGCTGCAGCAGTAAGAACCATCGTTCTGCTGCTGCACGGAAACTTAAAATTCATCTTCCTGGTGTGACTTTAATTCTGTGCTAGTCAGCTCCACCCGTGAAGCCACAAAGAAAGATCACAAATCACCTCAACTTACAAATTTATAGGCCGTAAAATTCTGCTCACAGTGAAACATATGAATTTATCTACAGGTCCAGTGCTGACATTTCTTAAGGCAGTTTGCACAGAAGCGTCGGAACGTTTGCAAGGTCTTATAAGTGCACATCTAGGTCCGTTCATGTCCGCAAATTACCTAGATAACTATGATCAGATTCTAAACTTAAGTTAATATTCTTAATATTAGAGTTAATATTCTTATTTTTGGAGATTGTTAAACCTGGTTTAATATTTTTAGAATTTTTAGTAATTTCGCAACAATTCTTATCAACGCTAGAACTGAGTACTCAGAAAATCAGGGCAGCTGGAGACTTTGAAAGATCTACTTCAGCATGAACGATCTGGATTAAATGTCACAGTGGTGAGCGATGCCTTGATAATGAGTGCTGATTATGCTAGCCATGGTATGTCTGGTTTCAGCTAGCGATCAAATGTACGGTAGTTTCGACGTTTTTAAAGCAAGTGGCTTAGGTATGGTTCAGGCAGTTCGTCATCAAGTTAAAAAACAGGATTCCAATTTGGACGACTATATTGTTAGCTTCTAGTCCAGTCACTTTATTCATAGATGCATTCTGCTCGATGTTCTGGAGGTCGGTGTTCAACATTCAGCCATCCTTATTTGATATTAAGAGACTTAAACATCAGCCTCCTTGGCAGATCTCTCTGTGACGATGATTCAGCGGTTGTACCTTCTAGAGATTGTTGCCATGTCATTACTAAAATTACTCGTCCGTCGTCAGGAACATGATTGATCATCACATCGCTGTGACAAACCGTACTAAGTTTTTATGTGTGATTTCTAAATAGGAAAAATTCTGCAGCTTCGCATCATAGACTTCCTCAAGCGACATTTCCCACGCGGCACCCCACGACATGTTTTCCGTAGGCTTGTTTGCTATTCGTATACAGAGAGAGAAACTGGCTACGAATGTACGCTGCAGCTAATGTTGACTCTGCCTTTGATGCGTTCAGTAACTAGTTCGACTACGAATGCGATTTGTGTTTTTCCGCAGTCGTTGACAAGTTGAATTACGTTAGTAGCTCACACAAGTTTGCATCCTTCTCTGGTCTTAGGCGTCTTAGGCGTAACTCTAACAAGCTCTATACTTGGTACCTTAACGTAGGCTCACACGAATCGAAGGCTGCGTACTGCTATGCTCTTTGGAAATACAGGCAGGCCCTGCAACTTGAAAGGTACCCTTTATACAATCACAGGCTTATGAAATTAAAAGATAATTTTTCTCAACTCCGGAAGTTTATTGATGATTCCTGTAGCAAAACCAAATTTATCGTTATTCTACCATTTTAATCGTGATATCGGACAACAGCTCCAGAATCCGCAGAGCATTGCTGGTAAGCTTAACAGGCACTTTGCAACCATTGACCAAAAGACACTAATGATCCCAAGCAGGTTGTTAAAAATTAATTTCAAGTCCGCTCGCCAGTAGGGTCAGCTTATCGATTAACGCTGGTTCGTTTTCAACCAGATTAAAAAACGCGATAAGAATTAATATATTTGAACGCAGGGGAGAGCGTCGCGATATACCGCCTTATATCTTCGGTTGATTATTTACCTAAAATAGCGCCGATAAGATTGATTAGCGTTTTAAAATGGCGCGGATACACCTTTCTGATTTGATTTGGCAGGAGATCATCGAGAGAATATAAAATTAGCAGGCATGTCTCTAAATTTTCCTAGAAATTGCAATTGTTTACGCAACTGTTCTTTTTTCAGATGTTTGAGTGTTTTGGACGTGCACCAGTGACAATTGGAAGAAGGCAGGCTGTTACTGTTGAACACGGTTTATCCACAAGGGAGAAAGCCAATATCGTCACACCTTAAGGATCAATACTTGCGCCTCACATGTTTAACATTTTTTTAGAATTCTATCTTGCTTAGAATTTCGGCAAATAATATCGGTAAGACATTTGCGTACGCAGATGACAGCTCAACGCTATTTCGTCTTGAGCCGGCCAAGCTTGATGGCTATATATGTGCGGCACTCTCTACAAATTCCATTTATTCACACATTTAGTGTCGATAATACCTAAGTACAACATTTTGGCTCGGCGTCAGAAGCTCACAAATGCAGTTACAAGAATTGTATAAAATAGAATATAAACATATATGTACGGCACTTGTATGTGCGAAAGAGGCTATCGAGATCTTCAAAGTTTTCGTCTTGTTGTCAACGCTAGCAAGACTGGTGGCTTGGTGTTTTTCATAGGCTTCAGAAAAGGCCTTTGATTTGCAGCAGGTCACACGTGATGGGCTTGACGACACAACTCGCTGTGTCTTTGACGGCCGAAAGTTGTGGCCTAAACTTGCATGAGACCTTGAAATAGCAGTGATGTCTGGCTTTAGCACCTACGTGCTATCCTATCATTGCGGCGTTGAAATTACTGACATAGATTGGAGTTCTAGGTGAAAGCTCCTTCTCGTCTACTAAAACGTTGCTATTGCCAGTATATGTTATGATCCTACCCATTTGGTGGGAGGCTATATAGAGATATCTCGTCGCGCTCAAATCATCTATAACGGTGCTTTCAGGGCAGAATGTTCGGCAGAAGCCGCGGAGATTTTATAGCTGATCTGTAGTTTGCCGCGTACGGACTGTTTTTGATTAGCAAAATATATTATGTGCCTGTGTTGCACTGTTTGCGTTCAAAGTGATGAGAGTTACGGTTCCATCTCTTTTCGACTCACTGCGAGGCCAGCCACTCTAAGCGTCTCCGCATTGCCAAGTTTGTGACACTTTTCGTTTTTAGCGAAATTAGCTATTAGTCTCTCACCTACTGCCTGCCAACTTGTTGGGGCTCTCTTTCTCGAAAAATTCAATTACTCGTGTCTGTGCAGGATTCCAGTCGGTGGGGTAGAAATACAACATGTGATTAAGATGCAATAAGACAAACATGTAAACATAAATAAGTCAGAATATATGCTTTGGTACAAATGTGTACAGTGAGACACTTGTTTTACTTATTTTTTTACGAAAACTTTAACATTGTGAAAAAGTGGTTCCGTCAATAAACCAAAAACTGTATATATATAAATATATAAGGCGAACACTGCCGAGTGTGCAAACGTATTGTAAATGATTAATAATTAAATCATCACAATAATTATATATATATATATATATATATATAAAACGGTGATGTGCCTAATAAGAGAGTCAGATATAAAAGGGTGACATGTTTATTTAGGTATACATGTATATATGTTTATATATATATATATATGTATATATATATATATATATATATATATATATATATATATATATATGTATATATATATATATATATATATATATATATACAGTCACTGAAAAAAATATAGGGCCACCCATGTTTGCCACATTTCACGCATTTATTATAACCGATTGTGTAAATATCATAATGATACATGCTCACAGAGTAACAGCGGATACTTTTATCGACATTTGGAGTACCGGGTTACCTTAAAACACGAGATTTCGACATTTGGCACAGCTACGCTGCGAAAAAATTATATAGTCACCACCAAGATGCATGTCTTAGCGAGTGAATTGAGTGGAATAACAACGTTTGGGCTCATTTCACGGCACCTAACAACTATACTTAATATTTAGTGAACTTCCCATTACGTCGGATAACTTCAAAAATGCGGTTTGGTATAAGTGTTGATAAAATTTTGGATGACGTCCTGTGAGAGCTCGTCCCAAGCCTTCACAATTGCTTTTTTTAGTTCTACCTGGTTCGAAAATTGTTTTTCGTCGGTGTAAACCTTTCGGGCGAGCCAGCCCCATACATTCTCGATAATATTAAGATCAGGTGAGACTGCAGGCCAGCGTAGGACCTCGTTGTTCGAACCAGCTTTCGATCAACTTAGCAGTGTGAATCGGGGCATTATCGTGTTGAAAAACAAAGTCGGGTCCTCCCATCAGCTCAAAATGTGCGGATTGCTCTTCTAGTAGATCCCTATAGCGCGTCGAATTAACACAACCGTCTAAAAACACAATCGGCGACCTTGTATAATACCCGACAGCGGCCCAGATCATCACCGAACTCGGTGCCATTCAGTGGTCCATGACATCGTAACCTGGGCAAAGTCGAGACGAGCTTTCTAATGCTCAGCGGTCAATCGTGGTTTTCTCTTAAGTTTTTTCTCGTGGGCCAAAGTGTCTTCCTGAGGAAGTTTTGCACATTTCGCACGTTCGTTTGCACACCGGCCGCCGCCGCAATTGCCTTTGCCGAGAGCGCAGAGTTCGAGGCTTTCTTCAAAATTGCGCGCTTGTTTCGTTCCGAAATGGCATTTGGACGCCCCGGACTCTTTTTTACGCCGTATTTTTCACCCAAATCCACGAAGTTGTTCACTACTTGGCGAGAACGCCCCAATCGACGGGAAATTTCCCGATTAGAGAGGCCGACATCCATATAAGCCTTGATTTGGGTCTTTTCGTCACTCGTGAGACGCCGACCCAAACCCATCGTTTCAGCACAAAAAAATGTCTGGCAGGAGGTCTGCTTTCGTTTCCGTCGAGCCGTGAAATGAGCCCTAACGTTGTTATTCCACTCAATTCACTTGCTAAGACATGCATCTTAGTAGTGACTTTATAATTTTTTCGCAGCGTAGCTGTGCCAAATGTCGAAATCTCGTATTTTAAGGTAACCCGATACTCCAAATGTCGATAAAAGTATCCGCTGTTACTCTGTGAGCATATATCATTATGATCTTTACACAATCGGTTGTAATAAATGCGTGAAATGTGGCAAACATGGGTGGCCCTATATTTTTTTCAGTGACTGTATATATATGTATATATATATATATATATATATATATATATATATATGTATATATATATATATATATATATATATGTATATATATATATGTATATATATATATATATATATATATCTATATATATATATACTGTGTGCAACGATCCCTGTTCTCGAGGCTCCTTAATGCGTATCCCGCTGGGCAATAAAATGCAAAGATCTTCGATGCGCCTGGCAGTTCGTTGCGTTATACTTAGCGCATTCCTGTTAGCAGAATCGGCAGCGGCATTGATCTCCCCCATCTGATGAAATCCACGAGTGGAACAGACCAGGTGATGGCAGTGGCACACAATGTACCTTGTGCCCGTATTGCGACACGAATGCTTTTACGACACAAGCAAATCAGACTGCCCCAGCAGTACGAAAAAGACAATAGTAGAAAAAGGCGTCACTTAACGTGGTTCCACATTTGTCCAAAATTCGCATCACGTGTTTTTTAAGCAAAACTACAGTCCGGAACTTATTGAGCCGACTGCAATTTATAACAATAAACAAATATATAATTGCAAATATGCAACCTAAGATTGCCCTCTGGGAAAACGGCAGTTATGTTTTTGTAGTGGTTGGCACATGCTCAAACGTTTTTTATGAGTCACGGCCTATTGCTGTGGGCGCTTTCTTCTATTTTTTAATATAAAACAATTTGTTTATTATCACACGTGTTGTGTAGAAATAGTACAGTTAAAATATATGCATATGTTTACATACACACATTTGTTTATGATTTCAATGCCTAAGCTGTATTATTTTTCGTTTTTATTATCGTTATATACTGGACTTTTGAATTATACTTAATAATGTTTGCCAAAAAAAAAAAACGCTTCTAATCCTAGTCTTGTCCTGCTTCTGATAACCTGGACAGTCTGTATTAGCGAAAAAAAGCCGCCCATGGTAGAATAAGTTCAACCAAAATTGCGAATGAAAGATAAACATGCGTTGACTATTTATGTACATACATCTAAGGCGCCCAACTAAAACTAAGCCATAAAAACTAAACCCCGCAATGTCAATTCAAGTGTTGTTTTAGTAAGCGATCACGATATTTGTATGCAACATCCCTCGTTTAGCTGAGGCTGACTGCTGAATATTGCACAATTAAATCCCTTCTTTCATCGTTCACTATGGTCAGCAGTTTATTTTGCCAGCAAACAGTTTTCGCAAAAGTTCTGTTTTATTTATGAAATATACGTAGCCAGTCTTCCCTTAAGACTATTTGTTTTGCGTGCTTCGTTAGATTTAGGCAAAATTTACCAAGAATGATGCAAAAGAGAATAAGTCATTCCCCAAGGCAGTCTTCAACGATTGGTGACATTCCACCGAGACTGCTTTATCAGCCGGGTGTTTTTTATTTATTCAGATATAAATCTAATTACTTGATTGCCTTGAGGCCCCCGACGTCTGTGTCTGACCTAAGGGGGGGGGCAAACGTCGGGGGGGGGGGGTCATACAACGACAATTGTCAAAACAATTATGCACAATAGCGTCAGTTGTAAATATGACCGTTGCCTTCTTCTACTAGGGAGCATATTTGTGGACAATATATTTTCAAATCCAGCTGCTGCGTTAGTCAGAGATAAGTTACTCAGCTTTTGTTGACTTTAAAGCAGCGTGAAATAGGCTTCTATGCACTTTCTGTGGAGATTTTAATATTCGGGTATTCCGTATGCGTAACCTCATACGAGATATTTTGCCGGTCAACGTCAAATCACAATTATAAACGGAGCGTACGCAATCGCCAAGAAGGTCTCTTAAACAATAAAAAAGCTGAAACAAGCGGTTGATTTTAAAAGGTGCCTTCAAAAAGGTAAAAGCTCCTCACATGTTTTACGTAGGAGTTAGCTATTATGGAAAAATCAAGACAGCACTTTAAAATTTGCTGGAAGAGACTTCATGATAATGCTGCAAACATAAGTTAAATATCCATCAGAAACAAATATCCGTCAGAAACAAAAGTAATAAGGTTTAGCGGAGGAGGAACTTATGGCCAGACTCACTATAATTTAAATATAGATGCCCAAACTCCGTTATACTAACCATATAAAGGAAAGTAAAACGGTTTCCGTTACTATGTTGGGAGATCTCATATAGATTACCCTTGACACTGAGATTAGTATTGAGAGATAAGAAGTCCCATAGTGCCTCACATCCCCAAAGCTAGCGCTCGACAATCTCAAGAATCTCGACAGGATTAAAATTATATTTCTTAAAAAAACACACAGAAACATACGGAACTGGAACTTTGTGACTCAAGAAATTACAGAGGAACCCACTCTTCTTAGCAGCAGATAAAAAGAGTATCTGCAATAAACTAAAATAGTTATCTGCAAAGCAACATGGCACGGATACCAGCAGTACTTTTGCCTCAAGGAAACATGTTTTACGACCAACGAATGTGTATCGATACCAAATAATGGAATGTATGGAATCGAACATTAGCTCGTTAACAGCTGCTGTAATTGATGTACTTGAACGGCACAACTCTAAATGATTGTGCAGGTCCACCAATAGTGGTGAATACGCAACAACAACTAATTAGTTTCAAATCTCATATAGAAGCGCTATTAGTCTCGACCTGTGCTTGGCTTTAACGAGCCCACAACGAAATCACACCGGCGTACTGTATGAAGCCTCACTAAAGTAAATATAGTTAAATATTGCAGAAACAGTTCGGTTCGGAGAGGCGGGCGGTGCGCGCGGTATCCCTTACTTTAATACTTTCAGGGCCGTCCAAACATCAAAACAAGGAAGAACAACAAACAAACAGAACGCAGCAATAGGGGCGATCGAAACAGAGTAAATTTCATTACGATTACGACGTTAACTCAGAGTGTGCATGCCGTTGCCTAAAGGGCTGCGCCTGTTGTTTTACATCCACAATGTCGCCGCGATCTCCCGGCATGAAAGCGTGGAATCGCGACGAGTGAAGGATGACTCGATTGAATCTAATATCGAATATGTCCCGCTCGACGGGCTACTGCGGTATAACTTAAGTCAGTAACTTGGGCACAGCCTGCTCTAATCCTCTTTGACCCACGGGTGGAGGTTGCGGCCATAACGAAGACTGAGATAGATAAAAATAGAAAGGGAGACGGGAAACTGGAATACGACGAGCTCGATACGCAAAGCCGCATATCCAGCATTCGACGCAGTGCCAAATACGAGAAGGTCCACAACGGCCTGCTGAGCGCGATCAGGTCTGAGGTGCCACTCAGGACATGGGCTCTGTGCTTTGTCTGACCTGGTACCGTTTTTCGCCCAATGTGAGAGTATTAACTGTTTACTCTGCACGCAGATGCACACATGATTTTACGTATATATATATATATATATATATATATATATATATGAAAATATTTTTTTCAAACCTTCAGAACATCAGCAGGAGTCTGTGTGTCCGCTATCAGTTATCGAAACAAATCACACGATGGCTTATACTGGGAGAAACTGACCGCAATCATTCTTTGACGATGTCCTAAAGTGAAAGGATCCCAAAAGCTAAATATTGACTGAATTAGCTGCCTCCTCTCTATGAGCCCCTGTGGCTTGTGTTAGGCGTGTCGTGCCTGCTTAGCCACTTAACGCGTGTACTTATTTACGTGTATGGCACATGTCTACTGCGAACTCTTAGGCCATAGGGGAGTTTTGCCTTTAGGTAAAGTACGACATTAGTCCATATTGTTTATTGCGCTGTGCTATCGTGACGAGACAAATTAACGTGAGTATCGCTCAAAAAGAAACTTAATATGTGGGTACATTGACATAAATCAATTTCGATAGTTTAAATACTCAACGTCTTTCTAGCACGACGCCGACTAAACCTGACAGCTTTCTATTAACAAGGCCCTTAAACGCAGTTTTAAAAGTCCTGCCTCTAGAAAGCTCCGCTAAGCAACCGCTCAACGCTCTGTCGGAGTTTTAGCTCAAAGTTCTGCATGTAGTGCAAGCGCATATATTACAACTATTGCGTCATGTTTACGGCGCACGCCGTGAGCACGCCACCACTTGATATATGTATATGTAGTTTATAATTTTATGCATATATTTGCTTGTTTATGATTATCTATCTATGTTGCCCGTGTCAGTCAGCTCCATGTCAGTTTCTGCCAAGCGAACGCCGGGCGGTCAATATCGCACCATGGGTAAACTAGGTTAGAGATGATAGACACATCAATGCATGCCAACTGCCAGCATCATTTCACAAAACACGTTAAACATACAACTCATAGAACTAGCTATATAAATGTACACAGGCATGAATGTAAACACGTACTCTGCCTTCCTCGATGAAGATACGGATCACACCCTAACGATGGCATCTTACAAGTGCCTCTCTCTCTCTCTTTATCTCTTTCGCCTTCCGTCACGGAAGTCGACTTATCGCGAGCATTGCGGGCGTTTTGCAACGGAGTGCGTAGACAGAGTAATCTACCGGAGTGCGAGCTCAACGCAAATCTAACCATCAGACAACAGCCTCAGCGGTCCTGAGCTGCTCACCGCTAGACACACGCGTACAGACTCACTGCGTACCTGGGGAGTATCCGCCATTCACGAGGTGTGGGGCCTGAGAAAGTGTGTTTGCCGCCTTCACCGAGGCTCATTCCTTCTTCACTCATTTTCCGGCCGGTGGTCGGAGTGTTTGATCCGGTTGACGCACTGGCAGAGTGCCATTGTGTTCAGTCGTCTGTGAGGTTGACAGGAAGTGGCGAAAACTGCCGCGCGTGCTAAAGCGTCCTCGTCTCAACTGCGTCGTTAAGTGCGACCCACAGCGACGACTTAACGAGCACTCGGAAAACACGCTGTTAAGTATATATAGATATATATTTTTTTGCCTAAAGAAAACTTTTTCTATGCCTATACAAGAATTTATATATATATATATATATATATATATTCAAAATTTTAAAAGATGAGGCTAGGACCATTTCACCAAGGTCTATCGAATCGCCGTGGCATTATCGCGCTAGACGTCAAACATAGAAATTTCCCGACGTGCTTATCACCCGAAAGAGCGAAGTCAGCGATTATGCTGCTGTCACAAGAACTGTTCGGGTAACCCTATATACTAGAACATGTCCGGCCTTAGGTACATTGATATGCCTCACGGAAATCTCAAGTTCGTAGAGAATGAAGGATGGTCTAGATATCAAAAAGGTTTTGTTATATATACTCGTGTAAAAAGTTAAAAAACATTTTTTCTAGATAGCCAAGCTTAAGTTAGGACACATAAGTTCGCTCAATACTGTCTCCACGGGCCAGACATCGTTGACTCCCCAAGCGTCAAGCATCCTGCCATACCCCACTTCTGCTAGCCCGTCCCCCGGCCCTGGATCACCCTACTTTCCAAAAGTTCAGCTGCTGGCCTGGATTTCATTAGACCGAAATTGTTTATTGATCTCCTGTCGTCGGCAAATGGCGCTTCGGTTGGCAGACGTGCAGTGCTCTTCCTAAGCTTACCCTATTCATCTTTAGGGCCTGGCTATTCGTCCTAAGCTAGAAACGCTGCTCAATGTATCCAATCGCGTGATGAGGTCTTCTAAAGAAGCGCCGCTTAGATCTGCTTCAAAAGGAACACCGGCCGGACCTTTGCTAAATTCGACCCCGATTTCTACCGTCATGTCGATCTTGCCTACAGGTAGCCAACTAACGTGTTGCGGTCATATCGCACTGTCTCATCTCAGTCAGGCTCAGAGGCGGGCAAGGCTAGACGGAGTGCGGTCTCGGTCAAAAGGTCAGGTGCTTTCTTTGCGGATTAAGTGTGCTGCGGATATGTCCACATATTTAGCAGCGAGACGATACCGACGTATATTCCGATAAAGTGACTAGTGCCTAACCAACCATATATTACTCGCGGACCACAGGGACTAACACTGCGACGCGATATTAAGCCAATCCAAGATCCATTGTTAATTCACTAAGGTCGTAGGAGATACTACACGCTTTTGGGCTGTAGGTTGACCAGGCACGCTCTGATCATGACAACAGAGCACGAAGCTTGTCAGCTATTTCAGCCGACCATTTTGCAATAAACGATATGCGAGCAATCAAACAAATAAAATAGATTAAGTTGATCTACACAACAATATCCCTCATATATATATATATATATATATATGTTCTTTCCCTTTTATTTTTATATATGTTTCATTGAGCCCGACAGATTGTAAGCTTTGGAAACTGTTAACATACATATGTAGAATATGACTGCGTTCCAGGTTTTCAAGCGACAACAAAGATGTAAGCTGCTGAGCCTTTCTCTGTTTGCATCCGCATTGAGCAATGCGGCATCTTACACCACCAAGAAACCTTAGCAGAAAACTGGCCTTTTATTTATTTAACTAAAAGTGTGCACTGTACAACCGGCAAAAAAGGTAGGCGATATGATCGGACAGCGGTTTACTTTGTACTATCGTCGGTTTTGTTAAGTCGAACTGTTTACGTTTTTCTGGCGTTGTTTTGTTTTACCATGTAGCAAAGTATAAATAAATTGACTACATTTATGCAGTTTTAGGGTCTGCCGCGAATGGTTATGTGATTGTTATGTAATTTCGATCAATTAACAATTAAACTCCTTCTCAAAGGCGACGTAAAGCGGTTTAATGGTCTCACTTTGATCCTCTCTACGAAAGAGGACAGACAGGCCTTCGTCTGGAACGTGACGATAACAGACCTAGAGACGAACCTAGAGGCGAAAGCGCAGTCGCTCGCCGCTGTCTTCCACGGCACGTAAGGCTGAACGACTCAAAGCAAACAAATATGCGGTGCTTGCCAACGAGTACATCGTTGTGCCATCGAGTGCGTTCGAGACACTCAGGAAATCCGGCTGCCCCGAGGCGGGAACGCTTCTCCTGAAAATAGCGAAAATAATCGAACTGGCGACGATTGAGAAACAGGTCTGCTTCAACGCTTGTGGCCTGGCTGTCCGGCGGTGTAACGCGGCAGCTATAATGGACACCATTAGAGGGGTGGTAACCTAAATTATGTAAAAGCTTTTAGCGCGAAGCTGCATATATATATATATATATATATAACGACAGCTCAAAAAGTAAGTACGTATTATTATTTGTAATTGTATTTGTACTCCTAGGCGGTAAAAATACAGTTTTCGGGATGACCTCAGCCAAGATTTAACGTCCACGGGACTGCCATTCGCATTGCTTCATAGACGGACCCCCATGAATGCAAATGTGCAACGGTGGGGCTCGAACCCGCGCACCTGCTATGTGTCTCCTCTGGTTGCGAGGCGCAGACTAATGCACCACGCCACCGGGCTCGACACTACCAGGCTGTAGTAGCAGATATTGTTATTATTGCACTTTACTTTCAATGCGGTAGCTCAAAGCCGCGGGGATTAGTAATCATGACTTGAACTGATTCTCTCAACCTTCTCCGGCGACACCGTATGGACACGGTTTTCATTCTGCATACAATTCTCATTCTACATACAATTCTCATTCTACATACAATATTTCTCTTGAACGCCGATGCCTTTATTTGTATTTCTGCTACGATTACTTTGATTGCTTCTACATAGCATAGAAAGCCCGAGTCCGCAGTTTGCAGTAGCTTCTCGGCTTCACGCGGAGGTCCGACATCGACAGCATTGTGTCTCTCTCAGCAAAAGGAGGAAATTGCTCTAGTCGTCTTCGTCTTCTTCTTTTTCGACGGATGAAAATCTGCGCGTTTGTGAACGCAGGGGGTGCTACAGCGACGCTGAGCCAGTTGCCATTTCTCTCTTTGGGTAGTTGGTGAGCTTTCGGAGGCAGTACAGCACCGCCTACTCTTCGTTTCAACCAGCAACCCACCGCAGTTGTAGGCAGGGCGCTCGGCACAGGCTAAACACGGCGCATCGGCGCTCGATTCGGGGCGGGAGGTGGGGGAGAAAAACGAGGGATTTAGTCAACAATAGCCACCGCGAACAGCCGGGGCTTTGCCGGCTGCGTTTCAATCCGACGCCGGCCGGGACGGCGGATGGAGAGCGGCAATCTGGGCGGCGGCGTCGGCAACAAAGGCAGCCTCGGTCAAACTCCAAGCCAAGAAGTTCGTCACAAGGCGACTTGAGAAAGCGACTACCAGTACTCGTCGAAGGGGCGCGCTTGTGTAAAGTCACTCTACTCACCTACTGGCTACGCCTGGCGGCTTTGTGGCGGCCAAAGCGTGCTGCTGCTGCTGTTGCTACCTTAGATAGCGGCGGCGAGCTGCCTGCTGAACGAGTCTCAATGGACGGGAAAACGGAGTGTCTAGCCGACGCTGGCACTATAGCGTTGCTGGTAGCGCAGAAGGTGGTATAGATGCAGCGGTGATCGAAGCGCATACATTTGAAACGTCTGGCCCCTATACATGCCTCTTATATATATATATATATATATATATATATATTCGAGGCATGTATAGGGAGCAGACGTATATATATATATATATATTAGAGGCATGTATAGGGGGCAGACGTGTGTATATATATATATATATATATATATATATTAGAGGCGGATGTATATATACACCTTGATCTCATCGAAACCGTATGCACTCACACCCCGCCGACTTCGTAACAACCCTGTCCCTCATGCTGACGGAACGAATGAATGTTCGGGGTCAGCAGTAGGATATAGGTGGACTTCACTCTAGGAGGACAGATCGTCAATCGGCGATTTCATACGGTCGTAGGGGGGGGGGGGGGGAGGTATGCTCTTTTCTCGCGTGCGAGCGTGTGATTCATGCTGCACTACCTACGGTACACTGACCCGGATACGCTGGAGAGACACGTGCCGACGAGCGTGTCAGGGCGGCAATAGCTCAAGCCCGGCTAACGCGAAGGCGACATCGTGCCCTGCCGCGGCGCCGTCCGGTGGTCGTAGCGATTTGGCTGTTTCCGCTGTGACCCCACGACGTGTGACGTTGGGGTGAAGCAACCACGGTGGCTGCTCGTTGAATACCTCCACACTCGACGCATACATGTCGACATCCCCCCCCCCCCCTTCGAGCGATACATTATCTCCTTGTTTGACATAGACCTACGTGCCCTTCTGCTTTCGCCGTTGACACGGCTGCTGCTGCTGCTACCGCCAAACGCCAACCAGACGGATCTCCTTCAGACAGCTTTGATCAATTGCTCCTAGATGGCAACAATCGTCCACTACATTGCTGCTACGACAAATATTCACAAGCATTCATTTCTATCGAAACTAGAATTGACTACGCTTTTTTTTTGGAGGGACTAACTGGGAAATGCGGTTTGCACACACGAACACCACGGCAGGAAGGCTCACTGCAAATGTGTGCCGGTAGTGTGGGGCTGCAACCCACTAAAAACCAGTCATGTCTCCATCCCCACACTCAACTGGGAACTGCGCAATCAATACTTCAAACAATTGAGGGGGGGTGAATAGTAGCGTCCTTATCTTAGCTGCCCTGGAGTGCCTCACGGGGCCTTGTCAAGTAAAAACGATATTTTGCTACTACTGTTTGTTGATTACTGCTACGATTACAGAAGCGCACATAAAAGGACGAGATGTCCCGAGTAGCCAGACGTATAAATACAGCGTTGGCTGATCACTGACAGCTACAAATGTGCAAATGCGACAAACATATAATATAAAAGGAATTTTATTATTATTATTATTAGAACAGGTAGTACCATAGATTTATTTTTGTTTTATTTATTTTACAATAAAGAAGTATGCGCGTATGGACACAGATTCTGAAGCGACCTTTATTTCATAATCACATCCATTATACTTGCAGCGTTGTCTCTTTACACAAAGCTGGTGACATCGTGTACTTAATCGGCTGACTATGGCCAGTGTGTGTGCCACTTTGAATACGCCACGTTATGAATGTCTAATGGTTCCAGCGTGGCATCTTGCTTTTAAGAGCCCTTTCAATGATGCCATTGAACTTTGTGTGCTGAACTCATAAGCCCACCGGGCTTCTAGAGCAGCTTTGTAAGCGTAGCCCTTTAGGCCTCAAAGCCGTACCATGGGCTATGCAGAAAAGGGCTTCAGAGAACGATGATAAAAGAGCGTGTAAACACGGTAGTTATGGTAAGCATTATTCTGATGGCCTGTTTAGTCTACAGAAAAGCTTGTAGTTTTTTTCTAATAATTTTGTTGCACGTAAGTTTTTAGAAGACTTCGCCAAAAATGTCCTTAGTCATAGCACGCATAAAGTTATTTCACATTGGAAAGTGGGCAACATTTGCACTGTCTGATGAACTTTCGAATATTCGCGGCTATGTTATAAAGCAGATTGCTTAGAGACTTGTTTTTGATAGCCGCGATTAAAGCTTTAAACGGAAATTTATTTTTGCTAAGAGCACCTGCGGAATTGGAGACCTTCCGGAGTCCTTTAAGATCTCTAAATCACTGGAGTTTCTGTCTTTTATACTGAAAGAACTTCTTTATTTTTACTTGATATACTAAAAAGGCTCTTTCATTATATCGATCGTTTTTTAGATTTAGAGGCCACCGTAAATTTGGAAGGATCGAATGCTAGGTTTCCGTCTCCGTCAAACTGCAGTACCAAACTTACTTCCGCCAGTGCGGCGTTGGCTCAACCACCAAGGATAGACATAAATGAGGCATTAGGCGCTAAATGTTTTTTTGCATGTGAAATCAGTTCGGAAATACTAAGACCACGCAGGGCCGGACCCAGAAATGAGTCCGGCGGTGTACACTGCCGTGCATAAACTTCAAAATACAATGAGACTCAGCATAGTACAGCATACTGCTCCACCATAAGTAAAAGCCCAAACGCTTTTGTCTATGCCTGTCCAAGTTTCCTTCCTTCGCGTGGTCTACTTTAACGAATGCTTTTGGTGTGCGATATGCCACCAGGAAAGCGTGAGCTAGTGCGAAGTTATTTCTGCATAACTTTCTACAGCTGCGCCAACGTGGTAAAATGCTACTTTTTTTTATAAGTAGTAAGAACATAAGCTGAGCTATTTTCTTCTCTATTTGAGCCACACTCTTCAGGTCTTCGCCTGGTTCCTTACGAGGGCTGCTAACTGGTGAGTGCAGCGAAATACAGAAAATTCTCTACAGATGTATCTTGATTTGTTATATAAGTATATATATTTTATTTGTTGATCCAATCTATATTAAATTATATAAATTTATTTTATAATATTTGAGACTGTCACCCGTGCCCTGATTTATTTATTTTTAAGCTCTTTAGCAAAATTAGATGTCACAGACGCCAGGACACACTCTATTGATATATACACGTACGCACATGCAAGGGCAAAAACAGCTTGACAAAACAACGTTCCGAGACCATATATGAGATCAAGAAAAATTCGCCAGAGTAAATCAACTCTCAACAACAACTTCCGAGTTGGAATAAAGAGCAAGCATATTGTAGCGGGCGGGCACTATTTTGGCTTAGAAAAGTTAAACAAATATTTTTTTTCTACTAAAATAAAAGAAAAGTACTGAAGTGCCCTCGTATATTAATATTCAGCTGGCGAAGACGGCACTAAGGGTCAAAACGAAGTAGGATCGCAGACTAGGGAGATTGGGCACAATAGTCAGCAATGAGCAATGCGAGGATATCGGAAAAATTGTGAAAATAAAGGTGAACAAAACTTATATACAGTCAAATTAAAATTGGCTGAATTGATAAGTTCCAGATCGAGTTTTGCTGTATATATATATATATATATATATATATATATATATATATATCTATACAAGCCCTCACAATCACATTTCCCAAACGCAAGATAATATCAACAGGCCTTACTCATCTGTCAAATATAACTTGCTCAGGTGAGGACCACACTATCGCTTTAAACGACTTTCTAAACAAACATTTTACACACACTGTCAGACGTCTTGCCTTTAGAGAAACACCTTCCACTGAAGCGTGAGTATCTAAAAGGTAACAGCGTCAAGACAACGCAACCACTCAAAAACTTTTTTGCCTAAGCCGACCCAAATCCGCTTATTAGGTGCTCGACGGCAACACACTATACACAACATGCAAGTCAAGTTATAGAACACTGGGCCAACACGATGACACAACCACCCCCTGAACCACTCCCTTGCCCCGTATACACTCTCAACTCTGATATCTTCGAGGTTTTCCACCCTATTTCCCTAAAGGGAACCTACGTAGCTCTCCGCGGACCTTCTAAAGCACTAGAATTGGACGGGATTTGTCTTTCGTCCCTCCGTAAACTCCCGTTAGAGGTAGTCTGTTGTCTTCTTAACATACTATTAATTAGCGATATTGCCACAGCCCATTAAACTGCTCGCTTAGCGTTTATCCCTGAAATGAACAATGCCACATCCCCAAACGATCTGCGACACCTATCTATTAGCTTACACTTACAACGAACGCTTAACAAAATGATTTCTCCAGAACGCCTCCAGAACTTTATTAAGCTTCTCCCAATCCAGCGAGCGTTTCCCCCCTATAATGGTACCTTCGAAAATCTTGCGGTTCTGGATAGCATCATTAACGATGCCAAGTCTGCGGGACGTGAGCTCCGACTCGCCTCAATCGACCTCCGTAAGGCGTTTGACACGGTGAGTCATGTCTACGTCCTGTGGTCACTCCGGACTCGCGAATACCCGGAGGTATTCATTAATTATATCGAAAGCTTGTACCTCTAAAACTCTCAAAAAAATTGGACAAGAATGTCGCAATTTTCGGCCAACTAGGGGTGTTAGGCAGGGATATCTTCTGCCCCCCCCCCCCCCCTTTTATATAATCTAGTTCTCGACTACATTCTTTTAAAGTTAAACAAAACTAATATCGGGTACCAACTTACTAATAACTTCCGCCTTATGGACTTAGGCTTTGCGAATGATCTCATCCTCCTAGCCTTCACGAAATCTACACTCCAACGGCTCCTTAATATTGCGGACCCTCTTTTGAAATCTCGAGGCCTTAAAATTAATACTAATAAAAGCTTTACTATCTCCCACCTAATTAATAGAAAGGAGGCTAAAGGTTTCATTATTACCGTACCAGAAATTAACGTTGGAGAGCGGAAATTGCCAGTTAAAGGTATGAGCGATACCGATGGAGATATCTGGGAGTCGACTTTGATAGACCACACCAAAGATATACTTCTTAATTTACTCAATTAACCCACGATAGCTCCCCTTAAACCCCACCAAAGACTCATATTTTTGAAAGACTTTCTCATTTCCCGCCCCTTATATAAACTGGTCTCCGGTCCCAGATCACGCACTCCTTAGCGGTCTAGACAGAGAGATTAGAAAGGTTGTTAAGTCGAAATGGCATAAGCTCGAAAACTCGGTGCCAAACGCCTACCTCTATACGCAAACAGCACACGGCGATCTGGACATCTTGTGCCTCCAAACATTTATCTCCAGACTACGCCTCTCCCGTCTGACAGCACTACAACACTCCACGCATTCTGGGGTCCAGTGGATGCTTACCATCGAGCACTTCAAAAAATACCTTGCGAAAACAAGACCTCTTTGCGAGCGCTTGGGAACCTCCATTGAGACCGCTACACAAGAGACCGATTACTGGTCTCAACAACTACACAACACGTTCGATAGGGCACATTTTAAAAAAGCAAATAACAATCTCTAGGAGTGGTGTATGGGACTTCGAATCTGCGAGTACGTTCTTGGGGCTCGGCGTCACGAAGAGGCATCTTATGGATCTTACCGTCTTAACGTTGCAAGGGACCTTAAGGATATACGGCTCGATATATATATTTATATATATATATATATATATATATATATATATATATATATATATATATATATATATATATATATATATATATATATATATATATATATATATAAAATACAAAAAATCTTCTAGTCTCTGTATGATTTTACTTTGCATGCCTGTAGGACTTGCTCGAACCGAGTCCCATAAGAGCGAGGGCTGTCATTAAGCAAGGACACGGACAGCTGATTATTAATCTCACGTGAAACCTTTTTACCACAATTTTTATTAAAGCGAACACTGCCGAGTATGCAAACGTATTATAAATTATTAATAAATCATCTCAATATTATATATATATATATATATATATATATATATATATATATGAAAAGGGCCGGGGTAGAATGGGTTCACGATAATTCAAGAGCGAGTGAACTATTAGCAGATGCCAGGGCAGGGATGTTAGATACAAGTATACAACAATCTAAGTGTAGAAAGGGGGCAATTCTTGGGTACAGAATGTCGAGCATATGGGGTAGGGAGCAGAGATAAATAAAAAAAAAACAAATAATAAATCAATCAATCATATATCGTGTTTAAATATTTTCTAGTCTCTGTATGATTTTACTTTGCATGCCTGTAGGACTTGCCGCGGAAATTCATCGTGGAAAGGTAACTATTTCTGAATTAATATGAATTGCTGAATTAAATGGTAGTTTTAAACTACTGCCTTCGATTGGGACAATCTCTATCTAATCAAACAGTCTATTCGACAGCAGGTGCTTATAATGGCACAATTATCACTAATGCGCCTCACCCTCGGAGAATTGCTCCTCAAGGGAGACACATAACAGCTAACAAAACGAAACCCGTATTGTTTGGAGACTAAGTCACCAGAAATGTGTTCACTCGGTAGACTAAAGTCAGCGTTTACGAAACCTAGCGAGTTTGTCAGGAGGACTTAGACTTCCCTGCCACGCGAATGTCCATCTTTACGAAACACCCTATATTTTTATTCCTAAAACGAATTTCATCATTACACATATACATTTATGAAAACCGCGTCTCGCGCGTTAACACACCGATGTTATATAGCAAACAATATCCCCTCCCAACAACAACTCCCTTACGCATCAACTGCACCTGGTTTGGCGGCCGATCTAGAACTCAAGTAGAGAGACATTTAATTGATCGCCGATGTTCCTCCCCGGCGGGAGGTCCATGTCAGCTGTCGGGCGAGACAGCCTAGCTTCAATAATATCACTGTCGAACCCCAATTAAATCGTCGAACCAACTGAAACTCTCTTCCTTATTACTTCTGCCATTGCGGGGACACGACTTTGAGAATCAGTTGTGCCAATGATGGTTTCTCGTCGCCTGCTGGCACGTGTCGTTGTTGGTCCGTCGGCATGACGGCATTCGATTTTCATTGTTCAATCTCATCGTGAGCCGAACGCAGATCCAGTTGGCACTGGTGGAGGTCCTGGAACAAACGGCAGTTCGTTTTAGTTCTTGGAAAAGAGCCATATTTGCCGAATCGTTTTTTTTGTCAAAATCTAATGCGATAAAAACCGTTGGCCTGCAACTCAGCGGGAGGGTTTTGCTCACAACTGGAATACACACCATGATCACACGTCAAAGGTGATGGCCGGACACGAAGAGAGTAGAGTGTAAACGCAGTGCAGGCAAGAAGTCAGACACCACCGAACCAGGCAGGTTAAGCACGAACTTTCTATAAATTTTACAAAAGTAAGAGGCAAGTGGACCAAATCACGATCCTACAACAGAGGCACCGAGGTAAAACGACTGCTGCATGCGCAAAAAAAAATAAAAACAGCGGGTCCAGAAATGAACGCGTTCGTTTACAGTGCAGTGAACAACTGATATATATATATATATATATATATATATATATATATATATATATATATAACTTGATATTTAACTATATTTTACTGAAACACACAGTTACAAACAAATAAATATATAGAGTAGTGTGCATTACCATTTTCGTTGCACGAACTCTTCGGTTTTCGTATGTCAGTCGATTGTGTGCATTGCCGAGTGTCGTCCAGAGCCTAAGTCCGTTACTAGGTTTGCAACTTCGTCGAAAAAAGCATCCTTTGAAGACGATACCATTCCTTTGCTCTTTGATATATCGCTAACATTATTCAGAGGTCAGCGATCGATTGCCGTACGCCAGTGCAAACAGATATTTCGTACGAGATGGGGTCCTCGATCCTAAATGCAGTGGGCTGCAAGTTTATAGAGCTGAGTGGTAGATATCACGATATTGCTTTTTGCACAACTTTTTAGGCAGCAACGGAACAGTTCGTTTGTTGTAAAATACTCTTCCTTTTTTTAATAGCCTATTAAAGGGGGTAAGTTGATACTCTTACTACCCGAAGCGTTGGTGCTTGTTTTTTAAAGAAATTTTGAGATACCTTTGTTCGTGTTGCTCTGCCTAGCCCGTGATGTCCCCGTGATGACTCATTAAATATAAATAGCCTAATTATTTATCTGACTTGGTTCAACCTAGCGATAACTCTTCTTCTTGGCGTTTCTGTGTACAATCATATGTCTATTTTGTCAGTGTACCGTCTTCAGTCTACCCTAATTTAGCTAGCGCGCTTGTCATGGTTGTTGCCTACCGTGGTGTCGCCGGTTCGATCCCTGCTGTTGATCGAGTTTTTCTTGAGGGATGCTCATTGAGAATAGATGAAAACCATATTGCTGAGAGACAACGACCAAGCTACCTCAAAGACTCAAAGACTATTGGGAAAACTCTAGATAAATCCACATGTTTGCTTTGACGCCCCTGATCATTCGCTCATTTATCCGTAGAGTCATATAAAGGGCAATAATTGCTTTACGCAAATGTGTAACCCAGCTTATGCGTTAGCACCTCGCCACTTCTGCCATGTTTTCGGCATAATGTAATGCATCGACCCCCGCTGCTTTTATCGTTTCCGTTATGGCGACTACGTTTTAGCGCGATAAATGGAGCGAAAACTGCCGTTTCGAGAATATGTTTGCAATACCATTACGTTTAATTTGCACTTGCAAATACAATGGCTAAGTAAAAAGGCAATCTTCCATTGTATTCCAAGCGTCTAACGGAACAAGTACGCAGTTGTCTTGTAGGTCATCGTTTTCGTCAAGCTATGTCGCTCTGAGGATACGAGAAACCGCCTTCCTTTCCACTTTGGTTTAAAGGTCTGTTCAGTTTGCTATGACGCCAGTGCTTTCATGCTCATCCATGGAACAAAGGGTAGACCTTGCCGGATCCGGAACATGCAGATATGTATTGTTTGTCATGTCTAGATGTATTCCTTTTCGTATCGGAATTGCGTGTCGACGCTTGCGTATAGGCGGGCATGCATAGTTTAGCTACTCATTCATGCAACTCATTGTGTTCCACTATACGTACCGTGAAGTGTTTCGTGAGTGAAAGATTAGTTGGCGTAAGGTGTTCCATGAAGGTAGAGCATCTCATTACAACTACGTATTGTAAAGACCTAATATATATTCGATTAAACAATATGCAAACATTTGTCATTGAAGACTGTTTGAATATATAATAATAACAATAAATTATTATTATTAATATTTATTTAATATGTCTTAGAGCAATACAGTTGTGAGGTGTGAATGTGTATCCTCATTATTTTATAGTTTCTTTCTTGCTGTCGTCAGCCCATCGCACCTAATATCGACGCGGCGTTTCCTCTGCAAACTGCCAATGAAAGCAGCTGCCTCAGAAAGTCGCCTTCGCGTGCATCTCCGGTGTTTGCTTGTATTCGATCACTTGAGTCTTTAATAAATGTCTTTGTTCTTCTGCTGACTGGGCCTATTGTCTCCATTGCAATCGGCACGAAATTGTATCTAGACTCTAACTCTGTGTATTTACGCCACTTTTCTTTCTCTGCGTGTTCGGCCACCCATCCCGCCTCGGTAGCGCTGTGGCACACATAAGACGGTGCGGCTGTGCAGGAGACTGTCGCATCCCAAACCAGGCATTTGCCTTTTTTCCACGGCGGAATAGTGACACCGTCGGGCCTTTTATCGTCATGAAGTCCTAGTCTGGGTTCCAGCATGCTAGGTATTCCCGCCCTCCGGAGAGCTCTTTGAATCACTGCACTTATTTCTGTGTGCCTGGGAGCCCGAGCTTGGCTCTTGATGCAGCTCAACGGGTAGAGGCCATTCTTCTCTACTGGTTTTCCACAGGCCTTATTATTATTATTATTATTATTATTATTATTATTATTATTATTATTATTATTATTATTATTATTATTATTATTATTATTATTATTATGCGTCGTTATACTCTTCGTCAAGTTATAAACTATAATATATCGTGACGCGCTTTTATATGTTATGGGCAAAGTTTACGTTATCGGCATTCTAGGGTCGCCGGCGGATGTTAACATTCATAATTATATTTGCGCTGTCAGCATAGTTGTGTCGCTGTCGATTTTCAGTGTATTCGCGTGTGCTGGACTCAGTGTTCATTAATTACGTGCGCTTGGCTGCTCAGTAATGACGTAGCTGCGTTGTGCGTTTATCTATATTAGTCGATTTCAGGTAGTCACGCAATTACGCTGAGCCTGTCTAAGTCGAATGTGCGGCCTAACATCAGTGGCTAGGGCTTAAAATTGAAGAAAAATTGCATAAAACAGTGGCGCGCCAATTTTCTTTATATATATATATATATATATATATATATAAATATATATATATATATATATATATATATATATATATATATATATATATATATATATATATATATATATATATGTATTGTTTTTTTTATTAAGTTAATTTTGCTAGTACGCTTACCCAACCACCGTAAATAAAAAACGTTATTTTCCATATCGGGTCTAGACGACTTTGTGAAAAATCGAAACAAGTCGGACAAGCAAGAGAGGCAAAAATGTGCAGCTTTCCTTTGTTAACATAAGCATTTTTGCATAATGGAAAAGGAGTGCAGGAATGCCTTATTTTCGCAGTGACAGTAAAATGACTACTTTTTTTCTACAGATGTGGCAGATCGGAAATAGTTTTACCAAGCATCCTATTGCGAGAAAATTTCCATGGATAAATTGAACAAACTGGCGTGTTTGAATAAAAATTCCGTCAAATGGCTTTCAGACGTGACTAGCAAGAAAATAATAGTCGTAGTGAAACTTGATTGATATATTCTGATGCGCGTTTTTTTGAATGCACATATTTATTTCTATTTTTAACAAAATGGCACAATTTTATTGTACTGAACGTGGAAGCTAAAATGAATAAGTATCTCAACTTTGGCAAATCGTTGGCATTTCAACTATTCTTCTTTTATTAGCCACGTAAGATGTCATTCAAATAAAGCAAAGACTCGCTAAGATATTCAGTATCTGTATCGAATAGATCGAATAACGTTCACTTGGAACCGCACATTTGTAAAGTACTGTGCGACCAGCATGTCCGGCCCTCGGCATTGGAAATTCACCTTGTTGCCGTCAGCCAGTCTCTTGAGTTACATTTTGTACGGAAATCTATCAATAGCCAGGAGGAGAGGACGCATCTTGACGGCCGAGGGAATATACCGTTTTTTGAAGTTTGCTGACAATGGATAAAATTACGTATTTATTTTTTTGAAATTTGTATTGGGCGGATTGCATCCACTAGTCTCGGCCTCTTAGCGTACCCTCTCTGGCCTTCCTTGATAATTGCTCCTAGTACTTTCGCCGAGTAGCCTGAAGGAGCCGTATGCAGTAGGGTTTGAATGCCAATATGAGTAAAAACAACACAAACTTCAAGGTAGGCCAGATATATCTTGGTTTGCATTGTTTTGTCTAAACTGCGACGTAACTCGCTTTAGTGACAGTGCAAACGTTGGAAAAAGCAAGGGCATCTGCAACCGTACCGCCCTAAAATAGTACAATTCGACTCTGTTTAGTCGGTTGTTTGCGTGAACTTGAAATAGTTCTAGTTATCTGTTTGTGAAAGTCTGGTTCAGGTTCTTCGGGAGGAATATCCCACTCTCGGTCAAGGCTATCCTCATTTGATCAGGTCTTTTGAACAACTCTTTTCTTTTTTATTCTGAGTAAATACGCGGCGATTTGTTAGGATACCACCGCTTGCACCATCTTACCGAGATATGGCCTGATATTGATAGACTCATATGTATTTGTGCAACATTTATAAATATACGCTTGTGTGCTATATTATCTGTCATACAAAGTGACAAGCTTAACTATGTGTGGGATTCTCCGGTTATATATATATATATATATATATATACACATGGGGCCACGTTATTCGATACAAGGACGAGCTAATCAGCTTACTCACATATTCGCTAGTTTATCCTTTACGTCAATGGTAGCGCCGACAGCCCAGTCTATTTGCTGAATTATTCAACCAGTTCGAGAGACTCACAGGGCGACACTGCTATGGCAACGGTGCTTATTGGGGGGGGGGGGGCTATGTATGTATGTTTGTATGGGCATACCTAGGTATGCATATATGTATGTATGTATCTATTTGGCAAATATCTTTTTGTGGAAGTCGTTCCCCTCGGTGTGCCTGACTGAATTTGAGGAAGATCTGATCACGCACGTGCGCCATGCTAAATATTCTATCAACACGTTGCGCCTGTGCTGACAATTAAACCCTCTACCCCCTCTCTTCGCCGTTCGGTCGTTCGTTCTATAGTTTCAAAAACCGGACGACGGTCACTTTGTTAATTATGATAGTTTTTTGGAGCTTCTGACACGTACGCATAGGAGAAGCGACAGCGGAACGACATGGTGTTGTTTTAAAATTTCAGTTTGTAATCAGGCATGTATGCAATGATGGTTGCTATAATTATTGATGCCCTAAGGCTTCGTCCTGTACATATTCCCTTTTAGAACAGAGTGGATTGGCGTATTCCACGTTTAAAATGCAAAAACTCCGTAGCAGTTTGGTATAGTGTATTAGTGTGAACTTGAAATCTGTAGCAGTTCGGTATAGTGTATTAGTGAAGATTCTGATCGCTTTTACATGCTTCACACACACACGCGCTAACAAGCACATTGCCATTGAGTGGACTTAGATTTAGAGTTTTTTCCGAAAAAATTTCTAGCAGGTTAATGAAAAATAAACGTTTCAGATCCCTGCTTTGTTCTTTGTGGATAATATCGCACTTTTAGAGAACTAAAATACTGTTAAGCATAGTCTCTTTGGCAAGACATGGTCTGACATGTAATTCAAGGAAGCATTCAGGAATTATTTAGATAAGCAAGAGGTTTTCAAAGAGGCAAAGCGCTTAGCTCGAATAGGTCCAAAATTAAAATACTGTATATAATAATTTTGTTATTTAAATTTACAAATTAAAAAAAAAAAAAATATATATATATATATATATATATATATATATATATTTCGGCTTGATTTATTTGAATGGCTTAAAATGTTAAGGGCATGATGTACACGAGTATGGTGTTAATTTCGTTGCAATCTCATAAGCGGTTCATACAAAAAAAAGGTGAAAAAACAGTGTTGCAAAAGTTAGCAACAATTACGCCTTAAGGAGTATTCGATTTTTAGCATGGCTGTATGGCTGATTTGATACTACACATTCTATTCTAGAAACGGGTTTTTCGTCCCTTCTTCTGAATCAAATCGTAAACTCGGCCTTTCATGGAGTTGATGAGCTGTTGTAAGTACGAAAGTGGAATATCAGTCCATGCGTGCTGGGCAGCTTCTTTGAGGTCCGACAGATTATCATATTGTCGACCATTTGCGTAAATCTGCTTCACCAATTGTCCCCAAAGATTTTCGATGGGATTCAGGTATGGACTCAATGCCGGCCAGTCAAAAAGTGGCACTCCTTGTTCATGAAAAAGGCTATAGTGCTAGCCGAGGTATGAAACGTGGCGTTGTTTTGTTGAAAAACTGCGTCAGGTCCCCCAATTCTTATGAAATGGGCTTCTAACTGGGAACCGACGATACGCTGGTACTTGTCGGAATTGTTTCGGCCCACAATTGCGACTAGATCAGACTTTCCATTATATCCAAACACGCCCCAATATTTCACAGAACCTCCACCGGCCACACGTTTCGAGAACCATTTAGGTTCCTTCCGTAAGTCATGCCAATAGTACTGACAGCCGTCAGGGCCATCGAGATGAAATTTATTTTTATCTGAAAAGACGATGTTTTTCCCCTCGTTATCCCAAGTTTGGTATTTATGCAAAAATTCACGCCGTGCGACAATGTGCCTCGATTGGAGTCGCGGCATAAGCTTCCCATTCGCGTATCGCACGTTTTTTTCAGAACCTAACACTCAGTACATTGTGGATCGGTGCAATGGCACTCCCAAAGTGGTTTTGACCCTGGAAGAAGACATTTGGTCATGAGTAGCCAACTGTATGATCCTACGCCGATCTCGAATAGTTAAAACTGGCTTATGCCCACTGTTAAATCTGCACATTTGGTTCACTCCAGGGTGTAAGAACCTGCTGATGGTACTCTTATGGCATCCTAATCTGGTTGCTATAGCAGTTACTGTATGACCGAGCTCAGCATATGCCTCAATTCTTGTATTTTCGTTATCTGAGAGATCCTTTGTACGACCCATGGTTTAAACATAAGCTTCGGCGTTAGTTCGGAACAACGACTGAGCTATAGAATATTTTGCAGCATAGAACGATTGATTTAGCTAGACAATATTCCTGACATTTGATCCCCGGGATCGTATATCAGCTGTAGTATCGACTATCCTTTACAAACAAGAGCTGTGTTGTTAGCATGTTATTGTTGCTAATATTTTGCAATACTGTTTTTTCAAACTTTTTTTTTTGTGTGAACTGATTGTGAGATTGCAACGAAATTAACACCATACTCGTGGTTTGTCATGTACATCATGCCCTTTTAAACAAATTTTAAACCACTCAAATAAATCAAGCCGAAATGAACACCAAAAGACATGAGTTGCAAATTTTTTGCAACGCACTTTATATATATATATGTTTCTACCAATGCAACTGCAGTCACTGTGCTGCGGAAATTTTTCATAACCAAGTTCAAACTGCGGCTAGTCTCCCTTAGAACCAGCCAGAAAGACTTTATGTAAAATACGTTACTTCGCCGGAGTCAGGTCTAACAATCGACAGGTATTGGTGGCCAAAAACTATATGCCCAACGTGATGAGCATAATGCAAACAAAGCTTTATGGACAGTAAGAAAAGTTGTTGATAAAGAAATACGCATGTAAGGACGTTATGATCATCCGCCATCGCCGCCCCAGGAGGGGCAGTGTGGACTAAACATCACGCTTGAAAAAGCAAAAACGCTAGGTGCAATAAAATACGTACTTAGATGGACGCAAATCTTAGCCTCTCCTGGCGCCAAAGCCACACGAAAGAGCCACACGGAATAGTACGGCATACCTACATGTATATGACATTATTCGGAAACTTGCTGAAGCTGGCTTCGCTGACCCTGTGCCGAAAGATGGTGTGTTAAACACCTCTGAGCCTGATATGGGCTCCATCTACGCGAGGTGTAGGGCTCGTCCGGAAACAACGGCACACGTCCTCTTAAAATACGATGACGATCAACTCGAGAGAAAGACCAGCGTTTACGCTTCAGTTGAACTGAGAGAGATTTTTGAAACGCTAAGAGCAGGAACCTGGGTATATTCGCAGAGCCGTGCTCGTCTCTGATTCCACGAATCTAACTTTGATTTAACTATAGGATATACACATGACTTCGAATCTCAAGGCAGAGCAATGCCTATTATATAGTGCACGTCGTTGCTGACCGTTTTGTGTGACAGAATGAGTAAGACAGAAAGCATATTGGAAACAAATTTAGATGTATGGGATAGAATATTTACTCTCATGTGGGCTGGATATAGATCCTATTTTCGTCTATGGTGCACAATTGTGTATGTAGTATCACATCGTTTCATTCGGTATACGCACAGAGACCGATCTTCTGCGGTTACATTTGTGTCATCTCTGGCAACGAAACGTCAGTATCAAATTATTATTAAATTATATATATATATATATATATATATATATATATATATATATACTCGTATATTCCATTAAGTCTGCACTTCAAGATGGCACATAATTATAATATGATCGTTATCATATATAATTTTACTACTTCAGCGACCCTGTCATGGCTTATTTGAGTATAGGAGCATGCAGTAGTAGTAGTAGAAGGTGCCGTTGTAGCCCAGCCAGTTAAATACGTCCTCTGCACAACGGAAGAATTTCCAGGTCGTAAGTTCTACGTAAAAGGGCGGTTGTCTTGCTGTTCTTGCCGAATATGTATACATATGTGCAACACAATTGAACAGCACGCTCGAAAACCAAACACAGGTGGAGCGTACAGAGAATGTACGCACATATAACATTTACCTACACCGAGATACTTTTGAAATAGCATATGTGGCCTGGTAAATTACATGGTTTTCATCTTTTTATATATAAATATATATATATATATATATATATATATATATATATATATATGTATATATATATATATATATATATACGTATATATATAAAAATGAAAACCACGTAATTTACCATGTCACATATGCTCTTTCTAAAGTATCTCGGTGTAGGTAAATGTTATGCGTGCGTACGTCCTCTGTACGCTCCACCTAGATTTATATATATATATATATATATAGCTGCGCACAAGGTTTTTTGTCTGTACTTTGGTTGCGTGGGGTTGTGCATGTATGTGTGTTGTGTGTGTAATCGAGCGAGCGAACAAGTCAAGATGTGCTCGTGCTCGCAGAGAGGACGTAACCGTTATCTGTGCCCTATTTCCCTTCGTTCGTTCGAGAGAGAGAAAGAACGTTTCGAGTCGTTTCGACGGCGGACGGCGTGTCTGCGTCGTCGGCGGGAGGCCGGCGGGAAGGATGAGATTCGGTGGGTGTGAACATGTCTTGGCCAGCCCTATGGCAGCTCTACGGAGCCAGTAGCAACAGACAGCAGGACAGCGGAGACACACACACCCGACATACGCGTGCACTCACCCGACACTCTTTTTCACTTCCGCAAGAGTTACAGCCAGAGACAGATACGTAAAAGTGGGAACTAGCATCAGGCAAGCAGGCAGGTAGTTCCTCTCTAAGTTCAACTATTGCAGTAACTACTGCTACTACTACTACTTCTACTACACTACTACTACTGTTATTACTGCTACTGCTACCACGAGTAGTAGTAGAAGCTACCACTACTTCTTCTACACTAACTACCATGACCAGGACCAAGACGCCGACTACCACGGTTGCTACCGCACGAAGCTGTCCTACATCGGGGGCGGCCGTCAACGTCACTGCTGCAGTCGACAATCAAGCCAAAGAGGCTAGTAGTGAGGACTAGAACGAAAAGAGAGGTGCGCGCATGGAAAAGAGGCGGGAAAGCAGGAGTGAGGTAAGTACCTACCAACGAGGAAAATAATTAAAGAGGAACATAGAGGGAAAGAGAACGAGAGACAAAGATAGAAAATGACAAAATAGAGAGGGGGAAATAGGAGGAACAGAAAGCTCTCGACACACGAATGACGGCGGCGACGACGACTACAACGACGACGACGACGAAGGTAAGGCAGCCTTGCTACAGAGCCCAAGGTGACCATCTGTCCGGCCTCTCCTTATCTCCTCCTTCTCGTCGTTTGCTACGAACTTGATGAACGAAGAAGCCATGAAGCCGATGATGCGGAGGACGGCGACGCCGTTTGTCACGAGCCCCTTGTAGGGGGAAAAACCGTGGGCAACCCGAGCAGAAGCAGAAAGCACTGCCGAGGATGAAGTAAGTGGTGAACGGCGAAAAGTGGATGCCGGAAAAGGGGACGTCGGAAAAACATCAGCAAACAGGGAAGGAAGGGGATGCTGAAGATGGTCTTGTCAGTGTATCAGACGACCGAGTACCGGGAGAAACGACGGCAACGACGACGACGACGACGAACAGGAGCAAGAGGCGCAACGAAAAGTAACAGCGACATAAGCACAGACAACAGGCGGGTGGCAATCGATGAAGTCCCCTACCTCGGGCTCCCCTTTCTTCTCCTCAGGCTCTCCTTCCACCCATGCTGCATCTCTTGACCAACCGACGAAACCGAAAGAAAACATTAAATAATTGGTACATTGGTGTAACCATCATAAGCCAACTCAGTCAGTCGATCAGTCAGTTAGTCGACACAGCTGTTTGCGCATCTACCGCCATAACTCTGTAATGCTGATACCGCTGAGGAACAAACTAGGGTTGCAAGCTTAAGTGAAGCTCGCTATAAAAAAAGAGTGGCCGATTCAACGACAACCACCACTAATCAATGACCGCGAGCATTATGACGGCCGCTAAGATGCCGTATCTCTTACATCTACCTACGAATAGATCCATATGTCTACCTGAACGAAATGGCTACCAGAAACTGTGCCATGTGTCAAGTTTATACATTTATCCGGCTTGATTCACGGAGAACATCTCCGTGAATCAAGCCGCGCTCTGCGGCAGTTCCGCAAAGCGCATGGGTTTCGCAGCGTCTTATGCGCCAGGTCCTGAGGTCTCAAGGACTAACAAACGGACACGTATATTTTCATAGGCACCAACAGTAAGCCTTTAGCCTTATAAGGTAAGGTAGCGTCTTATCATTTATAAAATGAGATTAATTGTAATATTGATCGGTTAGGCAAACAGTTCTAATTAAAATAAGAGATCAGGTTGGCGCCGGGGTTGAAGAGATAATGTCGTATACCAAAGAAGAAATATTGTCTTATAGAACCAAAACTCAAATATTTTGTAGGGCGGACCTGACAAAGCTGTAGCTACCTGTCTACAGTTGCATAACTCCAACTGCAGCTGTTAAGAGTGCTTATAATTGCACCTATGTACTTTTCTGTCATAAGCAAACCCATGCCAAGCTACAATCCGTAACGAATTAGTAACGTTGAGACCAATCAACACGACACTCTCTAGTCTACTAGGCACTACTTTGCTTGTCTAGTTATGTCTTTATGCATTAAAGACTTTTTCCCACTTAATTGCGCACCATTTTAATTATTAGTCGTTATAGCAAAGTAGTATATTTATGACACCTAAAATAACTGTGCTGCAAAATAATAAGTGCCCATTTATTAAACCCACGTGTAAAGTTTGTGATTGACTTGGCCAATCTACATATCAAGCTTTCCTTGCGGGCCCAAGCAGCTACTGATGTCAGCCCCATTTCAATAGTAGATTAGTATCATGACATGAAGATATGATTCAGTGCAGAAACCTTTTTCTGCGCAGCAACACTACCGTGCAGCAGCTAATGTGCAGCAGTGTCCTGTCCAGTATACGCCAATTCAACAGTTGTAGCTTTGGAAGGCTGCACATAGGTCCATGAAGGGCATGCACGAAAGCTAACAAAACATTTCATAAGAGCACTTTCCGTGAAGCCTAGTGAAGTCTCACGGTGGACTGGAGAAGTTCGTAGGTGCGTATAACAGGAATATCTACACCAGAAGCTGATAAGATGACCTTGCATCAGGTTAAAGCAATGTGTGTCTGTCATTGAAGAACTTCCTCAAGCAGCTTTCTAATTGGTTGCGTGAAGGACTATGCTCCTACGCAAAAGAATCCGATTTACTTGTAGAGTCTTTTTCCACTAATCTGTGGTGAACGCTGATCTTTCTGTATAGTTCTGCATTACAAAATTAATGTTTTTTTCTTATCTAAACTCTAGGTATCGTTCCAGCACATCTGCACTAAATGGTATTCTTCAGTCAGATATGAGGTCCTCCGTTAAGGTTCTTTCTCGACATAGTGCTAGCGCTAGTGTCGCCGATGCATTCCTAGGTAGTCCAAATACACGCTGTGTAACGCAACTTTTAACTCGGTCGATGTTCTTGAGGCCAGTCAGCCTAAGGTGAGGCGCGATCACTTGTAAGCTAAATCGGAGGTCCTTGAATAGGTTGACGGCAATATTTTGGTCGGTGTCACGAAGTACTCCAAGAAGCATTATATCTGCCGTTGGTTTGGCCTACTTTTCTTCTATTTGTGCCTTCCAAACGAGAGTCTTAAAGTTAGAGTTACTCCCAAATATAGAAAATAATCTTACTATCCTAAATTACTAGCTCAACAGGGGTGCCGTTGTTTTTTCTACGGCGATCTGCGATGGCATATGCTCCTCCACGACTGAAACGTAGAACTTTAGTCTTGTTTATATTTATTGACAGTTTGTTTTTATTGCACTATTTTGCCGATTCGCTGAGATAAGTAACTGTAAGTGGTCTCGCGATTTTGCGGAGTCTATATATACAGGGTATACAACATGACAAAACAACCAAACGTCTCAAATTTGTTTGCAAATGATACCCGAAGCTTTTCAAATCGCAAGCTGTCTAAAACATTAGTATTTGTGTACACATAGAGGTCGGCGGGCTGCCGAATTTGGCCGGGCTACCCGTGTCTATTTCTTTGCCACTGTAGGAGAGCACTATACGCTGCCAGTGTAAACAGATAATTTTTGCAGAACTAACTTGAACGGAATCACGAGGGCGTCTCAGCAGGTCGAGCACCTTTAAAGACTTTGCGAATGCATTCGTACACTCAACATGAGCGATGTTCAGTGTACGACAGTTAACAAAACAACAGCAAGCCAATCCTGCCATATTATGTTTACCGAAAGAGGAATACCCCCTAAACAAAATGACTAACTAAGTTGCTCTAAGGTCTAAAGACGTGCCTTGGCTCCGAGTCCAAATATGCGCCGAAAGAGTACAACCCTCGTGTCCGTACGCTCGATAGGGTGGTATCCTTGCAAATGTTGTTGAGGACGGTTTCAGTTGCGTAACTCTTTTGGATAGCGTACCATATGCATGGTAATCATTGAAACCATCATTCCGATTTTCTTCTGTCGTTAACAAGTTATGCGTAATAGCAATCTTTAATCAGCCATACATTCGCTTTGAACAGTTTTGACTAAAAGCAGAGCTATGCTAGTTTTCACATAATCCACTTACGTTGTCCTACATACTTCTCTAAAGGCCTATGTGGCTGAAGCACTTAATTGTAGCGATTTAACCATATACTACACCGAAATGCTCTTAGAGACTACCCTGCTAGTGTAAACAAAATGAAAAGCTTATTTGAGCTCTCCTCAACACCTGCGGTAACGTAGGAATTTAGAATGAACCATGTTTAAGGATTTAACGTAATGAAACACCTCGCAACAACGCAAAACTAAATTTTGAAAGGTAAATTGCATTTAATAAATACAATGCGGTTGTTACTCTTATTTTGATGCGTTGTGTTAGTATTCTGTTATATTGGTTTTTATCTTTTCTATTAGATTGGCATTCTTCAGCGGAGTGGCCAGTCTACGTCTCGCACTAGATGTATCTCTGCAATGGTTACCTTGAGGCTCTAGGAGAGGAGAATTTAGCGACTGATTTATCGCGCGTTCTTTTTATTTCTAGACGGTTGCCTTGCTCGCCGTAGCATTAGAACATATCTGTATCAAATGCAGGCTAAATAAATTATTTCGATTATCGTTCGCTGCACAGAGCCGTAATGTACTCAACTTAATAAAATATTAGGCGTCTGTAATGTGTACTCGTGCTGAACCATGTAATCGGCGTTAGTTGTGTTTGTCTATGCTACATGTACCTTAATTGTGAACATTATCTGCTGCTCCTACAGCCAACATTGTCGAATTAAGAAATTAAAATACGTAACTAAAGGAATTTTTTATTGTAATTAAGGCAATGAGCTCCGCGAACGCAAATATGCTTCTCCCCACGTGTCGTTCAAACGTATCTCTTGCCGATCCGAGTGGAGTCTGAAGATTTGCCTCGGACGCGCCGCGCATTGGCGCAGGTAAAACACAAATTGGCTGCGATCTATTCATAGTGACGACAACAGAATTACAATCACAACAGCAGCAACTACGACAACAACAAGACAACTAAACAACGCAAACAACATCCAGATACAACAACAAAAATAGCCGCAACGCCCTCACTCGTACAAAGGAAAATCAAACGAAAACATGGATTGGAACACAAGATGATACACTCGTAATATTTGTTTTCACATATACGTATGTTTACTATTTATGTCAAGTTAGCGCTATCTCGAGCTCTACAAAATAATGCAGGCGCATCTGAGTTAATCGATCCAACCGTGGTTCATGGGTCTCACGGGCTGTGAGGTCTTCTCGAATTAGTTTGCCTATCTATCTATCTATATACGTCACTGACTCAGAGAAAATGTCCAGGAGAGGAGATTAGCACAAACAAGTTTAGCTGTCACCTGTCACCGTCACCAAAAAGGAAAGCGAACCTTGTGCAAATGTAGATCGTGTTGAACCATACGCAATTAGAGCAACTAAAAGAGGAGCGAGGCTAGAGGATCAAGCCGAGCTTAGAGGAGCAGAAATCAGTATGTCTCGGATGTATTCTCGTAATAGTAAGCTGGTTTGTCCTACAACCTCTACCAGATTAGGCCTTAGGGCGGCGCAAACACCAGACGACTAGTATAGGTCATAGATCCGTCCCATAGATTGCTGGTGAGGTGCACACTTACATGAGTAACCTTTTTTTTTCCGAGTTCCGCCACTTTACCTTGCCATTCTCGTAAACATGTAATCATTTTCTATTATGAATTGCTGAAAAGGCTCAGTGACGTTTGACTTTAGCCTAATCATTATTGTTTCCACTGCTGGCCCACAGCTCACTAGCAGGTTTACGAACTGGCCATGAGGACGAAGGCCATGCGTCAACAGAAATGCAAATTTAAGCTCAAACTTTGTAGCGCTGCAACACCTAGAGACCACTTTTGAACATCTCTCACCTTCGTGTACACGGATGCAATTGCTGCCCCGCATTATCCGCGACGTGATGTGGAAAGGTAGCTCCCAAATCGTGGACCTTGAGACCCATCATGGAAAGGAGTTGACACACTAAAGCCGTTAGACACTACAAATAATGTTATCTGCCTCGATGTTCCGGTGTGCCATCGACGTCATTCGATATTCTTTTATTCGACGTCATTTGCCGGGCTAGGTTAGTCATAAGAAGAGCGAACGCAAATAAGCTGAGTAGTTTTTAGTTCGCTGATGGTCGTGAGAACATTAGCTTACACCTTACTATTTATAAATCCACACAGGAAAAAGTTTAACGGCTTTAAATCGCAACAACTTTAAGTGCAGTGAAGGTGTTACCCGTCCGGGTCACTTCATCTTCAAAAACTCAATTATCACGTCAATAGTGTGGCTTATTGCAACATTTTGTTGGAACCAGAGTTAATTCTGGTTTTAATAAACCTCAACCGCATTTACAAATTTTAATTAACCTCAACCGCAGGTTGAGGTTGATACAAAAAACCCAGTTGTTGGGTAAATCGCTGAACCGATGTTCGCGGACATTGTTCTATATTGTCGGCCACAGCAGCAATATTTAGCCAAGCGAAAGCTTCGTGGTCGTCCACGGCTTGGCATGTTACGTGCTGAACCTTTCCTGATGAATCCTGTGCAACTTTTGCTCAAGTTCACAGATGATGTTTTCGCCAGGTCAGTTATGTCCACCGTAAGTTGCACGAATGGCTCGCTAGCATGCCCGTACAGAGTTTTTTTTCATGATATTTTAACGATTTCTACGTGTTTTTTGGTGAGTTTCCTCCATCTTAGCCTATCATATTTTGTATGGGAAGAGAGCAAAGCTGAGCGCGGGAACTTCTAACTAATGCCAGCTTATTATTTATTATAACTTTATAAGTGCTCCCTTTATATATATATATATATATATATATATATAAGTATATATATATATATATATATATATATATAAATATATATATATATATATATAGAAGACAATTGATAAATATAAATATATATATATATATATATATATATATATATATATATTTATATAACGTTACGCCATATCTATACCAGATGCGTCATGGCTATTATCACCTGGTTTGTTCGAATACGAACTTCCCCGAAGAGAGCACGGAGTGCGCATGTCAACTGTGCTCTCAGGCGTGTACGAAATACCATGCATCTGCCTGTCTGGCCCTTGCGAAGAAATCATTTTTCATGTGAGGTTTGATAATAAGGCAAAACCGAGTTGGCAGCCCTGTCAGAAAGAATCATTTCATTCATGTACAACAGCTATGATCGTTTACTGTAGTTACAACGTACGTCGGCCGCGAAGTACGTGATAGCGATTTCGCGACAATATCTCTTCCTTGAAAAGACAATAAAAGGGTATTAGTAATAATACAATTGAACTCAAGCTATTCAGAGAAATTTAAGAAATAAAATGATTTAACGTATGCTTTTGAGAAACTTCGACTTCTCGGCTGTAGGGCAAGGTATCATAGGTGTAGGGCAAATGGTCGTTGCAAAAACCTCTAATGTTCAAGCATGTATTTTGCATGAATGCATATAACACTGCTTGCTTATATGGGAAGTAAGTTTTCTTTTGTTTTGGAAGTGAGTTGCAGTCAGTGGCAAATATTGGGCCACATCTAGTATAAAAAGTTGTATTACAACAGTAGTTAGTATTACAAAGTTTATGTTTCACGAATTGTCTTTTTTTGTGTCGGGTAATATAAGCTGGGTCTTATTATTTGACACACGAAAGGTTCAATAAATATATAATAAATTCAAGTAGCACACTTGATTAATTCGTTGACCAAAATGAACTCGCACTTGCGACACTCCTTGAGCTATTGTGTTGGATTATCTTTTAGCGCATCACTACTTCCGTATTTAGTGAATACTAAATGATGTATAAGAGCTCCAGCAGGAAGTTCTGGTGGATTTTTTTAGTACCCTCCAAAATTTTTAGCATTATAGGCGTGCTTGTTTTTCCATCTAACAGGTGCCCTATCTTCAAAGTACTTGCTATTCGTTAGCTGCAATTGCAAAGCGCGGTTGGAAGCGCGTTCTTAGCATACTCTAGGCGGTCAATAAATCCGTTTTAGTGCCCAGAGTTTTTATGTTTGTGTGCATTTCCGAGTATTGGCCACTAAAATAGCCAACACTTACTGAATTGGTATGAACTGGCTAATACAAACTGTTTCAACGTGAAATTGCACTTGCAAGATAGAGTAATAAGCATATTGTATTTCCGCCTATGCTGGCCCTTTCTGATCTGTGCGTAAGCAAATGACCCAAACCCTCTAAGTTACGACCTACTTATTCCTTGCCACGACTCCGACCAAATCCAGAATAAGTGATTTGGTCATAGCAGCGTAGATGCTTTATTATGGCTGTTTCGTATTGTTTCTAAGAGGATTATTACTTTAACGTAACGGCGCTTGTCAATTTAGTCAAGTAAGCTGACCGCGTGGGCCTTAACTGAATTATCTTATCTAACGTAAGATGACGGTTTATGCATATATATATATATATATATATATATATATATATACGCAAAAGATACGCAAGATAAACACGCAAGGCGGGAGGAACGACGGCTGCTCGAAAGGGCAGAACGAGAGCCTTCAGCTTACATCGTGCGACCTCGTAGGGCGGTGAACCCGCTTAGCGACGGGCAGGTAAAGAGCCACCTAACTAATCTTTTATTCAATCGTGACGTTGCGGCCGTATCTCCAATCGTACAGCATCCGCTTACACTGGAGCAGCACAACATGAATCTGCCTTTCGAGGTGGAGGAGGTGTGTCAGGTCCTACGGTCACTCCCGAAGAGAAAGAGCTCAGGGCCCGATCAGGTCTGCTATGAGCATTGGATCCAGTCATTTCCTCTCTTGGCAGAAACTCTTTGTGATTTCTTTAACGAAATTATAAAGAGGGGGCAGATGCCTAAAGTCTGGCATGTCGCCAAGCTTTCTCTTCTGTTCAAGGGTAGGCATGGTGATGACAAGCAGGATCCAAATCTCTATCGTGGAGTGGCGTCAGAACGCACATTGAAGAAGATTTTCTGTAAACTGGTTATTCGACGGATTGAGCGGGTGGCTGAAGAGGCATTTCCACCGGAGCAATTCGGTTTTAGAAAAGGCCGAGGCACCCGTGATGCAATCCATGTTCTCCAGTCAGAAATCGAGCGAGCTGTGGCACAACCCAAAGGTCATCTGTATGCAGTCTTTATTGACTGCGTCAAGGCCTTTGACAAAGCCCCTCGCCATCTGCTGGTTGAAGCATTCCAACGAGCAGGAGTGGGTGGCTCTCTCCTGAGTGTAATAGCAAGTTTCTTTGAGGAGGACACCTTGTTGGTAGACGGTGAGCAGGGTGTATTAGAGATTAAGCAAAATGTGGGAACTCCGCAAGGAGACCCGCTAAGCTGCGTCTCGTTTACACTTCTCCTTGCTGACCTCGTCGGTTACGTCCGACAGGAGTACCAACAAGCCGTAGTTGTAATGTATGCAGATGATATCGTGGTCGCTCATCGCGATTTAGGTGCCATCAAGCGCATTACCTCTATGATAGAGGCGTTCCTTGTCTCGAAGGGCTTGAGATAAACACCAGGGAGACCAAAGCCATGAAATTCAGGCGTGGAGGTCGATTGGCTGCCAGAGACGTTATACGTTGCTGCGGCCAACCATTGGAGTTTGTTAACTCCTTCCAGTATCTTGGCCTTCGGGTTCATTATACGGGAACGACGTTCACAGCGCATGTAAACGAAACAGTACGGAAGGCACTTGTCTCTCTTTACGGGGAAGTAGGCAATGTCCGAAGACTGTCCGTTCTCTCAGCAGTAAGGCTCTTCATGCTTAAGATTGTTCCGGGGCTGATGTACGGTATTGACAGGGTGTGGAACCACCTCACGCTGGCGAATTTTAACCAGCTTGAAAGGTGTTTTTCATTATATATGAAGCGAGTGCTCTGCTTGCCTATCCGAGCCAGGAGCCGCTTTGTGTATCTCATGTCAGGCTGCCCACCGGCTGCTGAAACAATCCGACTAAGGCTGAAGATGCCGCGTACAGTACCTTACGAACGTTTTATTTCGGAGTGGGAAGCTAAAGTCGAACAGGCCAGACGGGAGGTCGGTGGTTTGGACGTTTTCAATGCCTTGCACCTTTGGTCTGGTCCTGCATGTGACAATCGCCACGTATACACCAGGTACATACTGCATGGTTATCACTACCTGGTATGCTCAAACGCAACCTTTCACGAGGAGTACGAGTTGTGCACCTGCCGGTTCTGCCTGCAGAGGTGTGCCAAGTACCATGCAGTGGAATGCACAGCGCTGGACCGAAAATCGCTGCACTACTTCTCTCGTCGGAAGCGTGAGAAGATAGAGCAACATGAAGAAACATTTTTGAAATGTATATTATACTCAATTTGAGTGAAATAAACAAAATTGTAATTGTAATATATATATATATATATATATATATATATATATATATATATATATATATTTTTTTTTTTTGTTTTTGTTTTTTTGTTTTTTGTTTTTTTAAAGCATTTTTGTTGAAAGTGTCTAGACTTTACAAGTCATCAGATAACACCTCATAGCCTGCTTCCATGTTCTAATTAAAGAATAGAGTAGAAAATAAAGAGGGAGATCTGTAAGAAAAGGGCCTACCAGAAATAGATGGAATTTGTCGTTAGGTTTCTGGATTTGCATGCATCCTCGTAAGACCCTAAGGCTAATCTGAAGATGTCCAGTGGGTTGAGTTATGAGGTTAAGGTATGTACCTCCTTCGGATACGGCACGTCTCTCGAGGATGGATGACCCTAAACAAAATAGATTGTGTGAGTAGAGGGCCTAAATTATATTAATTGCTAACCAAGATTGAGAACAAAAGCAAATTTACACGAATCAAGTTGCAGGTGCCCTCTACAGTACTTGTTCATTTTTGTCACATGAATAATGGCATATATATATATATATATATATATATATATATATATATATATATATATATATATATATATATATATATTTCTCTAAATGGCTTAAGTTCAATTGTAATATTACTAATGCCCTTTTATTGTCTTTTTAAGGAAGAGATATTGTCGCGAAATCGCTATCACGTACTTCGAGGCGGACGTATGTCGTAACCTCAGCAAAGTAAGTAGGTTGAATTTTTTCGGCGGCTTACTTTCTTAAGACTGTAAGAGAAGAGCAGGACTAAACCCAGTTGGCACTTGAGCTGCCACCGACAATACTGCATTTTGTTGTCTCTTTTCTTCGGAATATCTACATAAGCTTTAAGCACATGCATTCTTGCCGACTCAGTTTTATTTGTAGAGTGACGTCTGCTCAACATTTAGAGACACGTGTTGCTGTTTATTACAAGTTAGTCATCATACACAATCACATGTTTACTTAACCAAAACAAAGAAAACTTGTACAAATAGACAATATAAAATACGTACGTTTGTCAAAGCGAAAGAAGCACTATCGATTTCTCGGTTTACTACCTTCAACATCCGATGGAATTTCAGGAATGCTTAAATTCTTAGTATTCTAGCACAAAAGCAAAGGTACTGGCGTCTCTCTGTGTGCGCCTCCGTGCGTCGGCAGTCTACAACTTATCTGACTAGGCGGCTAGATTTGCGTATATATCGCGCGAATCAGAGCTGCTGAGATTAACTTCCGGCGTTGAAGCAACCACCCTTTTAGACGACACCGTCAAGGCACTTGGTTAAGAAGATGTACAGACAAATACGGCGCGGCCCTGGCTTACACAGGCCTGCTTCTTAAAAGAAAACTACCTAAAAAAGTCTTGGGGTTCTTGCGTCGAACACGGGCTTTGCACCCCGATGCAAACATCCCCGCACCAGACCCAGTTATTGAGCACCCGCTCACTCTAGAGTAACAACCACATGAATTCGCCGTTTACGGTGAAAAACATGCAAATCTTGCGCGGACTACTCAAGAACAAGATTAGTGGTTCTAATTGGATCTATCAGGAACATTGAGTTGAGTCGTCTAAGTATCTATGTCTGTATGTGTATCAGGAACATTGGGTGTGCTAGTAGGGAACCTCTGTAATCTGTTCAGCCAGGTACTCAGCGGGGGACACATATAAAACTACCTGTAAAACTATATAAACGTAGACGACCCGAATCTCTACCGGGGTCTCGCTCCGGAGCACACTCTTAAAGGAATTTGCGCTAAGTTGACTATCTCGAGGTGTTTTTAACTGTGAAAAAGGCCCTACCTTTCGAACAATCCAAATTAAGGAAGGGCCGAAAGCATGCAGGATCCCATCCATGTATTGAAAGTTGAGCGGGTGTTCGCTGTACCCGTTGCTCACTTGTACGCCGTGATTGCTGGTCATTGTGTCAAAGCCTTCGACATTGCTCCCTGTCACTTACTAGTTGACTCATTTTCGACATTAGGGTGGATAGTTTTCTTCTGCGAGTGTGCTCCTTGATCGCCTTGAACTAAATATAGGAGGCGAGGGCACCTTGCAACTGAGTAAGCACGAAGGGACACCTCAATAAAACCCTCTCAGTTGCATGTTGCAGACCTAGCCCGTCATGTGCGTGAGAAGTTTAGAAATTCCGTTGTCATGTATGCAGATGGCATGCAGATGTGGCCCACCCTGATCGCGATGATATTCGTCAAGTTGTCGGGGACGTAGAAACTTACCTTTATGGTATGGATCTGCAAATAAATTTGCGGAAGACGAAAGCCATTAAGTTTGCCGTGGGGATTTATTCACTGCAGCAGACGTAATACTGCTATCAACTCCTGCCGTATTTAGGTCTGATATATAGGAACGTATATGGGGGTCTGTATACGGGAACGATCTTCACCCAGCATGTCTGCGACAGACAGTGTCGAGCGGTTATTGCCTCTAACTTACACAGAGGTGAGACACTGTTTCCAAGTGCGGTAGTGCATCTTTTTGAGCTCTTTGGGAGAAAAATTTAGCCCAGCCAGAAAGATGCTTCACAACATATAAGAAGCGTGTCCTTTGCTTGCCGCGGACGGCAAGAAACCGCTTTGTGTACCTGCTAGTTGGCTGCGAGCCGGCAGTGGAAACAATCAGAGTGAGGCTTAGGTCACATATTCTAGGTCCATTTCAGCAAGTTTTGTTGAAGTAGCGAACAACGCGGCCGAGGTTTGGCAAAAGTAAAAAGCAGTTCGATGTTTACCTCGCCAGGGAGCTTTGGGATGGCATGCACTAATTTGGTATCACTTGGTATGTTCGACCCAATGATTTCACCAAGTTAGCGGTCAATGTTATTGCATCAATGTTGTTCTGCTCGCAGACGTGCAATAAATACCACGCAGCAAGCTACTAGACGCATCAGCGGTCTCGGCACTTTTTGCCCGGTGGGGCAGTCGCTTAAGTCGACAAATTGGAAATCATGACGATTATATTTATAATGATGTGCCATCTTTTAATGCAAACTTATTGTGAAATAAACAATAATAAATTAACGAGATGGTTGTCGCGCGGGGCTGGATCCGGAGTATGTGGAGGACGCTTGACAATTTGGACAATTTTAGTTAGCCTAACTTGGCCGTGGCCTCAAAAAATCGTGTGAGCGGGCACATTGTTGTGGTGAAAGTGCACAATCCTTTTCTGCATCGCAAGCCGTAATTATATGATGCATTCTTTCAGCTGGTCCAATAGTATTGCTTGGTACTGCATAATTATCATTATGCTAATATGAGGGTAGTAGCCAATTAATAAAATACTTGTTGCACCACCTAAGTTAAGCCAACATCTTTAGCACAGTTTTGTTAGTTAGCATGTGGTGCATTCTCTGTACCCATCTATCTTACTGTCTCTTTTAAATGAGGCAGGTAATTTGGTAATGCAACTGTACGCGCCGGCACATTCGCTCGCGTTAAAATCGATCCGGTGCTGGTATCTCGATCCCGGTGTGGAGCCACCTTACGCAGGCGAATTTAAGGCAGCTCATCATCTTTAAAACGAGTCCTTTGGTTGTTTATCCAAGCCAGGGGCCGCTTTGCGTATTTCCTGACAGACTCTCTATCAGCACTGCAACAACCCTGCTAAGGCTAAATATGCCGCGTACAGTACTTTACCAATGTTTTATTTCGGAATAAAAATACGGGAGGTCGTGGGTTGGGCGTATTCAATGGCGTGCACCTTTGGCCTGCAAGTGATAGTCACCACGGATACACAAGGTACATATTTCATAGTTACCCGATCGGTATGCTCACACGTTCCCTCTCAGTCTCGTGCTGATCGTTGCCGCGAACGGACGTCCGCTCCGCGACACTTTTGGTCTACTAGACTTTGCTGTTATCGTGACATCCGTGCTAGGTGATGTGATCTGTGCGTTTTGACACTCGTGATGTGATTTGTGCGCTTTGACACACGTGATGTGAACTGTGCGCTTTGACACCCGTGGCGTGATCTGTGCGCTCTAGCACTCGTAGTGTAATCTGTGCGCTTTGACACCCGTAGTGTAATCTGTGCGATTTGACACCCGCGTCTCGTGCGCAGAGCCCGCGGAGCGACGCGGATGCGTGTCCGCATCTCGTAACCGCTGTGAGCTAAGTGTCGACCTGTAGTTCCATTTGTGGCCACCAGGGCGGCGCCACTGCCGGCCTTGTCCGCCTACCCGGCGAGACGCAGGCCAGACAGACGCGGCAACGCTGCTACTGTTTCTTTCTCAAGAACTCTGATAGCGAACGGCTATAGATATCGCCTTGCCGTTTCGCCACCGTAAGAGACTCGCTCAAACGTAGCATAATCTAAGGCGCTTGCAACAATACCTGCTACATTTCCCGAGATATCTGGGGGAACAAGAGGTACAATGCCCGTACGGCCGTCGTCGAGCCACGCGAGGCCGCCCCCTGATCCTGCGGTGCCTACCAGCGAGGACATAGGGGGCGACCTCAACGCTCCCGTAGCGGAGCTAAACCGTCCCGCCATAGACGTCGACGATGTAGAATCTTCGATGGAGATGGATAACTCGTGCGTCGAGTCTCTCGGCATTCGAAAACGTCCATCGGATACCACGATGGGAATTCATTCTGACAAGAAACGCGTTTCTGACGTCGTCGAACAACACACCGTGACACCCAAGACGACCTTCGCAACAGGGATGACGGATTGCGCAGAGGCTAATCTCAAACAAGGCTTTGACGCGGAGGCAGCATACGGCTGGGCGTTAACGGTCCTCAAAGGACATGTCAGGACAGTGGTAGAGTCCTGCAAGTTAAGAAACACCAGAATTGAGCTAAAAGAGATATCAGAGAAGCTGGACCTGGATCTCCACAGGGTCGAAACGGCAGTGGGTTCCTTCAAGGTTTCTCTGCGGACCTCGCTAAAGGACGCGGAGGAGAGGGTCGGGAGCCTCCGGAGCTCATTGGAGGCGGTGCAGAGGGAACGAGATGAGTTGCTGGCGCGGCCTTCTCAATCCTCGGACCCTTCAGCAATCTGCCTGCGATGTGCTCCGGCGGACCCTGAGGCTGCCCGAGTGTATTTAGAGTCGCGTATCTCGGCAGCGACGACGGCTGAAGACTTTGCCAAACTAACGGGCCTGTTCTGGCCCCCGGGCTCCCTTCGGCAGGTTCCCTCATCTTCGGAGGGAATTACTTCTCTCAGGAAAGTGAGGGGCGTGCTGGTCGTGCCGGGAGCAAAGGCTGACTCAGAGGTACTTGCCGGCCTCGCCGGTCAATTCCCCTCTTTACCACGGCTGCTTACACAGCCCCCAGGTACGGCGGCGGTGTTGCATACCACAGATACCTGGAAGTCACTCGCTGGGACCCCAGGCGACGGTGGCGAGAATCGTCACCTTGTCGTAGGCATTCTACATCCCAACAAACCCTGCGATGAGGCTGCGATTACACTGTTTCGCGCTGTTATCGAGCGCATGACCCAGCTCTCAGTCTCAGCGACCACGAAACCCCCTCTTTTATACGTTGCCCATGAGTGGCGATCAGGACCAATGCAGCGGATTCTGGCGGCCCTTGTGTCCCAGTCGTCACGGGACGGCCTTATAGAGCTTTGCCGGGCAGACACGCCGCAAAGGGGTCGGCTGCCAGCAAATGCGAGTAGGGCCCCTCCACCGGCCTCGGCCCTGGCGGGACAAATGTCTGTCAGGGTCAGGGTCGGAGAAGGCCGGACCTGGGCCGACACAGCAAAGAGCCTCCGAGCTCACCTGGCGGACAATGCACAGGTGGAGTCGGCCGTGAGCGGCCTCGTTAGGAACGGTGACGATGACGTCATTATCCGATTACGGGGCATCACCCATGAACTTGGGGCTCAGTTGGCCGATAGCATCAGCAAAGCAACCGGCCACCAGGCTGACAGCCGAATGAGTGCCGGCATGCGAGAAGTGGCCTTATGGGGCATTAATCCTCTGGTCAGCGCTAAAAGGATAGAGGCAGATATCCGTCAGCTACTAGGAGCCACCGAAGCAGTTCCCATAGTGGCGAGTGACCCACGCCAGGGCCGCACCACGACCCGCTGGTACACGCTGCTTAAGGTGACGGCCCCTACAGCCAGGTGGCTTCAAGCTCAACAATCTATCCTGATTGCGGGCAGTAGGTGCAGGCCCGAGGTCTGGGAGAAATTGCCCACATGCTTCAACTGCCAGAGACCCGGCCACAAGGCGGCAACCTGCGAGGCACCCAAGTCGGCCGCCCGCCTCTGTCGCCGATGCGGATCGCCAGATCATGCGGCGGCTGCGTGTAAGGCCGAGACGACACACTGTATCGTGTGCGATGTCTCGGGTCACAAAGCCGACAGTATGGCCTGCCCGTCATACCGCACACAGCTGCAAGAGTCGCGTAAGCGGAAGGAGCCTATTCCATCTGGAGAGTCGAAAACAGGGGCTACGGCTCAGCCCAGGCCTGACGCTTTACCAGGAGCGTCTAGTCGCGCTGAACCGCCATCGAATCGGGGCCGGCAACAATTTTTCCGTAGGACCCTCGCGCCGACGGAAGACTGGGCTGGAAAAAGTGGGCAATGCCCTCCAGGTCGAAATCCCCCAGACAGAGTAATGATCAAGTTTCTCCATGTAAATCTCAATCGGTGCCGGGCGGCCCACGACATGCTGGGCGCATACACCACAGAGCACCAGGTGGGGCTCTGTCTCATAACAGAACCAAATGTGCACATCTCCCGTTCTACCCTACGGGCATCTACCGCGCAGGCGATCGTCACACACATGGTCGATTCGACGACTAACTGGGGTGCTGGCCTAAGGTACCTCGATGGGCTCATGCGCGAAAAGATCCGGCTAGAGAATATTCGTCGGGCGCGATTCGTCGCCCGGAACCTCCAAGATTTAACCCAGCAGGTCCTACCTGCTCGGGTCGCACCCACAGGCTATGGAGAGGGTTGAAGCGTGAGACTCCCCTCTCCTGGCCTCGAAGTAATGGTTCACAATTCCGAACCAGGAGGGGGTTCTTGGGGGTGGTTTTTAGTGGGTAGTGCGCTGGAATTAGATTGAGTCACGTACTCTCTCTCCTGCGTTTAGTCTCACACTACCCGCCAAAACATTGACGAGTGTGCGTAAATGCATTTTCCACCCCCCACAAAAAAAAAAAAAGTTCCCTCTCATGAGAAGTACAAGTTGTGCACTTACCAGTTATGCCTACAGAGGTGTGCCAAGTACTATGCAATAGATTGCACAGCATTGGAGCATAAATCATAATGCCGTAGGCGAGAAGGAAATAATGCATTATGAATAGCGAAAGCGTGCGAAGCGTATGTCACACTCCAATTGAGTAAAATAAACAGAATGAGGAAAAACATAATTGCAGCGTGGTACTCGTTCTGCTACACGTTGCCACTAGAGAGTCTGACATGTTTCAGTTGCGCAACCTGCTAGAAACGCAATTCGAAACCAATCCGAATAATACTTATTTTGTTACTACCGAAGGACGTCTCTCTCTGGCCGGAGGCGCTGCAGTCGGCATGAGCTTTTGAAATTGTAGACAGGTGATGCTACAAACTTTTTGTCGATATATATCACGCGTCACACGCGCAACCAAAAGACCACAGCCACGCACTTTCGGACCAACCATACATACGAAAGCTAGGCTTCGCTCGCAAAAGAGTACGTGGCCATAGCAGTCTGGTCATAGTAGTCCGGTCTCTCCGGGATTTGACTGAGCAGCGGTTGTATACTGCGCAAATATTCTTCTTTGCTAAATAAATACAGATAAAATAAATTATTTTTCATCCCAAAGGGAATCGGCGGCGGGCTGCTGTCTCCTGCTGGTCCTGAGGTCATGCAGTTCGTGAAGACGAACAGCTCCCAAGAGGCAAACGCATAGAGGAGAAACAGGAGGAGGAGGAAAAGAAGCAGAAGAGGGCGGAGGAGGCGGCGCCGACGGAAGAGGGTGCCGGTCAGTGCCCCCGGCCGTCTGGGGGGTGTCCTCGGAGTAAAACAGTCAAGAAGGCCGTCGACGACGACAACGACAACGACGTACAAGAGCTCGGGCAAAGTTGACTTGACGAACCACCAGGCTCTGCCCGCCGCAGTAGCAGCGGCAGCAGCAGCAGCCATTCTTAGCCATCTCTGTTGCTTAGCGGCTTGGTGGAGAGGACGCTTGCATGTGCGCGAGAGAGAGAGAGAGATAGAGAGACGTATCGATAAAGAGGAAGAGCTAAAGATATATATATATATATATATATGGAGAGAGAGAAAGCAAGTGGGGGAATAAGGAGAGAGCGAATGGGGGGTAAGGGGAAAGAGAGAAAACAAGATAGAGTGTACGTTGCCCAGGACAAGCTGGACAACACAGCAAGCTAACTGTGAGTCGACGGTCTTCGTCACGACATCGGGGCCCAATGCGTTTTGTCTCGAAGGGAAGCCGCCGAAGAACGTATGGGCAGGTGGGGGAGCGGCCGGTCGCCCACGGCATGCTAAGAACGAGCGCCGTTGTAAGCTGAGTGCGGTTCCGCACTCAAGTTCGGTGAGGTCGAGAGGCTGAGGGCAGAGTCAGACACTGTCCGAGTCTATGATGGCATGAGCCGTCTGCCTTTGTGAAGTAGTCGCCGAGTCGCACACCTCGTCAAACGTGACAACCGACCGTGTCAAGGGCAACACAACCACAGTCACCCGTCTAAACTCCCATGCTTATGAGGAGGTCTAAGCGCAGTCCGCGCTTACAAACACGCACACATGCAGGCATGTACAATTTTTTTTTTTTTTCGAATACACACAATTTAAGCTACAGCAGGTTTGATGCTTGGCTTGGCTAGAGTTCGGTCGATGAAATCCGATTAAGCACAAAACATTCTGCTGTTATTGCTGCATTTATCAGCAAGAGAAAAGATCATTCCAAGTTCAGTATGAGAACGCGTTAACGACGTGAGCGTGTATGGACCCTGTCACTAGTTTCTGCGCGCTTAATTTCAAAAGGGCCAACACAGTTGTTATCATAGTGTAATAAACACATGAATGCAGCGAGTAATAATCAGAATGCAATAAAAAAATACTTTTCCGGCTGATCCTTAGCTAAGATTTAACGTGCACGGGACGGTTTCTCGCAATGCTTCATATACGGACCCCCATAAATGCAAATGTGCAACGGTGGGGCTCGAACCCGCACACCTATGTGTCTTCTCCGGTCGCGAGGCAGAGGCGAATGAACCACGCCACGGGGCTCAACTGTCCGTTGCAATAAGCCACTACTAATCGGCTGTAATTTATTGTGCTCTAAACATATTCATTTCACACACACAGCGCTTGACGTTTTGTAGAAATAAAATTATTTTTTTTAGATAATATTTGTTGGAAACAAACGCAACTAATTTGAAATAAGTCTTTATTTTGGCAAATTGGGACATTATTTACAATTCACTAATCGTTACTAAATGTCATTCAACTAACAGTCAGTCTATCTTTGTACCGTACAGACATTTTCGTTGTTAGCGTTTTGACTCCCGTTACAAAACCATGTTGTTTACACGATCTGTCTTGGCAATTTGTTTTGACGATATCGTGTTAGCACTTCTAAAAACGTTAGAGTGAATGCTAAAACTTTAGGTATACACTTTATGAGCCTAAAATACGGCTGTACATGAGGCATTCCGCGTTTGACTGCAGTACCAAAAAAAGGCCTATCATAACGGAATTACGCTATTAGTTGAAATGGTGGTAGCCTTGCCATGTACTATCTAGTTATGGACCTCTTAAAAACACAATACTGCACAGTTCGGCATTATTCTAATCATTTTGTTATCTACACACCATCTAGAAACTGTCGCCATCGTACTTTGCAGTATTTGACGTGCGTCGGCGGTATAAGAGGGCCCGCATAATTATAGATTATCGGCATAAATTTTATAAGTTATCGTATCGGGGATATTGCTTTTTAGATCTCAAGTAAATATACAAAATAAAAGTGGACCAATGTTCGATCCCTAGGGAGCGCCAGAGAAGCACCTGTCTGACTTAAGCTATCGACGTCTAGCCTAACACAGAACTCTCTACAGGTAAGATAACTGGTAATCCATAATATCGAATGAGTATCAACATTCAAGTACATAATTGTATGAACGAGCTTTGCGTGGCGTTACTCTATTAAATGCCGTTTCATTAGCCTCTTCGATGGTGGGTGTAGGTACGAACAGAGAGGGTCATGCTTCCAGGCAACAGCAGACTCTAACAAATGCAGAAAGTTCGGCACCATATATATATATATATATATATATATATAATAGCATGACTGGTTAATTACTGAAGTTATTAGACATACCATTTAAATTTTATAAATAATACAAATGGAGATACAATTGTTTCCCGCAAATGTGCACTAGGAATATGTGTGAACTGTATTAAACACAGTAGAGCGATGCACACTGTTGGGCAGAGAAACCAGCCTGCAATTTATTCTACAAGGTTTTCAAACAGTGGGTAGAATACCCATATAACATAACCTAACATATATAATCATCTTTATTACCACATGTAAAGGTGTGCGCTGCAATTTATCATAGTCATATTATTGTTACTCGAAGGAGTAACAAAGTAATAGCCGGAATCACAGTGGCAAGCGAGTCTCTATCATCATTGGAACTGACCTGCTAGCCTCAACGGTTGGCGATGCAGTATATACACGGCTTTCGTTAACTGGTTCGTGAATCTAAACGAGTAGCATTCTTCCAGTATATTTGTGGAAATTTTCAGAAATTAAAATCGAACTACTTGTACGTCTCTTTTGTATGCGTTTCTGGCGCTCAACAACGGTGCCGGCGTTTGCCGCATAATAACAGGCAACCCTGATGGAATCTAACTAAAAATATATGTCCGAAATATGCTCTATATTCTCGATCCGAAATATTTTCAATGCCACGCTCTAGATCCAATTTAAAAAGTTGCATCGTATTTATATACAAACCCGTCTTTCCGGGAGCCACGGTCACACCAGAATACCGAACACCCATAATCACACGACAGTTTTCTATCAGTTACATGTTTACCACTTAGCTAGGTTTTAGCTATAAACATTACACCAATATTCTTCAAGACGGTGTATGAATTAAGTACTTATGTACGTCTATCTTTACTAATCGAGCGTGCATTAAGTCATAAAAATTTCACCGCGTTATTAGCCTTGTAGGCAATAGGGGCAAGAAAACAGCCCGGTTGAATGGAGCCGTAAACTGTATTAAACGCGGTGGAGCTGTGCCAACCGTTGGGCGGAGATTCTAGCTGGCAATTACTCTAGATGGTTTTAAAACGGTGGGTTTAAGACCTACATAACATAACGTAACATACACTATCACCTTTACAATCACATTTAAGAGTATGCGCTACAATTTGTCATCGTCTTTTATGTATTGTTTCCAGTGTGCGTACTCAAACAAACAGAACGTTACTAATCGCCAAATAGGCGAGTACTATATACATTTTCATAGGCCCATTTGGCTATCCGCTAAGTAAGCAATCCGTTTACGAACTCAAAACTTCTGGAGTGATTGATCGCTGGTCGATATATATATATATATATATATCGATACTGAATGAAATATATATATATATATATATATATATATATATAGTTCATCGTTTCGTTGTGAGTCATGTGCCTTGTTGTTTCGGTTTGTTATACTGGGAGAATCTTGGTCTACAAGGAACGAAGAAAACGCCTATGATTGGTCGGAAATTGACCAATTGCTATCATCAAAAGCTACAAGCAAACGCAATTTCCCATTCATACCCGATGTGTCTACTGATTGGTTGCGTAGCCCACAGCCGTCGGCTGGCGACTTTACCACAAAGTAAGATGACACGACAGACCTACGCAAGTCACGCTATTTTCCTCCTAGACGTCATTAGCCAACATGTGGTGAGGTGCTGTAAGCTAATATGCTAACGATGGCTCGGTCAGTAGTCATGAATAATAGTAGTATTATGGCTAGACTACTATTTTGTGCCAATAGCTACGGAACATCGAAGCCTACTAATCAGCAATGAGATTAATAATAATAATAATAATATTGATAATAATAATAATAATATTGATAATAATAATAATAATAATAATAATAATAATATAATAATAATAATAATAATAATAATAATAATAATAATATCATCATCATCATCATCATCGCCGCATACACCAATAACGGCAGTTCAATGGAAAAAATACTGTGACTGTTCTCCGTTAAACGCACGTATATGAGATATATCGATAGAGAGAGCGAGATTCACACGTAAGAGAGAGAAAGGTAACTGAGAGAAGGGACGGAGAAGGCCCCGTTGCAGGTCTGGCTATGGAAACACGGTACGCGTTTTATTGACGTCACAAGCGACACCAGATCAGGCAACCGTCTGCTGATCTGTTTATCAACAGTGGAACTGAACTGATCGACAGAATGGCGATGAACCTGTTGGCCACCATTCCGGCTGGGTCATGCACGGCCGTGGTAACGAGAGGGCAACTATTGCGGTGAGGATTTGGTCAGTCGCTTGAAACGTTAGCCGTTCTCCTGTTTCTCATGAGGCTCAACTGCTATGTTGGCTGCTTGCTCTACCGCTGCGCGTGCTAGAGCTGTCGAAGGCAGTCAAGTCAGGCCGTCAACCGCAGAGGCGTCATTTCACGTCACGTTTGACGCAAAGTCGTCACGTAGTCCGTAGCCGTAGCGGCTCGTAGATGGACTCTTTGCCCACCTTTACCTTGGTCGTTGTTGCCGTTTTTGTCGCTGTCCTGGTCGTTTTCTTGGTCCTTGTTCTTATGCTCCCTTTCCTCATCCTCTAGGCCAGCTCCCGGCGCATTGTTGCCACTGCGGCGTAATGCTGTTGTTGGCTCTCTCTCTTTTTCTCTGTTTTGAAAGGCTTTTGACGTTCAGACCAGCATGCAGCTGATTCACAAAGTCGGCACTCTGTTAAATCTGCATTTCGATGATCGCGAGTCGTCGTCTATTTTAAAAACAACGTCTGGGTCTTGACATACAAAACGTGGAAACACTGCCTCTGTTCAGGGCACACTTCTGAAGTAGTCTTAGTCTAGCCTAAACAAAACGGACACATAATAGTCACCATACACGCTCGTTAGGCACATTGACTTAGTTATCTTTTGATCATGTATGTAACATATAGGCACATGATCAGCCTGGCTAACAGGTTAGGCCCTCTAGGAAGGGGATATGTTGGCATTGAGCAGCACATTATCTTTCATAGAGTCCCCCGCATTTCAATACGACTGTACCGGTCACTCAATTTATGGAACACACGTTAGCCACGTATCATGTAAAATAAAACGTCTACGTGCGGTTCCGCTATAGCACGATTGTTAAAAATTTTAAGGACGTTGTCAAGCGTTCGTTCCAGGAAAAACGCTATAAACTTGTTCGGCTGTTCGTCAATCCGGGACGGATGCGCTGAGTCTGGGCGGTGCCTGTTGTATAATCCAAACGACTTGAACACGAGACCTCAGCACTCGAATGTGCTAAGACAAATCTCTGAGTAGCGCAAACACAGAAGCGGACTCAAGTTATCGCCCCTACCCTAACCATCGCCACAACGAAATTACATGAATGTGGGTGTCCTATATGTGTATAAATATATTACACTCACAATTATCTATGCTACTTAGACGTACGTGCGTTTTGTATGGTAGTGGGCTATTATTATTATTATTATTATTATTATTATCATCATCATCATTATTATTACTACTACTATTATTATTATTATTATTATTACTAATGGTACTTATGCGTTGGCTATCTGATGTTGCTTGCTGGCTTCTCATTAACAAGTCTGAGTAGAACGGCTTCTGCTACAACCCGGGCTCAGACAGCTTGATCAGTTTGCGAACAAGCAGCGAGCTGTCATCTGTTACTTAGCTTAAAATTCAGCTGGATGGCTGGTAACGAATTATCGATTCGGAGAAATGGAGCATGCCGTTTGCGTTATATTGCGTTACGCTGGTGACATTGGTTAAACATCACAACGACGAATACTGCCAACAATACGTCCACGTACTTTTACCGTCAAACCACCGTCAGCACCAGAGAAATCACTCCGGTTGACATTTCTGGTGCTGCTGCCGTTTCAATGGCTGTTTTACGACTCTCACAGCAACTACTAAATATTTGCGCTGTGGAAATCTCGTAGCCAGCCCAGCCAACTGTTTGACTTTCCCTTTAGCACGGCAGCTATCCGTAGCCATTGATTTGAGGCTTGCCAGGGCAAACTCTACACATAACCAAACTCACCATTGTTTCTAGTGTTGCCTAAGCAGAGACTACAATGGTATATGCACTGAGCTCGTCGTTGACTCTAGACATACCATCGTTTTCTCTCATACTGGACTTTTTGCATGGGTTTTTCCTGCGAAGGCATCTAGCAGCAACCCGCTATCCAACCAGAGGCCAAAAAGGAAAAACAAATCCAAGCGAATTTCACCCTACTTCTTTCTATATATGCTTCGTGCTTGACACGAGATACTGTCAACACATGACAGGCATTCTTCAAAGGCCTCCATAATCTCCCAGGCCCGAATCAAATATACTAACTAGAGTGAAGATTTCGAGCTTAACTGTGCTAAAAACAATATATATATATATATATATATATATATATATATATATATATATATATATATATATATATATATATATATATATATATATATATATATATATATATATATATATATATATTATATATATATATATATATACATGTGTGAATCTTTCATTCATTTTAGAGGTCCTGGCGCGTTGGTTTGCCGCACCAAAGGGCTTCTTCGATAATGCTCAACTCCACAACGAAGTTGGCGGCAATCAATGGCACTTCAGCAAAACAACGGAATGCGCCAAAGTGACCTTCACAGCTGCCTATATCTCGTCATGTCGATTGCAGATCTCGTATCGTTTGTGAAAGAGAAGTCACGAGCATTTATTGCAATGTACGTAGACGGTGCTGTGGTAGCTCCTACAAAAGTGTCTGCAACTAGTAGCAACTTCTGAAGGATGTTGCACACTAGTTGGCAGCCAAAGGGCTCCTCAATATCAATAGAAAATAGACAGCAATGAAAAAGTTTAAACGCGGCGGACGTTTGTTTCGTTTGGATAGAGTGTCTCTTAACAGCCAGTCCTTAGAGTGAATAGCTTTGAGTATCTCGGCCTGTGCATCCACTTCAAGTGGGCACGTTGAACAAGGGCTATGTCAGGCCGTAGCCGCATTATTCGCGCGAATACAGAACCCCGCTTTGAGTACGTGCAGCGGCTAGACCTTTCAGCTAAAATAATTCCCTAATTTGGCTTTTAAATATAAAATGTTTGTACCGAAGTAGTCGGACGTTAGCATATGTATCTTATAATGCGTGTAACACACTACGGGAACCAAGTAAGTGGACTCGCAAGGCCCGGTGCTAAGCAATTGACTACGGTCTCCAACACTGCCGTCAATTCTCCCATATAAGCCGTGTAAAAACCAGTTTTAGTCCATCTGAAAACATCTCCCCAGATTACAACGGTCATTGATTGTTCTAGAAGCGTAATGGGTTACGACTACCTAGTTTTTTCAAAAACAATAGGATAGGTAGTTTGACCATGACCGACCTTAGAGGGAACTAGGGAGTAGGTCATAGTGGCGCCCAATAACAGCGTCCTAGTCCTTTCGAAAGATACGACGATCATACCGTCCGGGGCCGTTTATTGTCATTACGGTACAGCCAAACCTAAGTGCTAAGCGCGCCGGCTCGCGCTACGGTTACATGATAAAGCGTGAAGTATCTAGGGGGTAGAACCCGTTCTCCACACCACACGTGCAAGCGTGTTTGTGGACTAACAGATATCTCAGGCGTAGGCCTGCGCCAACGCGCACACAAATGTTATCCAGCAACGTACCAATATGTGCACAAAGCACAGCGCATAGCCGGGCACTTGGCCCTTTGCAGACAGAGCCCTGAGCCAGGCTCAGCCGCTATCAAAGGGGCCTCTTTCAATAGAACTTGGCGGGCGGGCATTGTATAGTGGTGAATACCACTGAGATTGCACGGGAACGGTTCTTTGGCTGTAAGGTGTCTCTTCTTGGATAGACGTTGAGCTCTCGTCGAGTCCAGCGAGCGAGGTCGAAAACCTATCTTGTGCCGGAAGGTCTAGGATTTCTTGGGAAGGGGACATCGACGCAACGACCGTAGAGCCGGACTCCGATTGCCCCCAGACCACCCATGGATATGAATAGGTGTGTCTACGTTGTCAATACAACGCCAGGTTGAGCAGTGAGTGTCAAATCTGAACTATACAGTAGACAAGTTAGCCGCGATGCCGAGAGCGACAACCGCAGTGAAAAAAAAACGTCGTGGTGGGCCCCAAGTAGAGTGAAGCGCTTTCAAGTTCCCTCGTCAAACGTGGCGTTGTATAGAGCTAAGGAGCCATTCGATCGACACTTTTGCAAGTCGTTTCGTGTCATGCTCTGGCACGAGACAACCGAATAGTAAGCCACGAACCAACGCGAGTGCATATCGATCGTTTGTCTGTACTTATGTTATTTTCTATTTCACATTTTTCGTAAATGTTGCTCTTATTGTGCATGCGACAACGAGTTATGCCTGTTTTTGCTTAGAATGCAATCCACCGCCTTTGCTTCTCTTCTGCATGCTTTGCCGTGTTCGAGAATTTGCTGACTAAGCTCCTAGAGCCGTCTATCGTTTACAGCAAGCAAGCCAGTCTGTCCTAGTCAGTAAAGACGAGCCTATCTACAAAGGAAAATTGCATTCGTCTCGCTATAAAAACAAGTTTCAGACAAACAAAAACATAGTGAGTTATTTTTGAACGTTCGGGGACAGCTGAGCAGTCATTCCCTCTGCCCTAAGCTTCAGGAGAGACTTGCGCTGCCGGCCTTACTTAGGGACGATAGGCAAAGCCCGGTGGCACCCACAACACTATGAGAATAAGCCTGGCCCGAACACTATCGGCATGATCTTAAGCTCAGTGATGATAGTCGCCGCATATCCGCGTATGCGCCAGCTTTCTTTGTATTGTCCCTACTATAGAACAGAGCTAGAGCAGTTGAATCGACTCAATGATAAACGATACCCTTGGCACCCAATCGTACGTAGATCATGTATGGTTGACCTACTTGGTTGCTTGTTGCTGCTGTCACAACAGCAGTGAGAACATCAATGGCGGTGCTGTAACGTTATCGCACGTCGAGTCGAATTAGTAACACGCTGACATAATTAGTATCCATTCAACACTAATGAAGGACGCTGAACGCTAGAGGTGATAGCAGAATCTGCATGCATTCTCGGGAAGAGCCGGGTGCTAATTAGTATCGATGTCTTTCTCTTCACGCAGCTGTCCCGTATACAAGTACCAACAGAATCCGCTTGTTTTCGGGTAGGGCAGGGCCCAAGACGCCAGCATCAGACAAACTGGCTTGCTATCCCGCAAAGGAGTCCGTGCTTTGCGTTAAGTTACGTGTTTCTTCAGCACGCTGTCATGTTCATAACGAAACCATCGAGTTGTCCCAAAAATAGCTACGTGCTGGGTAGCTGCTGTTTATCTACCGGTGACTTGCAGGATGACAACACTAAGGGCAGCCAAAGACGTCGTATATAACTGGCGCTTAGTTCTCTAAGGCATGACGTGCCGTGCGTTCTCAACTTTTTATATTGAGGCGGCGAAAGCTTCGCGAAAGATCTGTTCATCCATACTAGCTACGCATGATCCCGCACACGCTGCCACCAGGGGAAAGGCGCTTAAAAGTTGACCAGCCTGATATGCTGCTTTGAAACGAAAGTCTATCTATGGGGGGTGAAAAAGCTTCCTCACGGTGAAGTTTAGTCGCCTTTGTATTACTCGTGTGTTCGTATCTGGTTCCTGGCGTTTCAGTCGACCCACTGACTGCATTGACTGCAATACCGCAGTGATCCAAAAATAATGGCATGACAACAAATTGCCTCTTTACAAACATATTACAATATTTATCTTGGTCAAATATTGGGGGACGACTTAAAACCTCGTCGTACAGTCGAGTACAGTACTGCATAGTCGATAAAACGCGCTTACAAACTTCCTCCGGGAGGTCGATATTGCACGTTTAACCTACTAAAAGCAGGACCGCACTGTACCTCTTCCAACAATGATGCATGCTTTTACACTCTGGTTGTCTCTAACACGGTAACTTTGGTAGTGACCCTTCTCTTTCTGACGCTACAACGTGCTTACCGTGCTCTCACACCAAGGCGTGTTTTTACCCCAATAAACTCGAACAAAGTGCAAAACGCCCTCTCGCGCGGTATAACCTTTAATCACCCTGGTCATTCGCGGACCGCACATTTCTTAGCCCCTTAACAAACGCTGCCTGGCGTCACAGTGCTCCGCCACGCGAACTAACGCACATATAAGTGCTGCATTATATTATTTAATGAGGAACACTGGTATTGCCTAAAAAGGTTAAGCTTCATTGCAATTAAGATTGAGGGTCCCCGTGTAAAAAAAACCCTTACAGAAGTCATACATCTCTTCAGATGCACTTAAACGTCAGGAACTCCGCCAGAAGCTTGCCATAGACGTCTTATAATAATACTTTCTTAGTTTCGGAAAAAGACGCTACTATCTCACCCAACAAATGTAAGGCCCAATCGTGGTGGACTGCAATCTCGCCATGTCATACAACAGAGTGCTGGAGATAGTCCATATGGAAGGAGTACAGACGATCGCATATGCCGACGATATAGTTATCATGGTCACAGCTCGGAACCCGTGTCTCCTAGAGTGGAAGATCTAACAAGCGCTGAGCTAAGTCGAAAGATGGATGCAACAGCACGGGATAGAATTAGCACCGGAGAAAAGCGAGGTGATGGTGCTTGTGGAAAAAGCCAACACCAGAGCTTGACTTTAAATGGGGTAGATAATGTGGTTAACGAGGCAGCAAAGTACCTGGGGGATACAATCAATCGTGCCCTCACGGAAAAACGCCCACATCAAGAACGTGACGGCAAAGGCAGCTGTGATTGTAATCAACCTAGCCAAAACCCTGCCGAGAGCTAGAGGTGCGTCTAAGGGTAAGCGACGACTTCTTGCGACACTGGCAGAGTCTATAGTTCTCTACGCTGCGCCAGTCTGGGGACCACTCGCGATGAAAACGATACGTCATCGAATAAGGTTATTGAAAAACACTGAGAAAGAAGGCGAGAACTACGAGAGCAGGATGGTAGACACTATGGCCGCTATAGCCCTGGCTGGTCTTATACCCTGACCAATGCGAATTGACAAGAGACGTCAACGAAAAGAAGATTCTACCCGAGGAAGACAGGAAAGCCGCCAAGAAACTTTCCGAAAATGGCAGCAGGAATGGAACAACATGCCAGGCAATGCTCCGGGAGTGTGGACCAGACACCTCATCTCGGATCTGACTTTATGATTTAACAGGAGCCACGGGGAGACAACCTATTACTTGACCTAAGTCTTGACGGGCCATGGTTGCTTCCAGGCGTACCTCTATAAGATCAAGATCGCGCAGGACCCAAGATGCGTTACTTGCGAGACGGGCCAAGTCGACGACATTACTCACACCGGCTGCTTCTGCCCAGTCCTTGAAGAACAACGAACATCGGCAAACACCTTCCAGAACGAGGCTTGATCAGTGGACGAGCTGGTAGCAGGGATGTGTGAGGACGAGCAGAGGTGGTTACGGAGCGCTAATGGTAGCGAAGATCATGCAGAAAAAGTAGACCTAGAGGATCAAAAGAAAAAGAGGGAGACAGAGGGAGAGGGTAGCTTACCAATATAACTACGACAACACAAAAACCATGAAGTAAAGTGCAAAACATTTCCGTTGGTTTTCAAATAAACCTGCCATATCACGAGTGTAGTCGGTTCAATTAACAACAAAAAAAAAATACGAAATAATATACGTAAGACTCGTACAAACTTAGTGATTTAATAGGAAACCAACATGCATATAGACAGTCTATTATACTATTAAATAGTTTATATTTTTAGGTCAGACAGGAAAGCAAAGTGACTAGGCACGCAATGAACAATGCAAAGACGCTGATGTCTCCGAGGGCATATGTGCTATATATTGTAAATAGATAAGTGAAAATTTAGCTAAGGTTAAATACAAATGTCGACATTGGTAGCTTGAGCTTAGTCCATAGTTTATATGGCGGACTATAGAGTCAAGCTCTGCTCGTTTTACGTAGAGTTAGGCGTTTGGCGCGTGAATAGAGAACGCCTAAAATACCAACGAAGTGACTTTAACAAGAACGATTTGCAAAACGTTTGAGACGCTTGCGTGCTCAATAAAAATTACTTATATTGTACGTTCAATAATGCAAACGTTTCTAGCAGATATACCTCAAGGTGTGCTTAAGACATATAGATTTACATAGAACGAAAGCAGTTTAGAACGCGGACTTGTGTGTTTCCTCGCTTTTTCAATAATCCTCGTTTTTTCAATGATCTACGCTGTAAAATGTTTTACCACAGACATCCAACATAAACATGCGGGCCCGTCCTTTCTGATTTACTCCAACGTGTATGTATTAGCCTATATGTATACATATACACGTACATTAGATACACGTGCAAGCCGATGTACGAACGCCGGCTAACAGCTGCAACAATAGAGAAAAGAAAACCCGTTTGCGCAGTTGCTTTGTTGAGCAAACAACCCGGCCCCCGCAACGGAATACAATACATTTCCTCTAACAACTTTTACTATGACTGTCGGCGATTGACCATAAAGAACATTCGAGTTCGCCAAATAATAATAATAATAATAATAATAAGTATTACTCGCACTCACCGCCGTACGGCCCGTAACACAAGTTTACTCTAACGTATTACCTCTTCTACCCCGCATTGGCTTCTGGTTTGTATTTGTGGTCATTTTGCGTCTTGTTGTTGTTCCTGGAAGACCCTGATGTGAGCTCGCAATTCATATATATCGCCCATTTCCTTACACACATTTTCCTCTTCCCCATTATCGAGCCATGCTCTACTTGGACACAGACCGTTCAGTTATGACGACTTTGCCTGCAGTCCAGCGTTCCCTGGAGAGAGCTCAGAAATTTATAACGGAGACGGTAGGCCTCATGAGGCTTGCCTATGATTTGTAACTTTCTGCCTACATTGGAAACATCCGTCGCGTCGCTTCGCTATCTCAATTGGCAATTGACAGCTCCAAAGCAAACAATTACAACTCTTTCGTTTAGGTTCACTCTTGTTGCAAAACTATTTTGCAGGTCCGCTGGACTTGTCGCATCTAACGTGTCGTATCTAAGCAAATAATATGTAAACGATATTTTAAAAAATAACAATATACTAAGAGAGCAGACCTTATGATCATGAATTTGGCCTGTGTATGATGATGCTGTATGTGCAATGATAGCTCAGTTAGTCCTATTGTCAATGATCGATAATACAATAAATTATGTGCCTCTTCTTAGCCTTTATTATTTTCAGCAATACAATGCGATTCTACAAAATATAACAATTATATAGACACATCTCGATATGATATGCCGAATGACGCATCCATACGGAGCGCCGTGAGCTGTGAGATGAAGGTCGATTGGCGACGGAACCATTGCGACTAAAACCTATATAGGGTAAACGTTTGTATGCGTGTCCGTGCATCGTGTACAAGATAGACAATTGGTTGCTTTGGCTAATGTTAACTTTGCAATGCGCCGGTAGAATTCAGCCAAAGCAGTAGCAAATGAAACTAGGTGACAGATAGGCGCAGATAATTGCCAAACTCACGGCCACATGTCCAATACACCACTGCGTAATCTACTGTCATGGGCTTGACTGTCTAATTATTCCGTCCATGACGCTCCTACGCAAAAGTATGCGCAGAGCAAAAATATCTACTAGGTTATGTAGCATCTACGTATAGGGGGATATGTAGAACAGTACTAAGCATCGGCCCTAGTACTAAAATGCATCAACGGTTCCGTCTGCAAGAATTGCTTGCAACTCTGCAATGCTACGATGCTAATCACGTTAAACACGGTCTAAATAAATGCAGGCAAAACGAAAGCGACTTTGCCGGGAGGAAGAGTCGCGGTCAATTTCTCCGACATCAAGACGATATTGGGGCTATTATATTGAACGCGTGATAAGGTTGGAACTGTGCGAACCGGCAATTAATTATCGCACACGCCGTTAGTATCTTGTACACGTAGGTATGCTTACGAGGCAAAAATCCATAAAATGTCAATGAATGCAGGCCGCTTCGAACTGGTATGGTGCATTCATAATGCTCTTTAGAGTGCTTTCAAAGTCCTGTGTTTGACTTCTGTAGATGGGACAATATTACCTAAAATCTCTAGGGAACTGTCGTTGCGATTTTCAAATTGAAGAAATTGATTCTAACATTCAATGACAGTTCAAGGAGCTCCGGGATGCCGTACGCGGACTGAAGCTGATTTTTCCCACTGAGACGACCTTAAGCAATGTTTAAATGCGTCGCAGCTAACCAAGCTCCATTAAGCTATTGTTGCTTAATAAAGCGCAACTAAATAAATATCTGAGTATAAGTGCTTCTGAGTATAAGAGATTGTCCTGTGAAACAGCCTTTTACAATGCAGTATTGCTATTCCGCTTACAGGAGAGCTAATACATTCTAAATCCAACCAGACATTTTTTAAGTTGTTCCGTAATGCCCGTGTACGGTTTTTTCGTGTCATGGCCGATTTTTAGTCTACTCCGGCATTTACTTGGTTTAAATTAGAAACCATAAAAAACAATTTCAGAGTGGCCGGTCTTGGTCTCGAACCCAGGCCTCCCGAATGCAGGGCAAATGCTTTGCCACTGAGCCATTTTGCTCGGTGCATGTATTGTATATGTATACAGGAGTACCTCTGTATGAGTGCATGTGGCAATTTTGGCATGCACTAACGTTTGTGACTATATTCGCCTGTAATAATAATAATAATAAAATAATAATAATAATAATAATAATAATATTAACGAGTTTTTACGGCAACTGCTGTCGGTTGCAATGTGCCGAGGAAACGCCGGCTGTATTGTCGGTTCTACGGAATAATATTTAGGAGCTAGGAGAAGACAAGGAGTACACGTTCACACCTCACAGTTGTAACATTTAAACAATATTAATAAATAATAATAATAAAAATAATACGTTTGTACTCGTACAAACGTACTCGTACTCGTGTTACTTATACGTATATGCATATAAATGACAAACGAATGCATATATACATTCTTAATATTAGTAATGTTATTATTATTATTATTATTATGCATACCAATTGTAGCTTGGCTAAAAATAGCACGCGCAATCTGCAAGCACGGCGGCGGACCAATTGGCCAATAAGGCGGGCAAACGCATTTAATGTCAGCGCTTGCATTAGTTTGCCCTGTCAGACGTACGTCGTTCCGCAGCATTCTCTCTCTCTACCTCTCCCTCTCTCTCGCTCTATTACCATGCCTCTCTCTCTCTATTACCATGGCTCTCTCTCTCTCTCTCTCTTTCTAAGTTTCTCTGTCGTGCATTGCTTTCCACCGGTCGTGTCGATTCCCAATGGAGGACGACCGCCGATGACGTCTCTCATCATCCTGACTTCATATGCAGAGAGAGAGCCGTCGTGATGGCTGAGGCAGCTTTGACAGACGGCAGTATGGCGGCGACAGTTGGCAGGTAGTGAAAGTTGGCAAGACAAAGATTTGCTCTGTCAATAAATATATATGCATATATATATTTATATATATAAATATATATATATATATATATATATATATATATATAACAAGAATAACAACAGTTAGTCTTAAAATGATCTTTGTCTAAAACAAATCATACAAAATCCGAGTTAGTTGCGTAGTATAATCAGCTGAAGTCACGTTGACAAAATTGGCCCTGTACCACAGCTGAAAATGTCGGTGATGCTTCTAGCTCAGGAAAAAATCTTATGACTTAAATAATTTATGTCAAAATCTGATCTACTGCCGCTGCTGAATATATATATATATACATACATATATATATATATATATATATATATATATATATATATATATATATATATATATATATATATATATTTATATATATATATATATATTTTTAAGCGAAGATGCACAAGTTTGGTTTTCGATCTTAGGCGGAGCTTTAAACGAGTCGTTATGAATTATACGTTACTAGTCGTTACACTATTTTAGACTTCAAAAGCTTCTTACTGCTTGCTTGCCGTTTAGTCCAATCCGGTAGGTCAGCCCGTTGGCCGTTGTTCAACTCTATTGGTATAGGTTAGCTTAGCGTTTGATAAATTCGGCTACGGTTTGTTTCCGCATTTCAGTACAGCGGCTACGGTGGTAACCGCCGCAGAAAGCTGCCCCGAAAAGTAAGAAACAAGAGAACATTTGGCTCTCTGACTCTGCTGAGTTAGTTTTCACAGAAAGTGTGTAGGGATGCACGCATAATTCCTCACTCAAGGCTTTATTGCGAAGCGTGCGCTGGCATCGCGCGATCAGTCCGGCTTTGCGTGAGAGACTTCTGACTCTGTTTTCGTCAGGTTCATCATGCGACGCAACAAAGCTCTCCGATGATATTCAAACGTTGACTTGTTTGCAAGGCTCGTAATTATAGTGCAGTACTGCAAATATGAAAGCCCTTTCATCGACATATGAACTAGCTACAAACGCAAATTCAATGTAACTAGGCCCAGAATTATATAGAAGGCAGCTTTTTGTTCACAACAAAAAAAGCAATATCGAGCTAATAATTTTTGCGTGCTAAAGCAAAGTTGGGCAACGCACACGTACTGCGAGTAGCACGTTGCGTTGTTTTTGAGCAGCAGAAGCATCGCACATATATATATATATATATATATATATATATATATACATATATATATATATATATATATATATATTTATATATATATACATATATATATATATATATATATACATATATATATATATATATATATATCTATATATATATATATATATTTATATATATATACATACATACGTGGTGTGTGCGTGAACGAGTACGGACGTGTTTTGATCGGGCTCCCGAATAAGTGCTCTGAAAACGAAGTTTTTGGATCATTTCGGGTTAGCTAGTGTGCAAAAAAGCCCCCTATTGCGTTCAGGAATACACAGAGACACTACGTGACAACGTAAGTTAGAAAACTCAGTGAACTACGTAGGCTGTTTTTCAGTGTAACCTAGTGTTTATTCAACCCTGAACACGACGTGGATAAACAGCTGCCTAACCCATGGGCGCGGCCATCTTGGTTTGGATGCATAGCAGAGTACACGGAACGTGCGGCACGTAGACACAACGCAGACGCGCAAAATTTGAATATATGCCGGCGACGAACCAGTGATCGAAGTAGAGTCGGAGAAAAGTTAAAGGAGTAATCCGCAGAAATCAACTAGCGGAGATCGAAATAAAGGGATATACGGTAACTCACGGCAACAACAACTCTTCAGGCATCCACTGCTTTCTCGAGGAGTCAATTTTGGCCTGAGGGTTAAGTGCGGCCCGTGGGCTGACTGCGGCCCGGTGGCCTTCCCCGGGTAGCGGGAATGGATCCCTTCAAGAAAAGCGGTGCCGTTCAGAGGTCTCCGGTTATGGCGACGGGAAGAGAGACGAGTTCTCCGGTGGAGACGGCGGACGACAACATGCCGGATAATGTTCGTTCGGAGGCAGCGGTTTGTGTGGACTCGACCAGAAAGGAGGAAGCTTTAGAGGTAACTTCCCAGGCAAGTTGCTCCAGAGCAGGAGATAAGAGGCAGGCGGAGGGATCACCCGAAATTTCGCCAGGAATGGAATCGATGTCTCCCCACCTGGCTAAACTGGTCAGGACGAAGACCTTGAAGAAGAAAAATAAAAGCGATGGTGTCAAGGCTGATGACCCCCCAGCGAATTATGCAGAGGCACTTGAGAAGGTAAATGAAAGCGCCGAATCGCTGAAGGAATTAAGAGAGAAACACGGCACTACGCATACTGATATTAAGAATGCCATTACAAGATTAGAGCTAGTAATCTGGTGGCTTAGCGAGCAAGACGTTAAAAGGAATATCTGCGAAAATGAGCTGCGTAAGAATAATGAGGAAATACTTGAGCAGAATACTGTGCTCAGTACACAGATACAAGAGTTGACAATTCAGCTAAACGAGAAAGAAGCAAATAGCAAGAAGCTGGATATTTCGAAGGAAACTGTGGAAGTAGGCACAGAAACGATAAGCCCTTCTGGTGTTGAAGGTACTGTCCTCTGCTCCAGATGCAACAAGCAAGTAGAAAACGAGCGAGTCCAACAGCTCAGAGATGCTGAGCTAGCCCAACAAGTTGAGGATGCTCTGGACAAAGCGCAAACAATGCACGACCTTGCAAGCTTAGTGAATAAGGAGTGGCCTAAAGCCGTTTTCAAGAACTCAGCCTTCGCGCGGAAAAGCTTTCTCAGAGCAAGCCACTCACGCGCCATGCTGGTGACTCAGGGATCTGAAAAGGATAAGGTTCTTCTTGAGAAACTCAAGGAGTACCCGTCTGCTGCGTCACTCATAAATCTTCCTGTTGGTGGAGTCGCGGTCTTACGAAGCAGCGAAGCGCTGGAGATGGTCGATGGCGCATGCGAGCAAGCACAGACACAGGTGAGCCAACAAACAACCATGAGAAAGCTTGTGGTCGGTATGGTTGGAGCCGAAGAGACACCTGCCGGTTTTTTGAACATTCTTTCGAAGATTATAGAGAACAGCAAGATCCCCCTGGCAACAGAGCCCCCTGTCCTGCATATATCTGAGGAATGGGACGGGTCATCAATCAGACGTGCTGTGGAAGCTTGTTGCAGGAAAAATTCGTGTTACATCGAATTAGCGGAGAGAAAAGGCATGAGGACCCGCAGTTCTTCTCGCGGGCGTAGCTCCTCCCGCGCGAGAGGTGAGTCTGTACCGCCCGCTGGTCACAGCACCGTCAGGATCAAAGTGAAAGAAGGCTCAACCATTGAGGAGACCCTCAATAAAATCAGAGACTATGTTAAGCCGGATGAAGCCGGTGTGAAACTCAATCAGGTTACCAAGACAAGAGACGGAGATCTAATAATAAAGGTTAATGAAACCAAGACAGGAGGAGGAATTACGTTTGCTGACATAATTCGCAAGGGCACGGATGTGGAAGTGGATGTACGCAAGACGACGGGGCCCCTAATTACGGTGGTTCTCCGTGACGTAGACGCTTTTCTGAATGCCGCCAAGATAGAGGCAGAGTTGCGCACAAAATTAAAGCTCTCCGCGACTACGGTTCTCCGCACTGAGGATCCTCGAATGACCAAGAGAGGGGGATGGCAGTGCCATGTTACGCTACCGCGGACAGAAGGCAGTAGACTTCTGTCCTACAACCGGTTACCCCTAGGCAATTCAAATTGCAAGCCAGAGGAGTGGGTCTCATTACCCACTTGCTTTAACTGCCAGAAGGTAGGACACTTTGCCAGAGAGTGTACTAATGACAAGGAGTCACAGCGACGTTGCAACAAGTGCGGTGAACTCGGCCACACATTTAAAGACTGTGAAAAGAACTGCCCCCACTGCTATGTCTGTGACGTGGATGGCCATACTGCCAGTTCCATGTCCTGCCCGGCCTTCAAGAAGGCGGTCCTGGATCGTAAACAAGTTGTTCGGGAAAAATCGGCACAGGACAGAATTCAGACTGAAAAGGAAGAGGACATGGCCCGCAGGAAACATCAACGCAAAGAAAAGAAGCTAGAGAATATAGACGCGGAGGGGTTCATCACTCCGGGTTCCGGCCACACCGCCAGAGGCTTGATTGCGGCAACTAGTGCAAACCCCATCCCAACCAATGAATCAGAATAGGGCACATCCGTTTAAATTGATACAGGTCAATTGCAACCGCAGTCGGCCTGCTCATATGCTAGTAGAAGAGATAACGAGCAGACGGGAGACGACGCTCACATTAATTAGCGAGCCAAACAAAAAACTAGTGCAAGATAGAAGCGAATGGGTTGCGGACGTTCGCGCAGATACCTGCATAGTTCGAAATTGCATCATAGAAGAATTGGGTCATGGGACAGGTAGTGGCTATTCATGGATAGATGTGGCAGGCATAGGCAGGATATACTCTTGCTACATAAGCCCAAACATTGAACTAGAGGCCTTTGAGGATTTTCTAGACGAGCTAGCAATATCAATTGGCGAAGCTCCTACACCGGATAGGGTGCTCCTAGCAGGAGACTTCAATGCAGCGTCAGAGGTGTGGGGCTCCTCCCGTGCAGATAGAAGAGGTTTACTGCTGATGGACTGGATGGCGTCCAAAAACATGGTTGTCTTAAATGATGGAGTTGATCCGACGTTTCATAGAGCAGGACAGGAGTCAAGCGTAGACTTGACGATCTGCAGTGAGCTGTATTGGTCACCGATTGGAGAGTACTCACTGAGGAGGAGAATCTGAGTGATCATCACTGCATCGAGTATACAATAACAAGGAACACCAGACAAGTACCTCCCGTGCCTCGGCAGCGGTTCGCTATCAAGAATAGTGGGGTTATTAAAGACGCAATACGAAATATCTTCGAGATAGACGGGCTCCCAAGGGATGCCATAGAGTTAGAGAAGGCTTTGAGGAAGGCTTGCCTTAAGGCCTGCAGGTCAAGAACACATCCTAAAAGAAGAAAGCCGGTGCTGGGGAAACACTGGTGGAACAGGGACATTGAGAAAACCCGAAAAGAGTGTTTAAGAGCAAGGAGGGCCATAAAGAGAGCTAGAGGGAATGCGGACATACTCCCCCATCTGGTAATGGAGTACCGAAACTGTAGAGCTTTATTTAAAAACAAAATTGTCGACAGCAAAAGCAATAGGTGGAGAGAATTCCTCGCGACCCTCGACGACGACCCGTGGGGAAAGCCGTACAAAATGGTTAGAGGCAAGCTGCAAATCCGAGCTCCAAAGACTATTCTGAAAGATCCAGAGAGGACGAGTCTACTGATGAGATTGTTTCCCCAGCACGCAGACTTTCCTAGAGGAATCTACGAGAATAACCAATTAGAGAAAGGGTTAGAAATGTATGCATCTGAGGTTTCTGTTGTAGAACTACTACAAGCAGCTGAGAGAATTAAACAAGGTAAAGCGCCAGGGCCTGACGGCATTCCTCCAATGGCTGTGAAAGCTCTGTTCGAGGAGTTCCCTGAGGTTGTAGCAAAGGTGACGACTAAGCTTATAAAAGAAGGAAAAATCCCGAAAGCATGGAAAACAGCGGAGGTAGTCCTTGTGCCTAAAGGAAATGGAGGTTATAGGCCTATCTGCCTGACTAGTTCGTTAGCAAAGGGCGTGGAGGCTATTGTAGCAGAGAGGCTTCGAGTCTTCGCCGAAGAAAACGGCCTACTGTCCGATGCACAATACGGATTCCGAAGAAACAGGTCGGTTTTAACGGCTATTAACAAAGTGGTGACCAAGGCAGAATCGCTGCACAGCTCCACGCCTAACACCCGCAAGTTATACCTTGCAGTGCTGCTGGACGTGAAAAATGCTTTTAACAGTCTGCCTTGGAAGGTTATTTTGGATACACTAGTCAAGAGGAAGGTTCCACAATATCTAGTAAGGCTAACCTCGGACTACTTGAAAAATCGTGTCATCACTTGTGAGGGCAAGGAGATGCCTATGACGGCGGGTGTCCCACAGGGTTCCATCCTCGGGCCCCTACTGTGGAACATAGCGTACGACGATGTACTCCGACTACGTAACCTCCCTGTCGGAGTTGAGCTTTTGGCATACGCAGACGACTTGGCTGTGACGGTGCAGGCTAAGACGACTACGGAGGTAGAATTATATGCCAACAAAGCCCTAAAACTTGTAGAGGAATGGATGAAGGAGGCTGGGTTGGCTCTTGCTCCGGAGAAGAGTGAAGGTATTCTGCTAATAGGAAAGAAGCAAGTGCGACCTATCAACCTTGTCCTAAATGAGGTCCAGATAAGGATGGTTAGTGTAGCCAGGTATTTGGGCATATATCTGGACAGAGGAATGAGGGGTATGCACCATGCTAGAAACGCTGTGAAGAAAGCGGAGAAGGTGGCCAACACAATAGCTAAGATCCTTCCTAACATTCATGGGCCAAGTAAAACAGGACGCAGGAGACTTATTATGTCGGCTGTCGAATCTATAGCGTTGTTTGGAGCACCGGTGTGGTTCACAGCAGCAAAAAAGTCTCAAGGGCTAAAACATATGTTAAGAAGAACACAAAGGATCGCGGCCTTACGGATTACTCAGGCCTATAGGACTGTTAGCACCTCCGCTGCACTTGTTCTTGCTGGCACTCCTCCCTTGGACCTAAAGGCAGAGGAAAGGCAAAGATTATGGGATAGGGGCCCAGAAAGCTCTAATAGGAAAGTCAGAGAGGATGAAAGAGAAGGCACCCTAACTGCATAGCAGAACGAATGGGATGCCATTCCAGATGGTGCACCGGGTGCGCGCGTGCGCGACCTTATTCCTGACATAAAGAAGTGGTTAAATCGACCCGGAGGAGAGGTTGATCACTTTCTGACGCAGGTTATAACGGGTCATGGCAACTTAAGGCATATCTGTCAAGAATAGGAAAAGCCTCCTCGGACATATGCGTACTCTGTGACCTAGGTGTCGTAGACGACGCTGCCCATACTCTGTTGGTCTGTCCGGTCTTTGCGCAAGTCAGAATAGAGACTAAAATAAAAGTTCTGGACCGACTGAAATTGGGCGGAAAGCTGAATTGTACGAACTCTCCGGACCTGCCTACTTAGGGAATTGCACAGTTTGTGCAATTCATTTGTGAAAGCACCTCTAACTGGCATATAGGAACTGCAGTGGCACGAGAGGTACTGGTTAGAAAGGGGAACCTGGAGCGCCTCAGGAGAGCCAGATTTGCAACAGAACGGACAGAATACGCCCGTGCCTCTAGAGGAATCGTTTCGCAGGTAGAGGAATGCAGTATTATGGCTATAGGGCCAAACCTTGAGAGGTCTTCGGCCAATTGATTCGAAGAACACTCACCACTCCTCCTGTCGGCTCGTAGTACTATTAAAAGGAGAGCCGGGCTGACAGAGAGTGAAGTTTAAGGGGGAGGTGCGTTTAGTGGGTATGATCTCGGCGGAATAATATCCAACCGTCGGGGGTGAGTCCCACACTGCATAGGGTCTGTGTCTCTATCTACTTGCCCTATGCGTTAGTGCCTAAAGCATTTAAATCCTCCTCCAAAAAAAAAAATATATATAGAGATTATATATTTATATATATATAGTATATATAGATTATATATATATATATATATATATATATATATATATTTATATATATATATATAATATATATATATATATATATTATATATATATATATATATATATATATATATATATATATACATATATATATACATATATACATATATATATATATATATATATACAGGGGTACAGACAAGGGCACTGGGTTTGAATTTATGAATATTTGCTTCCTATTTATTGACGTGACGCTAATTCGTCGGACTTCATACAGGCAAGCACTAACAGGCGTACGAGGCGTATACATACAGACACCCGCCTGTACGCCGTTCTGAACGTCGGTCTACATTATTTGGTTTGCGCTCGAAAGTCACGGCGGCTATAATTTAGAGCCCGGATCCCACGAGAGCGACAGAAGCTGTTCGGCGGTGGTAGTTTAACCCTGTCTCGTGCGACAAAAACAGCGACAGGCTGACGTGTGGCTGGCGACAGCTCATCCTGCCCCTTACAGCCAATCCCCGTACGTAGCAGCCATGCAGGCCACCCTGCGACTATTATTAGCAAGACTGCAGCCAGCCAGCCAACACTCAATCGAAGGGCTGGTTCCCTGTGTAGCTGACGACACACTAGTTATTATGCTCCCGGCTCGGGCCAGCTCAGCGCTGCGGCTGCAACCCGTCTGTTTTCGGTCATCGGCCGCTGTGTCAGAACTATTGTGGGGCACACACACTGCACTGACAGGAAATCAGACAGAATCACGGTTTCGAACCCCCCATTGAAGTGAGCGAACTTCGCGAACGACCCCGGGACCACTCGTCGCGACCTCGTAACGAGGTTGGCCGTGCGAAGGTCGGGAGGCTTCGTCCTTGCCTCAACGGCAGCAACGGCACCAAGCGAAGCTCCGATTATAGAAAAAAAAAACACCCAAAACCACATCGTACTAACAACCGTAGGGGAGTTAATAGACATCTAAACTGAGGACCACTTAGAGACACAGAATGTGATCCCACGTTAGATGTCATCGCGCACATCCACATAATGACCATGCATGCATTGGGTAAAAATTCCACCCGATGTTTTTGCTGAGTACTGAAAAACCATGCGCAATTGCTTTCTACCAAGACCACTCTATATAGTCTAGAGCAAACGTTCTACTGATGCGCTCAGCAAACGTACTACGTTGCTAAGCGCGTAAATAGGGAAGGAAATAACGTTACGGGCAGTGTTGGTAAATTACTCCAAAAATATGAATCTTTGTGAGTCATGTACTAATTGTAGATCAGTAGATTCGTGGTTGTCAGAGTCGAAGAGAAACGATATTCACGAAATTGCTTTTTGGGGATCTTTGCGTCACAGACCTGATGCGTGTTGTGAATTTAGGCAGACTAAGAATTGTACACAGTCTGCTTCTGGCTTCGTGCGGCCACGTCGTGTTTTGCTCCGTGTTCATTAGCTGAAAGGTGCGGGAACCTGAGGCCCTTAGTGGGCTGACCAATCGCACCTGGAAGTTAACCCGGTGAAGAATCCGGCGTGACATTCGAAAAACTGCAAAAGACACCGTGAAACTGTTTTTTGACGCAAAGTTTACGCAGCGAGATCGAGCGTCCGATTGCGAACGTTCGATTTCGAACGTTTGAGAACGACCGGCGCTACCGGCTCGCTTGTTTACAAGTAGTGGCATTAGCTGACTAGCGCAGTTAGGCCAGTGTACATATTTCTGTATATACACCCTGCAAGTGTACATAGTTTGTGCTGCCGCGGTGCTTTCGTGTATATAACGCGCTCGAAGTGTATATACTAGTGTGTATATTTACCACACACCACAAGCTGTGGTTAGAGGTGGTAATAGACACTGTGCGAGTGTAAATAGCCGGCGGTGCAGGGGCAACACCTCGGACTTCGATCAAGTAGAACGAAGTTCAAATCCCAGCGGGGATTTTTTTTTGTTTTTGTTTTAAATATTTATTTTTATTTATTTTACCCCTTTTTTATTAATTCAATTTATTTATTTAATTAATTTATTTACTTCGGCGATGTTCCGTTCGCCCGCAAAGGACCATGATAAGCCCGGGCGCGTGGCCCCCCAAACTATCGCCGAAGAGGAGGATGGCGGGCCCTCAACGGCACTCCCTGGTGGCCTTTCCGACGTCGCGGAACTGACAAGAGAGCTCTGCGCCTATGTCAGCGGACGAAACACTCTAGATACGGCCGTGAAGATTCTGGCGGAGCAACTCCGGGCGGCTGTAAAGAGGGCTCAAGTGGCACTTAACAGGCCAGAAGGAACGGACGCAGGCACACAAACGGAAAACAATACAACGGACTCAGGATGCCAATGCACCCCAGAAGGCTTTGCCCTGGAAAGGCAGGCCGAAAAGATCAATAAAATGATCGAGGACTGCGACACCGAAGAGGATCTCAAAAGCCTCCTCTCAGTAGACTGGCCTTCAGCTGTCTACACGAGGGTGACAACCCTCGGAGCCAGCATAACAAGGGATAGTCCCCTCCGGGTGCTTGTGGCCAGGGAGGGGGACGCATCCGACAGTGCCACTTGGAGGAACATGGCCTGCCAGTTCCAGGGCATTGCCGGGGAAGCCGGAAGCAAGGCAGGCGTGGTACTGTCCCGCCGAATAACGGAGTCGGGAGACGACGGGGAGCCGACTACCAGGGCGCTGGTGGCACTTCGGCTCCCCAAAGACGCGACGCTGCTCCAGCACAAAATTCTCCTGGAGCAAGTACTAATAAAGGCGAAGGCCCTCATGGGACCAGAAGACCTACCGGCGATCCCTTGCTACATGACCAGCGAGGGAGAGCGGACGGGAGTCGACAAGCTCCTCGAGTGCCTAGCCCGCACTCACGAGCTGCGCCTAGCAGTTACCCCCGTAGCGGGAAAACGGGTTGCCGAGGCTTCAAAAAGTCCCACGTCTACGCCAACGACTACCGTTTTACTTAAAAAGAAGGAAGGGAAGACCTACGCAGAGACCATTAGGGATCTTAGGGCCAAGGTGGACCCCGGCTTCTACAAGGTCTCGGTCAAACGGGCACAACACCTTCCCAGCGGGGACGTGAGACTTGTAGTGACGGAGGCGACGCCAGGAGGGGCCAGCGCATTCCTCGGTGCCCTTCAGGCGGCCGGGGAGGGCGAGGCGAGCCTCGATCGGTCCTCCCTCAAGCGTCTCATTGTCAGAGACATCATGGAGGGGACAACGGCAAAGGAAGTCGAGGAGGCGCTCCGCAGAGGAGCTCGATTTGACGGGCCACTAATGGTGGACCCCCCTCGAAAGGGGGCTACCGGAAGATGGTCGGCGCTCGTCCGTATGGCGCCGCCCGATGCCCGTCGAGCGCTGGACCTGAAGCGGGTCCAACTGGGATGGCTATCCTGCCCCATTGTGGAATGGATCACCGTCCCCACGTGCCAGAAGTGCCAGCGAGTAGGGCACACAACCACTTCGTGCACATTTGAAGCGGCGACCTCCAGGCGCTGCCACAAATGCGGGGTACTGGGGCACCTGTCGAGGGAATGCACTCAAAACGCCAAATGCTACAACTGCGGCGAGGAGGGGCACGCGGCCAACGCCGCTGCTTGCCCTACGTACAGAGCCCAACTTGCAGAGCTTCGCCGCGGCGGCAACCAGTCTGGCAACCGAGGCAGGCTGCCGCCCCCCTCGACAGGGTCTGCGCCCGACCAAAGCACGGTGCTCCCCACAGCGGGAGACCACCCCAGAGGCGCTCAGGACCAGGACGGGTTCACCCTGGTAACGCAGAGGAGTCGAAAGGGGGGGCAACCATCTCCTCCCATAGACTCCCAATCCACAAAGCAGTCAAACACGGGCGAATCTTAAACAACGTATATGACAACTACTCTTAAAGCATTACAGCTGAACTGCAACCGGAGCATGGGTGCCCACAACATGCTCCAGGAAATTAGTAGCAGGTCTGGGGCAGATCTGCTACTTCTCAGTGAGCCCAACGTCCGGTGGACGAAAAACGGCACCCCGGACCTTTTTACAGAAGCAAACAATTTGGCAAGCATTTTACTAGACAACCGCTATCGCCTCCGGGTTTCCGGACACGGCAGCGGGTACGGTTTTACTTGGGTGGATCTAACGGGCGTTGGGCGGTTTTATTCCTGCTACTGCAGTCCCAACGCCCCTCTCGAAGACTTTCATAGGTTTTTAGACAACTTGACAGAGTCTTTTAACCGAAACGACGTGCCACTTCTAGTTTTAACCGGAGATTTTAACGCAGCTTCCACTACATGGGGCTCTACGGCCACCAACCGAAGAGGACACGCCGTCCTCGAGTGGCTGGCGGCGGAGGACCTAGTTGTTCTTAACACGGGTACGCCCACCTTCCACAGAGCTGGGTACACCTCGTGCATCGATCTTACAATAACAAGAAGAACGGAAGCACATAGGATTTTAAACTGGAAGGTTTTACTAGACGAGGAATCTCTAAGTGACCATCATATACTTGAGTTTCACGTGACCATCTCCCGCGAGGGACCGCCCACAACGCTTCGTCCTACAACCAGGCGCCAGGGGGTCAACGAGATCCGGGAGTCCCTTAGGACCCTTATAAACCAGGACGGGATGCCAACAACACCCGCGGGCCTCCAAAACCTCCTCAAGGCCGCCTGTAGAATCGTCACGGGCCGCGGAGCACACCGGTTGCATCGAAGGACCCCGAGGAACTGGTGGACAAGCGAAATAGGTGGCCTCAGGAAAAGGTGCATCCGGGCACGGCGTCTACTAACCCGCGCTCGGCGAGCCGCGCCTGAGGGGCAAGCCGCCCTGCAATACGGCGCGGAATATAAAAGGCTGCGAGCCTGCCTGCGTAGGAAAATCTCCAGGAGCAAGGAACGCTCCTGGAGAGCGTTTCTCGAAGAGCTGGAGGACGACCCATGGGGCCGCCCGTATAAGATGGTGCGGGGTTTTCCCCCCTTCAAACGAAGGGTGGAGCTTACGTCGGAGGAAACCCGGGAAGCAGTTATGGCACTCTTCCCGCGGCACCCGCCCTTTGACCGAACCCCGTATTTAGAAGACACAGGGGGGTCTGAGGACAGCATACCAGAGGTAACCCCGCACGAAGTTCTCGCAGCGGGGGAACGCCTCAAGCCAGGAAAGGCACCGGGCCCAGACGGGATCCCCGTTCTCGCGGTTAAGCTCCTGCTGAAGGAATACCCAGAGGCGGTAGCCGCCGCAGCGACGAAGATGCTTCGAACGGGCTTGTTCCCTACCGCATGGAAGGCCGCGGACCTCGTGCTAATACCTAAGGGCCCCGGCTCGTACCGGCCCATATGCCTTCTCGGCTCCCTGGCCAAGGCCTTCGAGTCCATCGTAGAGGCACGACTCCGAGAGTTCGCGGAGGAGAACGGCCTCCTTTCCGAGGCCCAATATGGGTTTTGTAAAGATCGCTCCACCATTGCAGCGATAAAGAAAATCCAACTAAAGGCCGAAAGCATTCGCGATTCCCCGCCCGGACGCCGAGATCTATTTTTAGCAATACTACTGGACGTGAAAGACGCTTTTAATAGCCTCCCGTGGAGAGTCATCCTCGATACTCTCCACAGGAAAAGGGTGCCCTTTTACTTAAGACGGATTTTATCGAGCTACCTACACGACAGGATTATCCACTCACACGACCAAACTTTTAACATGACCGCAGGGGTGCCGCAGGGCTCAATACTAGGCCCACTGCTATGGAACATCACGTACGATGACGTGCTGCGGCTGGGGGATCTCCCACCCGGAGTCGAACTCCTCGCCTACGCTGACGACCTGGTCCTCACCGTCCAGGCCCGGACAATGGGCCAGCTTGAGGCGCGTGCGAATGAAGCCCTCTTCGACATAGCGCACTGGATGCAAATAACGGGGCTTACCCTGGCCCCCGCTAAAAGCGAAGCTATTCTCTTGGTGGGTCGGAGGGGCTTGCCCCCGTCGCGCCTTGTCCTGGAGGACCAGGAGATTGCTGTAGTCAATACTACATAGTACCTCGGGGTCTTCCTGGACCGGGGCCTCCGGGGTACTGAACACCTACGGCGGGCGTCAGAAAGGGCATTGAAGATCGCCAATAGTTTCGCGCGCCTCATGCCAAACACATACGGCCCTAAACAAACAAGAAGAAGGATTATTATGTCCGTGGCCGAGTCAGTCGCCTTATACGGGGCTCCGGCCTGGCCTACCAACGCTCTGAAGACTAAGGCAAATAGAACCCGCTTACGGCGGGCTCAACGGGTCGGAGCCCTTAGGGTCACCATGGCGTACCGCACGGTTAGCACAGCGGCGGCGCTCGTGCTCGCGGGCACTATCCCATGGGACCTGAAGGCAGAAGAGCGCCGCCGCCTGTGGGGCGACCAGAGCCTTAAGAAGGAAGAGGCACGGCAATACACACTGCAGCTATGGCAGGAGGAGTGGGATGGCCTGGCGGAGGGGGACCCAGGTGCCAGTCTCCGCAAGCTGGTCCCTAACATCAAGGACTGGCTGTACTGGCCCGGTGGGGAGCTCACCTTCCACACCACCCAGATGTTGACGGGGCACGGCAACTTTCAGTCGTACCTATTCAGGATCGGGAAGGCCCCCAGCCCCATGTGCGTCCACTGCGGCAATGGACTTGAGGACACTCCAGAGCACACAGCTCTGGCGTGTCCCGCATGGGCGGAACAGCGTCACCCCTTGAGGACTTTAATGAATACGCACATTTTTAATCTACGCGACGTCGTTCTGAAGATGACAGAATCCCTGGAACACTGGAACTTGACAACAGCGGTTTTTAACAAGATTTTACAAGCTAAGACATCGGCCAACAAGCTGCGACTTTTGCGATTCCCTGCAGCTCCCAGGGACAACTTTCGCCAGGAGTAAGAAGACTCGCCCCCTCTGACTGTTTGATGCATGCGCAAGCAGTTCCCGGTCAGTTGGGGGACGGGGACATGACTGGTTTTTAGTGGGATGGAGCCCCACACTACCGGCCCACACTTGCAGGAACTCCCTGCAGTGGTGTCCGTGTGTGCAACCGCATTTTCCAGTTAGTCCTCTTAAAAAAAGACTAAGAATTGTATCTATAGTATTCTATTGACAATCTGCTTGCACTAGAAACACATACTTAATACGGCTAAATGTATGTTCCTAGAAAAAGCTCTTGGTATTAAGCATCAGTTCAATCCAGATGCCCTAAAATAGAATAAACGAGTAAGTCATGGGCATCGCACATGCTATCCATAAAACGCACTTATTTAAAAAAAAAAAAAAAAACAGTAAGCAAGGTAACGGAGTACACGAATTGTAAAGCAGCCGGATGTAACCGGCCTCCCTTAGCTGTTTTTCAGACAAAGACGACGCCCTACATCTGTAGTAAAATATCTGCAGCTGGCAATACAGGATTGATGTTACTAACAATACAAAAAAACAAGCCAGTGAATACCTTGCTTTAGGTTATATATATATATATATATATATATATATATAAGCAATACTGCGAAATAGATTGCGTAATCTGCCAAGCTGCCGACGATAGTGCTTGTATCACTTAAACTAATATATACATACATAATTAGGCTTCTAAGTTACCTAGTAATTTAGGTAGGTTTAAAGCGTGACAAACAGGTGAATATCTGTACTACTTGAGCCATAATGTTTTTCGAAAATCGAAGAACTGCTGCAGCATTCAAAGCTTGTTGCATTGTTTTAGATGACTAACTGGAAAATGCACCTACGGTCACCGCGGTAGGGAAAATCCCTGAAAGTGAGCCATACGTGTAGTCTCTGGTGCTCAGTTTCGTTGTATCGGGTGGCCTCTCTGTTAGGCGCAGATCGTGGATGAGAAGCCGTCCTTGCCATGGAAATCAATAGCCATGGCTAACATTTAAAGTTGAAAGGACACAGTTACTTTTTGTTCTATATAAATAAACGAGCTGGCAATAGAGGAGGAAATAAGCTTCATGTGCACATGGTCTCGATTTGATACCATCAATCGCTCGATCGTCGTGCGAAGCCATCCGCCGCACGTTCGCGCGTTGAAATGTCCTATCCCGAACGAGCGCTTTTCACAGTTTTTGTGCATATATATATATATATATATATATATATATATATATATATATATATATATTTGAATATACCTGAATTAACCATGGATTGGATTGATTTATACATGGATAGCACGTTAATATTGTATGATCATCGTATTTAGCGTAGTGATGGAGCAGTCGAACGTCGTTGTAGGTGCTACAGGTCGCATGGGTCCGACAAAGTTTACACCTGCACTCACAAAGCTTACACCTGCAACACTTCGTTATGCTTCCAACGCGTGTATATCTTCGTCTAAACTGCATAACCAGTTATTAGATATTGATTTCTGTAATTTGGGCACCTCGAGGGACGTTCGTAACGTCGTCCCAAACGAAGTAAACAAATTCACATTCTTCAGAAAGTTAGCTTGAATGCTGCCAAGGGTTAGATAAGATAAAAATAAACGACCTGTATTCCATGCGAGGCCGTTGGCGTGAGCCGTCTTCAGAGACAAAGAGAGACTAGTTTTGCCGTCATCGGTGCGCTAACAAGCGTCAGGGGGGGGGGGGGAGGGGGCGCAAACCTGGACTTGGGGAGTGGGGCGTGGAAAGTGGGGCGTGTCGCCGTACGTAAATAGATTGCGTAGCGCCTACATAGATAGGTCGATAGCGAGAGCGACAGCTCCGAGTATGTGGACAGTTGTTGCCGACATCGCACGACCTGTAACCGGAGCTGAGAAACAGATCGCACCGTGCTGCTGCTGCCGTCACCACCACCACTGACGCCAATACACCGATGTTAATGCCAAACTACATGCGGATACGCCAGCCGTTATCCTGATGAACGTTCGGCCTGCCAGCCTGCCTGTCCTCTGGGGGAGGGGGGGGGGCTGTGATGGGGGGGGGGGGAGCTGTAAGGGGGGAGCGGGATACAAGAGCAGGGGGGGGAGGTGAAGCGGTCTGGGCGAGATCCCTGCGGGTTGTGGTTCAGTTGGCCAACAACAATTGACAACGAACGCACGCGGCGAATGGCAAACGAATGAAGCAATCAGCAGCACAACCGATGCGAACTAGACAACGATGTCTAGGATCGCCTTGCTGTAGCTGCTTACTATCTAGCAGCAGCGGCGACAACGGTGACGGTGACGGCGACGACGACGACAACGATGGGAGAGAGATACCGCCAGCCGACGACACGTATGCTTGCACTATGCGTGCCGGTAATGAGCAGGTAGCTAGAGAGGTAAAACCGAGAAGAGAGAAGAACAAGCAGATGACGATGGAGCAGATGAGGCAACAACAGCAGCAGCAGGGGGGCAAAAGAAACGATGAAAAGAAGAAAGACAGACGACGAAGGCAACTCGTAACATAACGCACACACGCTTTCATCTCTTCTCCCCCTCGCACCCCCCTCGCACACTCGCTGCATTCCTACAGCTACAGCAAGATACAACGCAACCACACACGTCCGGCATAGAGAGAGTGTGGCAGATGCTCGACGGATGGAGTGCTCCTTCTTCACTCTCGCGTCCTGCACGTAGAACCCACGTAGATGTTGCACGTAGAACCCACGTAGATGTTGCACGTAGAACGACTAGCTTGCAGTGGTAGTAGTGGAAGTCAACGAGGTAGTTTGCTTCGTCCTCTTCGCTCACTCCGACGCGTTCCGTTTGTACTCGTGGTCTCGTTGGTTGGAGAGGCGATGGTGTTGGGAGGCGTCAAATTTCCTCCGCCACGGCCAGGGCCGACGCCCGCCGCAGTGAAGTGTAGGCTCGGCCACCTATTGGCGCAAAATAGACTCTGCAGTGTCGGCGATCTCAGTCGACGCTCTCGTCTCACTGTGCCAATCCCCTCACATGTTTTTCGTCGCCTTCTCTATCCATATATATATATATATAAAGCTTCTAAACTATCCTTTACTATGTCCGGATGTCTGCCGTACTGCAGTAGTAGTGAAGTAATGCTGCTCTTCATCATTCATCGGACGTTTACATAGAACCTCCTGACACGACGTCAACAAGTGGTTTCATAATCGAGCTATCCGGGGAGGATAGCACCGCCAATGATGTATATATTGATATACATGAAGCTCAACGTACGATCGGGCATCATATGTAACTGCAGCAAGCCTCTATGTCAGAGGGCTTCGAAGGTTTTTTTGGTTACACCTTAAAGTAAGGAGCAATACGAGAGTGTTTCGTTCAACCGAGAAAATCCTGACGATTTGGGCCCATAAGGGCGGAGCAAATTGCTTGATGCAGTCCAACGCACATGATTCACTATTAGGGAAGCGCTGATAGAAGTCACGTCGTTGATATGCGCCACGCCAACAGAGTGAAAAGGGAACGTTGGCATACTGCGCGCTTTTCAACGAGAACCTACGGAACCAAACGGCGGCTGCAGGTCTGGCTGTTACGCCGTCGATCTTGTCCTGTGTCCTTTGGGGCCGCTTGCGGCTGTTTCGCTACACTTGCCTTCCTACGCGATAAGGCGTCACCTCCCTTGGCCTTTGCCTGTGAGCTACCCAAGCAGGCTCTGAGCCAGATCCATTGTCGCGGAGCGAAGAAGCCAAACGCCTTCATCTTGCTGTACTCCGGCCCTCAGACGCGCTCAAGTGAGATCAGTATTAGTTGTCAACGGTCGCACCATATCAATGTCTGTTACTGTAGCACTCAACTTCCCCTCAAATAACGCACTGTGCTCTGCTTGGGCAGTATTAGTCATTACTACATGAACTAGTTTGTTCGGTGAAGATGAACACTAATAATAACGCACGCTAGCAATGTTATTGAACAAAATTAATTGAACAAAATAAGTAATTCGTTAGTTATTGTATAATACGGCTGTGCTGCTCTGTAATTGGTGCAGGGCGAGCGCGCCGGCTAGTGGTTTTTGCAATCCCATACATGCAGTAAAGAGCTGTGGCAAAAATGGCGTCAACTCTCGGGTCTTGAGTTGTGAAGTTGATTCCGACACATCGCTTAGTAAAGTAGACGCCCAGGACGGGTTCCCAGTGGACCCAGTGAAGGTTGAAAAGATACACGCAATTAAATTAATATAAATAACGAGCACTTGTGGCGGTAGTCTCACGCATCCAGCGCAATACTAATGTCCTATTATCAAAACAACAGTGAAATCACGATATAATGCGTCCGTGAACAATCAGCTTATAGCATGTCACTTCCAATTCGTCACAGCACTACACCTATCCGTGTTTGCACTAAACACTGGCCTAACTGTAACTCATACGTACAAACAATTAATGGCCATGTGTACACATCTACTGAGTAAAGAGTACACAATAGGCAGTGAGCAACTTAGCACTTGTACACACACCAAGCAAATGCGATACATCTATATGCCTAGCCTAGTGAGCCAATCCAAAAGGCTTACGACTCCGAGCGCTCCGGTCAATGAATTCAGAAGACAAGCTTACTGACAGCCACCTAGTAGGCGCCTGGCTGGTAGACTGCAAGGAGACTGGAGGCATTTGAAAATCCGTGGCACACCGTGACAATCCCGGGCATTACGACAAAAGCTAACGCAGCAATTAGCAAGGTGTGCATTCTATCAGGAGACAATAGGCTATGAGAAATGTAGAGGCCTTAGACTGAATGCGTACGTCTCCTTGTAAAAATAGCTCTATCGAGTCATTCTAAAATATGTTGGCTCTGCGGATGATCCCGCCTCTATATCTAGCACTTACGATAAGCATGCTGTAGCATAGAACCTGTAGGAGCAGGTTTTTTATCCACGAGGATGATAGACAAGTTCTTATTGCTTTCACGGAGTCGGTCACTTGCTGCACTAGGTGAGCCAGGGCGAGATTTGTTGATCGGCCCTTTCGAATGCCGAATTGGTTCTCCGAGAGGAAATTCATCGATGTAAGATCTCGATATAATCGTACCAAAAGAACGTTTTAAAAACCTCAGAAATGCAACCAAGAACCGAGAGTGGCCTATACTAGCGTGCCAAGTTTGGTTCATTTTTTTCTTTTTAGCTATGAAAATCACGACCGTTTTTTATTGCATAGATGGGAAAATACCTGTAGCAGGCAGGTATTTTCTGTCCGCTGATAAATAAGCCTCTTCAGAGAGCCTGCAATATATGGGGCTGTCAACTTCAACAATTTTGCAGACACCCCTATGACAATTAGGCTCTAGCACTGAGCAGGAGCCCAAACACCTCAGAAACTGAAAAAGTTACTGACTGTTAATATTTGGTCTTGTTTACCCATATGTTATTGGACAGAATTTCCATGACATATCTCTTCTTCTAGCGTAGCAACGTACCGGCTAAGCTCGTCAGCTATTTATCGCCTTATGATAATCATGGGTTTGTCTGAACCTAGTGTTGATGCGAATGGTGGTTCCACAGTGTACTATTTTCTATCGCAAGATTTGTTAATGAAATGCCAAAATAAACGGGAGGAGGGGGTGCGACGTAGTTACTCGAAACGGTTTTTATAGAACGCTTTCCCTGCAGCTCTAATCGCATTGAACATTTGCGACTATAACCGCTTTGTGTACCAGCTAGTGGGTTGCGGACCGGCAGTGGAAACAATCAGAGTCAGCCTCAAGTCACCTATTACAGGACCACTTCAGCAATTTTTTTTGAGAGTGGCAAGGAAAAGTGACCAAGGCCTTGGCAGAGATAGCACAGTTAGATGTGTAGCTCGCCAGGGAGCTTTTGGGTGGAATGGCATGCACTAGCCGGCGCGTATACACAAGGTACAATGTGCCTGGCTATGGATGGGATGTTCGATTCAAGGATTTTACCAAGTTGGCGATCAATGTCCGGTTGCCGGTTCTGCTCGAAGATATACGCTAAATACCACACAGCGAGCTGCCAGAAGCACCGGCGGTCTTTGCACTTTTTCGCCCGATGGGACGGTCGCGGAAGTGATCAAAATGTATATAATGACGACTGTATTGTAATTGTGTACCATCTTACAATGCAAAGTTATTGCGAATTTAGCACTATGTATGTATAACTGTGACTGTTCAGATGAGCAGCATTGATTTCCACTGTGATCCATTTGCGGTGCCAATGGTACATTTTGTTAACGATATGGCGTAGTCGCCACAATCTTTTAGATGAAGAAAATGCGTGAGACATGGGTGCCATATCCGAGCCTGGAGAGCCAACAATCTCAAAGGACATTACATAACGAGTGAGTGCGAATGCAAGCTATGCGGAAAATCGTGTGATCTGTATCATCTCCAACAGTTAATAAGAGCAATATCGCTGATGAAAGTTATGTAGGAGAGTTGTAGCACATATGTGCATAAACCAAATATTGCTTAATAAACAATACATTTATAAACAGTGAGAGAGATTTTCTATAAAGCTTCGAATGCATAATTTACATCCTTTGCATCAAACGCTGTCCTATTTACATTGCATCAAAGGCTCACTACCAGCCATATATGCAGTCGCCTGAAAAAGATATAGCGTCAGGGCAGCGGTCGGAGAACGGCAAAGGCCTGAGAACCAAATGCTGGGCAGAGTGAAGTTAGAGCAGTATGAGACTGCAATATGATCTATACACATACCGGACGAGGGTCTAGTTGTCCGATCAATATTAAGGAAAAGTTTCATTGCCAAAAGTGGCGAGTGGTCCTCGTGCCGCAAAACCGGTAAGAGACAAACGTATGCATCGCCCATAACAATACAGGGTAACGAGGTACTTATCGTACGATTATCTATCGTCTAAAATATTGAATTAAGTGCCTTCATGCATCAAATGACTTAAACATAATCTCACAATATGGCTCTCAAGGCCGAGGCATTTTCGTATGCGAATACGCTCAGCTGCACGTTGCCATCAGAGGTATTCACACAGAGCGATAACAACATTTTGCAGGTGGAGCTTACGTAACTAATAACCCCTCGCTCTGCCAACCACTATTCCACGGCCCGTTGCGCCTTGGGCACTTTGGAAAAATATTGTTTTGGTGGCTGAAATTTGGCTGCACTGCTTAATTCCATAATTTGGATGAACTCAAGTTTTAGGTTTTCTAACTAAAGAACTACAAGGAAGCTTGCTACACGCTTCTGACCGCTGCGTCATTGAGAATGACTTGCATTCAGTGAGCGTTGTGATCCGGACCGCTGTGCAGTGAAGCAATCTCCGCTGGAGACTTCTTTAGGGTTACCAGTTCGTAATCTCAGAAAGAGACCTATTTAATTCGTCTTTTAGAATGCATAGGCCCCGCGCTCAAAGAAGAAGGCAATACTTGAGCGTTTTTGAGTCGATCGGAAAAATTCCCCAGTCGAGTCAGGTTAACGCAAGTATACGAGAGCACTAAATAGTGTTCCAGCAGGGTTTAACGTTATTATGATTTAATGGCGCCGGTAAAACGAAATATCGAGGTGTTAATAGCATGCGTTGCACACGCGTCTATTGCAGTGTATACGCGCAAGAAGTTGTTCTTGTGTTGATATACTACTCCCCAATCCATCGTTTCTCGGAACTTAACAAAACTGACCTTAGCTAATACATTCGTTTTGCTTGCTTATAGGACTCGTGTAGGCAACCGTTGTCTTAGTTTAGTTCTTTCCTTGCCCCTTCCTACTTGCGTTCGCAATGAGTTTTTCCGGTAAGGTGATGATGATACCGTAGTGCCGTTGTTCAACAATTCGTCGTCGAGAAAATAGCCAGTGGTGGAGGATCTTAGCAGCTGGTGCAACCTTTGAGCCGAACTTACTAGGTTGTCTTCGCTGCGTGAAAGGGCTATCGAATGATGGAGTACTTCGCTAGCTCTTCTCAGCCCGACAGCGTTTTCACAGGGCCGTTTACGCTCGCCTACGCACTGTCGCGGCCCGAGGAGTTCCTGTCAGTATTGCTAGTTGCAGTTTCCTGTGCTTTAGTTTAGTGTTTGTTATGGCTTACTTTGCCGCCGGCCTCAAGATCGCGTGACTGCTATAACCAGAGGCCGGTTTCAGCCGGACCTCAGCTGCAGGATGTTCGGTGGTTTCGGCCAAACTGTGTTGGACGTTAACCGCCAGTTAGCTTGGCATGAGTGGCATCAAGGTGGACAGCCTCATAGAGAGCCGTCTATTCCGCCGACGGAAAGAGCGCCTGTTAGGTGTAAAAGTCACATACGTCCTATTCACTTGCGTGCTGCTAGTATCACACCGCATCATAGTTGTGCCGCAAAAATGTTCGTTAAGAGTAACATATGTAATCAGTAGCAGCAGATCGGACAACGCGCACGTAATACCAATACAGGTATCCCTAATTTGTTTCGATTTCAACGTAACTCACCACATAAAGCTATAAATTAGTAGAGCTGCGATCACTGGCGGAACTCTCGAACAACAACAACAATGACCGAAACGTTGTATGTTCGAATTCGTTATGATGCCATCTTGGGTGGACAGCAGCTAACTGCTTGGCTGTCCAGTTTCAGCTTGTTTACAGGTAATAACATCATGGTCAAGCCTGCTGGTTGTTGTTGTTGTTGCTGTCTTTTATCAGGTCCCCGATGCCGTTTCTGCAACTGTTACAGATCGCCACAGGGGAGATTCGGTCGGACGTTCACACAACTCACAATCCCGCCAAAGGCGTCTGGCGCGCCATTTTCCGTGAGACCATCTCTCGGGAGAATTCAGTTTCTGTTCGCTTTCCCCTCCCTTTGCCTTCTTTCTATGCTTCTCTCTCTCTCGCGCTCACTCGCTCGGTTTTGCTCCGTCGATCTCTTGCTCACAGAGACGCAGAAAATCCCCCACTAGGTGAACCAATCAAAGATGAAAGTATAGGTACATATCAAGACGATTTGCCTTACGTCTACACTGCGTCTACAAGCGTGCTTGGCTGCCGCCAAATATCGTCTTTCAAAGTTCTCGGGAAACTTTATTAACTGTCGTAAAACTCATAATGAGTTTTCTTCCCAAAACGAATTGGCTTCACCATAAAATATCAAGATATTTTGTACCTGTAAACTTAGTTTTTGATTACCTGCAATCGTTAGGTTTATCAGATCCGATGTGATTGTATCTGAACCAAAAGGGGTTCACCATAAACAAAAATCTACAAACACACAACTGTTAGAAGTGTAGCACCAATCGGCACTGGTCAAAGATAATTGGCATACGTGGCTCCACTGCGTCTATTTGAACTTTTCCCGTGCCGTTGACAGACTAGATTAAAGCTGCCGATCTTGAAAGTGACTGCATTTGACACTGGACCGTGCATAACCAACTGGCATCGGGCAAACTTAGATGATTGATTATTTAGTGTTAAAATGGATCACACGTTCTCGCCAGATGCTCCCGCTTCTTCAAGAGTTTCCAGTAGGTTGCACACCATATGCTGCCAGAATCTAAGCTTATAATTCGATGGATTGTGTGCTTGGCAAATGGCCAAATGGGAGCATGCAAATTCAAATAACACTTGCCTGTTTGGCAATTGGTTATGTTTTTTCCTGCAGAAGTACGTATTTTGATAACAGTGCATGTGTGACTATGATGATTGTTGTAAACATCTTTTTATGTGACAATAAAAGTGATTTTATGTTAAATGTTAGATTTCCGTTAAATACAGCCTATATACGGATAACTTGATGCACGACTATAAAGTATCTAACGAGCAAGATAAAGGTTGATGAAGCTAGAGGGGAGTCCAAAAATCTATTGATAGGGTATCTGGATGGGCAAATTTCAACGGAATGACT